>CM046819.1:20132049-20529254 GCA_025617385.1 Murraya koenigii
ATCTATTATGTTTTTAATAATTTTGTTGTAATATTTAAAAATTATATTTTATTTACATATTATTAATTTTGTTATAATTATGGCTTTTTTCTCCACAGCACCTGGGAAGCGAAACTATGGTCCCAACACCATCACAAACATCTGAACACCTGATTAAAGAGAGTTTTGACCCACGAATAATGATTATATTATTAAACTGATTATTAAAGATTAACAAGATGTCTGGCACCGGTGAATTGAAAACAAGTCGTTTATCACCGATCAACTTCTCCTGATGGTTGTACAAGTCAGTTTTGAATTAGTCTTATACCCATATACAGGTGTAATTAATAAGTCACTTCGAGTCTCTCTGGGCATTAATTATAATGTGTATATGTCGTTTTCGTTGAAGTTCTGCTAAATAATAACATAGATGGTTGGATTCAATTAAAAAGATAATTAATTACGTTTGCACGTGGTTTCTCATTTTCATAAAGGTTATGTATGTTATAAGTATATGTTTGCTATTAAATGACTGCGGTTCATTAAGCAAATTATCACGTGGGTAAATGACTCGTGCAGTAAGTTTAAAGAGGACGGTGTCATGTGAGTAGGTGTGTCCTTTCGTATTCAAAGAGAATAATTGATTATTAATTATGTATCTTAAAACTTGACTGCACTGCTAAATAATTTGGTCTTCATTACTCCACCCTCAGTGTTTCACAAAGTCATTAGTCCACCCAACCGTTAGATTTTATGTTAAACTTAACTATTAACCACTTCAGCAATATAAAAGTATAACAATATTGTTAGTTAATATAGAAAGTGGCTAACATAACTTTTAACCAACATAACTTTGAACATTATCCTAGCTTGCCTCGACTAAAATACCCACTTCCCAATGATCTAATTCGTCCTCGAATCTGCAATCAACAACTTTTTGGCTCATTGCTGGGGCAAAAACTTAATTTAGCTGTGCATTCCAGAAATTATAGCTACTTTTCTTTTCTTTTTAGCCTATTTAATATAAATTATTCTAAGAATAAAAATGATTAAAATAGATATGTATACAATGTTAACACAAAAACATATAATTATAACATTTTTAGTTGTATATATACATAGTTAGTAACTACAAAATAATTTATACATATGTAATGCTTTATCATTTCCCCAAAGTATTACAGAGTTAAGATCACAAGTCGCAATCAAACTCATACGTTTTGTTAATGAGTCTAGGAATGAAAAAGCTCGTTACAATTTTGTCTCATTCGATATTAAGGATCAAATATGAACTTATTACTTCAACAAAGATTTTTTTTTTTTTTTGGTGGAAAGGGAAAACCTGGATGAAATTAACTAATTCGATCAAGAATCTGGGTACTGAAACATTCCGAACGAGGGATTGACAATAGTGAAACCTCCATCAATGAAAAGATTGTGTCCACTCACATACTTGGCCTCATCACTTGCTAAATAAAGAGCTGCATACGCAATATCTTCAGTCCTTAAAGTCACACCCTTAAGGTTACCCACTGAATTCATATAACCTTCCAGATCCTCATCGGTAAGCCCAACAAAACTTGTAGCCAAGGGAGTTGCAAGAGCATAAGGTGACAAGCAATTCACCCTAATCCCAAATTGGCCTAGCTCAACTGCAGCATTTTTGGTGAGTCCTAAAACGGCATGTTTTGCACAACAGTATGCATGCGAGGCAGCAGCACCAACTCTTGAGCTAACACTAGCAGTTGAAATAATGTTGCCACTGCGAGCTGGAATCATGACACGAGCAGCATGCTTGATGCCCAAGAAAACTCCGGTGACATTTACACTGAGGACACGCTCGAAATCGGCCTTCTCGTTGTCGACTATGCGAGTCTTGTTAGCGCCGCCTATGCCGGCGTTGTTGAACATTATGTCTAGCTTGCCATGAGTTGCAACGGTTTGGTCAATTGCATTTTTAATGTGGGATTCATTCGTCACATCGCAATGGACATAGGATGAGTTTGATGTGCCTAGGGATTCAACAACTGCATGGCCTAATTCGTCCTGAATATCTGCAATGACAACTCTGGCACCTTGTTGGGCAAAGATTTTTGCAGTGCATGCACCAATTCCACTAGCTCCTCCAGTAATAAAGGCCACCTTGCCCTCTAGCCTACACAATTCGGATGCAAATCTTGAAATGTTATTGTTTTTTTTTTCTTTTTTTTCAGAGGGTTTTGCACACTAATTTACTTGTAGATCTTTGTGCAAGTAGATTCCAATCCAATGTATTATCAATAATAAAAAAAAAAATTGTGAATCAATTTTAGGAGTAAAAACGCGTTGAAAGTTGGAGAATCTTTTTAATAGTGAAGGGATTGTAAAAGAATTTGAAATATGATGGAGAAATTTTGATTAACTTTAATAAAAGAGAAAAATCCGTAACAAATTCGAAATTTTGAAAGATATTACTGTCTATTTTCAAATTGAATGGAAAAGAGCCTTTCTCTGTAATTTTGAGTCAAACCGTAGATCTAAATCTAAGCCATTAATTATGTAAGATCTTGTAACATTAATGTTTTAAAGTGAAGTGTACCCAAAAAGTTGGTGATGAATAAATCATTCATGTAAGTTTTCTAAATTAGTACTAACGGAGAAAAAAAAAACAAATAAATAAATAGATATGTGTCATAAGCATGAGATGAGTAGCTATTGGATCAGTTGATCAAAAAAAAAAAAAAAGGGAATATCAAAGCGAAAACTTGTTTTGGTTTGTTGTGACTTACCTTCTTGTGATTGCAGAAAGAACCGCTGAGCTACCCATTTTGCAGAGAGAGGGAGAGAGAGAGAGAGAGAGAGAGAGAGAGAGAGTTAAGACTTAAGAGTTGATTGTATTTCGTAGCAGTGTATTATATAACATTATTATGGAAAAGTTAATCGGTTTCTGAATATTATTATTCTATTTTATTTTAATGCGTGAGATTATTTTAACTTAAATTTTTTATATAAATTTTGAGTTGTTGATTTCAAGTATTCAACGATAGATGGATAATTATCATTAAACACTACTTAGATTTTCAATATCCTTCATTAAATTGCTAGAAATGATGACTTAAGATTTGTGTTAAAATTTTAAATGAAAATAACCTCTGTTCTTTTTTTTTTTAACTATCATAAATTTAAATTCTTTTCATGATTCTTCTCTTTTTCATCTTCGGCTTAATCCTTTACGAGTATGGAGCTTTATGGGGTTCTACTCTAAATAGATTAAATTTTGAATAATTTTTAGAGAATGAGATAGGGAATGAGAAAAAAATAATCTTCAAATTCTTAATGGGGTAGAGTTTAATTTTATAGTCTCCATCCCACTCCAACACCAATCCACATTATATGCAAATATTTTTAAATTTTTATTTAATAATTTTTGTTTTATTAATTATAATTTTGGTTAATAATTTTTTTTATATTTTCACCTAATATAATATATGCTATAAATAAAAGAAAATCCTACAGTATAATCTTATTTAACTCTAAAATATTATTATATTTTATTTTCTTTCTTAAAGTATCGTACTCTTATTTTCTTTTTTTTTTAAGGTACCATACTCTTTAAACATCTTGCAGTTTTAATATTATTTGAATATATTATTTAAACTTTTTATAATTTTTTAATAATTTAAATACTTTATAATATGGTAATGATTTTATTTAAGTTTTTAATTTTTAATTTATTAAAATTATGTATCAATACTTACTACAAAAATAAAAAATGGGGAATATGGTGGGATGGAAAAACCATTCCCCATCTCTATCCTACTAAATATACTAAGAAATGAGGTGGAGATTGGGGCGAAATTTTGAATATGGTTGGGAATGGGATAGACCTCCCCACCCCACCCCACCCTATTGCCATCCATAAGTATTGCTAACTTACAATATCATATAATTTATAATCTTACATCAAGAACAATGTTATATATAATAATATTTAAGTTTTAATTAATATAGCATTCATCTATTGGATGGTGGTTAAATAATTTAATTTATTAACTATGAAATCTATCAACCAATAAATGGATGATATAAAACATTAAAATTTAAGTTGAGACTCAAATATTGAGTCTCTACCATTATTATTTGACTAATTTTTACTTCAAATTTGGACACAAAATTCCGATCATCTCATTAATCTATTGGTAGTTCAACGAGGATATGTCTGATCTGAAACTGCAAGGATTGACCAATAAATGGCTCAATGCAAGTAAGGGTTCCTAACTACAAATTACATAATATATGCAACAAATGGTTCTGATATTATTACAATTATTTTTAAAAAATGAATTTCATAAATTAGAAGCAAACATTAATAGTATAGCTAGAAAGTCTTCCAGCCAAATCACAAAATCTGGGCGGTTAACAGTCATCTATTTCAAATTTCTCAAGATCATGAATCAGCTTGTGAATGTCTTAAATCATCCATTCAATTAAAAAAAGAAAAAAAAAAGGTTTTAGTTTTAAATTATTGATCCATCAAGTATACAAAAGGAAAAAGAATATCTACATCCCTAAAGTTTGAGAAAATGATTACCAAAATTTTCATGCTTTCAAAAAGAGATATTAAGATCCTTTTTTATTATAATATCCTTTACATTTATTATCTCAAAAAAAAATTAACTTTAAAATTTTTAATAAATAAAATATATTATAAATAATATAATCTATGCAATAAACCATCAATAATAAAATATTTTAAAATTTTTAAATATGTAAGTTATTATATTTATTTGAATAATATATTTATATTTATTGCAGATATTTTAAATAAATATTTGCATTAAATGTATTTTATAATTAAAAAATTTACATACTAATAATGTTAAAATTAATATTTTACATAATATTGAAAATAATTTAAATTTTAATACATTTATTTTAATATTATGATTCTATTTATTATAAAATTTACTTTAATATAATACAATATATCTAATAGATGTAAAATATTAAAATAATTTTTAATATTGAAATTATTTTAAAATGTATATATTATTACATTTATTTTAATGTTATATTTATATTTATTATAAAATATTAGAGTCAAAATTTTTTGGAATAATAAAAATAAATGATATTATGGTCAAAATTAGGTATTGATATCATTTTTAAAAATATAGGAGTGTTGGTGATTATTTTTCAAAAATATGAGGGCGTAGATGTCTTTTTTCTTATACAAAATTAAATATATAAAAAATACCATACAATTATGAATTCTAAACAATAAAAAAATTAAGCCACCAGTGCCATTGGCCTAGTCATGAGGGCTGCTGCCCTCCAATAATTCAAAACCCCACAAATCTATTGTGAGGTATTTAATTTTTCAATTATTGAGTGAAAGTAATCTGCTTCTTTATCCAAGTGTGAGAAGTAGATATCCCTAAGACTAAAATATTAGTGACAGTTTAAATCTAGACAGTGAACTCATATGAATTAATGTAAAACTAGTTGCAATCATAGTTTGATTTCTAAATATTAGTTATAATCTCATATAATATGAGTATAATATTGAGTAATATATATAAAAAATAATAATAATAATAGAGAAATCAAATGAAAATGATTAATGAAAAAAAATACTATAAACTCAAAAGAACAGCAATCATATTTTGTCCAGATTGGAATCAAAGTTCATAAAACTTTCAAGATGCAGGATTTATCTTTCACGGCTCTTACATGTGAGAGTGGGAATGGATTGTTCATTTGATAAAGTCAGATTAGGTTGGATTCCTGATAGTTGGTGGGCTTTCATGAAAATTATATTTGAAATTTTTGTCACTTGGAATTTACCGATAGGGACGACCACCATTTACCATATCCATTTGTCCTTTGTATTTACAACCATTAGATTTGAATGCCTTAAATCAAACGACTGATTTACAACAAGATAAAGTTCTAGAGTTAGTACATCAAAGACAACATAACTGCCCTTAGATTAATCATAAGACCAGAAATATTCATATTCAATTGAGCCGGCTACACATATCATCAGATTATCGATTCAATTTTTTAATCCTATTTTAAAAACTATCTATACATACTACACCCCCCAGTACAAAACAAAAGCATATGGGCTCGGAACCCCTCCAACCATTCAATGGAATCATTCATTTGTTTAATTTACTTTAGAGTTAAAATATAGAATTATAATCATCCATTTTTTGTACTTTTTTTTTTATATAGATTCCTTGTACTTTTTAAATACAATAAAATTTATTATTTAAAATTATACTTCGATATGTTAATATTTACAATTAGAAAATTATGAAACTTTTTAGATCACCTATACCACACCATCACAAATGTACGGAATAACTCGAATCGCTTCTCAATTTCCGCATAAGAAACAAGGAAATTGATTTAGCTTTGAGCTATTTTGGGCTTAATGGACTTGGTCAATGATGAATAAGATATGTCGGATTGAATTTGTAGGTATGGTATGCAAACTATGCAAACTCCTGTACAAACTCAATATGATCTAATTTAATTAATAATTGAGTGGGTTAATTCTGATAAACTCCTCTAATTTAATTGAACCCAAGTAAGTAAATAAATAAATAATATATTAATCCTTAATTATAAAATCTTAAATACCTAAATGCTTATCTACTACTCTATACTCAAATTTTAAAATTAAAATCATTCTTTCGTATAAATAAATTTATTATCTTATAAGTATAATTTTAAAAATAAATTAATTTTAATTTTTTAATAAACATTTAATAATACATCATTACGTATCACTTTTATTTTATTACACTAGATAATTATCTAATTTGAGTTTAAAATTGAAATAAGAGATATGGGAAGCGTGGAATAAAGCCCACAGTTGGTTTAGTTACCAAAACTAGAAATATAAACAAGGTCGTCGATAAATCCCATGTTGTACAACTTTCAAAACTAGTACGTAAATCTGCAAATAAATATATCAAAATATCCTCTAATGGTAATGGCTCGTCTCTGTGTTTTGATTATCGTATCGACGATATTTACATTCCATGCAACATGGGCTACGGCTAAGGAGGAGATACGTGGGGCAGGGTCGGAGCGGCTGAGTTCGTTGACTCGTGAGCTGTTGGGCTCGGCGAGGAAGCCCGAGTTCTTCGAATGGATGAAGGGAATTAGGAGGAGAATACACGAGAATCCGGAGTTGGCTTTTGAAGAATACGGGGCGTGTCAACTCGTAAGATCGGAGCTTGACTCGCTTGGAATTGAGTACACGTGGCCGTTTGCTAAGACTGGGATCGTGGCTTCCGTGGGGTCAGGGGTCCAGCCCTGGTTCGGCCTTAGAGCTGACATGGAAGCCCTTCCAATCCAGGTCTCAAGCGTTTTTATTTTTATAGCCCAAAAAGTCAATTCCTGCCGCCGAAGTAAAAAGTGTTGTTGAAAATTATTGCTTTCCGTTTATAATTTTAGCCAAGACAACTTTCCTTTTTTTTTTTTTCCAAATAATTCTCTTATTTTTTAAAACCTCAAATTTTAGAAATAGTTAATTCATGATAAAAAAAATCTAAAATTAATCGTTTGAAAATATAACACGCACAATGAAAATTTAAAAGATGTCGAGACTACTATTGATATAACTAGACTATTTGTATCATTATTTATGGTGTATGCGTGTATCATTATTAAGAATATAAATAAATAGATTGTTTAAATTTTTAAAAAGTAAAAAAAATTATGAGATAATATATAACATTACTGATTATAAAAAGAAACATGTGTGACATGTGATGTTTTTTTAGGCTGCCAAATTAATTTGTTAAACAAAAAATAAAAAGTTTGTAAACTGTTTGTGAAAATATATTTAACGTGACAAGGTGCAATTAGAAATGTATGTTACTCAAACACAAAGCCTATTTAATCTTACTCGTCATTGCTATTTGAGAAGGAAATGGTAGAGTGGGAGCATAAGAGCAAGAACGATGGTAAAATGCATGCTTGTGGGCATGATGTTCACACAACAATGCTGCTAGGAGCAGCTAGGCTACTTAAACACAGAAAAGATAGATTAAAGGTAAATTCATAACCACACAAACATCTCAGAGCAAAAATGAGAAATTCAGAAAGTATATCTGCATTCCATTTTGCCACTTTGTTTTGATTGATTTGCATTACACAAATTTCACTTCAAAGGGCACTGTCAAGCTTGTCTTCCAACCCGGCGAAGAAAGTTATGGCGGCGCATACCATATGATAAAAGAGGGTGCTCTTGAAAAGTTTCAGGGGATTTTTGGATTGCATGTTGCTCCAGAACTGCCCACTGGTACAATTGGTTCAAGACCTGGTCCTATGCTAGCTGGTTCCATGCGGTTTTTAGCCGTAATTAAAGGAAAAGGTGGACACGACACAATGCCCCAAACAACTAGAGATCCTGTTCTTGCAGCATCTTTTGCAATCCTTGCACTCCAACAGATAGTTTCGAGAGAGACAGATCCTCTTGAGGCCAGGGTAAAAATTGTTCCCGACTTTAGTACACATGCTATTCTTTATATATGTTTTATTTGTGAATTGATTTGTCCATTCAAAAGATACAAAAATCTACTGTCCCAATTACATCTTGTCCTCAGCAGAAGTAGAGATCTTAGTTATTAATCCTTTTTCAACTGTACACAGCATGTGTCAGTTGGGTTCATTGGGGCAGGCCAGGAGGGAAATGTAATCCCAGCGAGTGTCCGATTTGGGGGAACTTTACGGAGCATGACTACAGAAGGTCTGTTGTACCTTCAGCAAAGGGTCAAAGAGGTATGCATTATTTGAGGTTGCGCAGGAAAGAATAAAATGTCAGATTCAGATCTTCTCAAGCTTTTTCTCATAGTCTTAACTCATTAAATTTTGCAAAAGGTTCTAGATAGTGTTCATGATTTCCAATGCAACTTGTGGTTTCATGGTATATAAATTTCTACCCAACACATTGTTTTATAGAGACTTCAATTAGAAAACACACTGAAGCTTAGGGATAGAAATGGACTGATTTTTTTTTTTTTTTTTTTTAAGAAAAAGAAGGGAACGGCCTAAGATTTTGTTTTCGAGACTATATGTGAACATTTAACATATTTTTGTTCCCAGGTCATAGAAATGCAAGCAGCTGTTCATCGATGTAGTGCCACACTAGACTTCATGGAGGAAAAACTGAGGCCTTATCCGGCAACTGTTAACGATGAAGAAATGTATGAGCACGCAAAGAGGGTAGGAACCTCCTTGCTCGGGGAACAAAACGTGCACCTTCTTCCGATGGTGATGGGAGCTGAGGACTTCAGTTTCTACTCGCAGAAGATGGCGGCTGCACTTTTCATGATCGGGACAAGGAATGAAACGCTCAAGCCAGTCATCAGACTGCACTCACCGTACTTAGTAATTGATGAGGATGTTCTCCAAATAGGAGCAGCTCTTCATGCTGCGGTTGCCATCTCTTATTTGGACAACCATGTTGTCGAAACTCGATAGGAAACATGGTATCTTCATATGGGACAGTTATTGTACGTGTAAATACTTGTATTTTTTTTTTTTTCATTTTTAATTCACTCACCCACTCAAGCTCCAATCCAGGACCTTATCCTAAGAAGGCTAATCCTTACCACTAGCGTCTGAACCTAAACTTCAAAATACTTTGTACTTCACTCTAAATCTTCCTTATTATATAATAAAACCTTCTTGAAATGAAAATTATTAATAAATATAATTCTAAGATTTCAGACATCCCAGCATCGGAGGAGTTGAAATTTCAATGATCCGACATCAATGGGACTTACGGGTTACTGCAGTCTGGTCCCCTTTTTCTCTTTCTGAGGGCTTACAATAAAAGCGGGATTTTAAATACGTTCATTCCATCTAATGACAGGCGTACAAGTGTCCGTCAGGAACATGGTACAGTTGGGCCGGCCCATAGCCCCACATCATTCATAATTGGCATTCGGCTTCCAGCTAAAACACGAGTTCTACGACAAAACCAATGCTGTAGAGTGTGTACGTTCTATACAAAACTGGGAAAATTTTTATTTTAGGAACGGAAAATTCATGCTATTTTGTACGCAAATTTTCACAAAATATATCTAATGGTATTGGCTCGTCTCTGTCTTTTGATTATCGTATCAACGATATTTACATGCAATCCTACATGGGCAAAGACGGACACTCGGTCAGGATCGGAGCAGCTGAGTTCGTTGACTCGGGAGCTGTTGGACTCGGCGAGGGAGCCCGAGTTCTTCGAGTGGATGAGGAGGATTAGGAGGAGAATACACGAGAATCCGGAGCTGGGTTTTCAGGAGTACGAGACTAGTCAACTCGTAAGATCTGAGCTTGACTCGCTTGGGATTGAGTACACGTGGCCGATTGCCAAGACTGGGATCGTGGCTTCAGTGGGTTCAGGGATGAACTCGTGTATTATGGGCACTATCTTTAGTCTTTAGTGATAAACAAAAACTCCATATAATCTTATTCAACATTTACTATTTGAAAAGGAATTGGTAGAGTGGGAGCATAAGAGCAAGAACAATGGTAAAATGCATGCTTGTGGCCACGATGTTCACACAACCATACTGCTTGGGGCATCCAGGCTACTCAAACACAGAATAGACAGACTAAAGGTAAATTCATAATCGCACATGCTTCTTATAGAACAAATGTGATAAAATTCTCAATCAGTTTTTTTGTGACTGGATTACCTTGCAATCATTTCATCACATAGGGCACAGTTAAGCTTGTCTTTCAACCTGGGGAAGAAGGTTATGGTGGCGCATACTATATGATAAAAGAAGGTGCTGTTGACAAGTTTCAGGGCATGTTTGGAATACATATTTCTCCAGAACTGCCTACTGGTACAATTGGCTCAAGACCTGGTCCTTTACTAGCTGGTTCTGGTAGGTTTACAGCCGTGATTAAAGGAAAAGGTGGACATGCTGCAATGCCCCAAGATACTAGAGATCCTGTTCTCGCAGCATCCTTTGCAATCCTCACACTCCAACAGATAGTTTCAAGAGAGACAGATCCTCTTGCGGCCAGGGTAATATTAATTCCAATTTCATCTGCCAGCTTGACTATCAGCATTCTGTAACTTTGTGATATTATCTTCTTATAAGTAAATTTATATGCCTACACAGGTGGTCACAGTTAGGTTTATTGATGGCGGCCAAGTGGGAAATATAATCCCTGAGACCGTCAGATTTGGAGGCACTTTCCGGAGCTTGACTACAGAAGGTCTATTATATCTTCAGCAAAGAATCAAAGAGGTAAAATTATCTGAGATTGCATATCAAAGATACAATACGTTTCTCAAGAGTATTTGCATAATATAATTCATCAAATTCTGCATGAGCTCTAAATAATAATGATAATGGTAATGATTTACTTCAAATGTAGCTGAAAGAGTAGACTCCCTTTCAAGGCTGGGACAACGTACTTTTAAATCAAGATAATAGCACTTTTGTTAACAGGTCATAGAAATGCAAGCGGCAGTTCATCAGTGTAGTGCAACAATAGACTTCATGGATGAAAAAATGAGGCATTATCCGGCAACTGTAAATGATGAAAAAATGTATGAACACGGCAAGAGGGTCGGAGCCTCCATGGTTGGAGAGTCAAACGTGCACCTTACTCCAGTTGAGATGGGAGCAGAGGACTTCAGCTTCTACACTCAGAGGATGCCAGCCGCACATTTTTATGTTGGGACAAGGAATGATACACTTAAGCCATTCATCCGACTGCACTCCCCGTACTTAGTTGTTGATGAGGACGCCCTTCCTATTGGAGCAGCTCTTCATGCTGCAGTAGCCATCTCTTACTTGGACAACCTTGAAGTTGCAACTCAATAGGAATGGTGTATCTTCATAAGAGTTTTATATTTGAACTAGTTAAAAAAATGTATATTTAAATCCTTTGGTATTTCAATGTCCTTGTCATAATAAACCGCCTTGAAATGAAAATTGTTAATTAACAACAAAAAAAAAAAAAATCACCAGCATAAATGCTTTTAATTTTTGAGCTTGGGCTAAAGAAACACAGTCATTGCACATTTGCCCTCACCTTCATCTATTGTGAATTTGTGATGAAGAGGCTCTAGCATAACATTAACCACTCCGTTGAAACTGAATAGAAACATGCCAAGAACATCAACATAAAACCATTACAAAGAAAAAGGATTGTATGATTGCTCCTGTTTATAGAAGAAATACACACATGATGAAGCGCTAAAAGAATAAAGAAACAGAAGCATGAGATCGATGAATCACATTTTCGTTAAATAAAATTTTATATCTCAAAATTTCTTGCTAATATTCAATAAACTGAAACAATAAATTAAACGAACTGATCTTATAGATTGACAGGATATCAATGATCTTCAGAAAGGTTGACCTCTAAAAACTAGCAAATCCAAACATATCCGATTTTGGGAAAGCCAACTGCAGCTGAAGAGAATATACAAAGAATGTCAGACCTCTGAACTAAAGCAAACTGCAACCAGGTATTTTACTAAGCCCCCTCTCCTTCATTTTGCTTCTAACAAGAGAGACATCCAACCACCGTTCTGCTGTTGCATAGATGTTGGATAACAGCACATAACTACCAGCATTCTGTGGCTCAAGCTCAAAAAGCCGGTTTGCGACCAATTCTCCTAATTCAATGTCTGAATATAACTTACAGGCCCCAAGGAGTGCACCCCAGGCACTCGCATGAGGCTCCACCGGCATTGAATTTAAAAGCTCATAAGCCGATTTCAAGTGTCCTGTCCGGCCAAGAAGATCAATCATACATGCATAATGCTCAGGAGAAGGAACAATAGCATACACGTTTTGCATGGCTTCAAAAAAGCGCCAGCCCTCCTCAACAAGTCCAACATGACTACAAGCAGTCAACACAATTGTGAAGGCCACCTCATCAGGACTCAGCCCGTCACTTAACATTCTATCAAAGAGGCAAACAGCCTGTCTGCCATGCCCGTGTATCGACAATCCTTTTATCATGGAACAATATGATACAATGTCTCTTTTAGGCATTGTTTCAAATAACTCAGCCGCTCTATCCATGTTCCCACACTTGGCATTCATGTCTATAAGTGCTGCAATAACATGAGCTCGGCTAAGATCCAGTTGACTTCTACTCAAATAAGAATCCACCCAGTTGGATAAATCCAAATTGCCCACCTGAGAACACGCTGACATCAAGCTCACCCATATAAACTCATCTGGCTGGACATTCTTTGAACACATTTCCGAAAATATCTTCACAGCCTCATTAGGCTGACCATTCTGTGCATACCCTGATATCAAGGCTGACCATGCAACAACATCTCTATCAGGAGCTGCCTCAAACAAAAACCTTGCTGACGTCATATCACCCACTTTTGCATATCCATCAATCATTGTGGTATACGACACCACATTCCTCTCGGGCATTTCATCAAACAACTGCCTAGCACTTCTCAAATCTCCTGTCTTCACCAACCCCCCAATCAAAGCATTCCATGACACAACACTCCTCTCCGGCATTAAATCAAACATCCTCTTCGCTTCCACCAAATCCCCAACACTTACAAATCCAACAACCATCGCTGTCCATGAAACAACATTTCTTTGAGGCATTTCATCGAACACTTTACGGGCGCAAGAAATCTCTTTACGTTTTCCATACAAATCAATCAAACTAGTCCCCACAAACACATCCTCATCAACCCCCCACCTAATTACAGCAGCGTGAATCGCCATTCCTTCCCTCACGCTAAGCGCATGCGAACACGCCTTAATTACCAATGGGAACGTATATTTATCAGGCACCGCTTCCTCTCTAATCAATCGAACAAAAATCGTAACAACCTCAACAAAACGAGAATTCTGAGAGTAACCTTTTAAGAGGGTGTTCCAAAGAAACGTATTAGGATTGACAATGCGATTGAAGACGGCAGTAGAGTAAGACAAGGGACTGGCGAGTGAGTGACACAGAGAGATGAAGTGGGCAATGAGAGAGTGGTCTTGCTCGAGGCCCTTTTTGATTATGTGAGAGTGAACTTGGTGGAGCTGAGTTTGGAGTTTGCACTTCTTTATGAGGGTTAAAGCGGAAAGGAGACACGATGGTTTAGGGAAGTTGATGGGCGCTGATCGTGGGCAGTTAGGAGGCATCGAAGAGAAGGACTTGTGCTTGCATGGCGTGAGGTTTTTGGTTCGTCAATTTTGGGCATTGGAGTTAGCTCACCATCGCGGGACCGTTATCTCCCGTCCCCGCCTTTGTAGCACATGTGTCGCCAGCCCAGGACATAAGGGTGGTCTACATAACAATAGTAATGATTCATTGGGTAATAGTACTCACACTTTATGGTGAGTAGCAGAGTTCTATCGTTTCATTATGCTTACCACATAATAGGCAGTAATGTTCACTAAATCATCTTCATTCAAGTAGAAATGAAGAATATTGACTTTAAATTACGCAGCTGTAACTAGGGCACTTGGCAAAATCGTTACAAATTCGAGAAAAGGTAATCATCCAAGTCTTATTTTGCAGCCCAGTGTAGCGGAGGCCCAAAATTCACTTCACTGCCATTCGCTATACCAGCAAACAAAAAGCAGCCAAGTGAAACTGCAAAGACGGCAGGCTGAAGCGACAATTGATTAGTACAGTAACTAGCGAGTTGCCACTTGCCAGCAGCAGCAAAATGGCAGTGTGGTCATACCCACCAACGCGCAAGCAACTAGCCATGTCAATCGGGTTTTTCATCACCGGCGTTTCACTCTTTACCGCCGGCGCTTACCTATCCCTCGTCAACGTCGCCCCACAACAAGCTCGCGCCAAAGCCCGCAAAGATTTCATCAAAGCTCGCCTCAGAAAGCTGCTGGACGATTAGCAAACTAATCTTTTTGCTGATTAACGCTCATCTACTAAAGGGTATGTTCTTTGATTGTAAAATATTCTATTGTAATTGCGTTACTTGTGCCAAATTGAATCATGGGTTGTGTTTTGTTTCTACAATGCTTTGCTAAAAATTGAATCTTGTTTATGATAATGAAAATTTTGAAATCTTCAGCAATACATGATTATCTCAATTTTCTTGTTAAATGTAAAAATTGAATGCATGGGAAGTTAGCGTACAATGAATCAATTAGATTTTATTTGACAAATTACTCTTTATATACACTCGGTGGATCACTGAAACATTTGTATGTTTTGGCATAAGCTTTATCATGATTCATCATTTAGGCCTCACTTCAATACCTTCAATCACAAGCCCTCCTTTTAATTGGTAACCCTTTATCTCCCTTAAACTCATCTGCACCACTTGATCAGCTTTTTCGTCGCCACTAAAGAACTCTCCCAACTCAATCTCCATCCAACCATCATCTCTTTCTGTAGCAAACCTTTCATCATCTTCAATTACTCTTGACTTCATCCTCTGAGTCCGGTTTCCGTAAAACAAACACTCCATTTGATGTTTCTTCATGTCTTTGCAACTCAAATAGGCTGTATTAGCAGATATTATTTGATTTCCCATTTCTATGAATGTCTCTGAAGGTATGAAATCCAACCCATATGCGCAATGGGTGATCGTAATCAAAAGATAAGCTCTGTACATTGTGCTTGGTGACAACATATGAGTTCTTATCTTCCCTTCAATCTCAAACCAACTAATCATTCTCAGTTCAGCCACCTCTAGAAACCTGGAAGCAAAAATGTGCATGTTTTTCGTTTTACTAATTTTGAAATAAAACAAAAACAAGCAAACATAAAGCATGCATGCATATGCAAAAGTTAACCTTGATTTTAGGGAAGGCTTCCAGCTCCAATACTCTGGTCTATCACTTCGTGTAATTGAAAGCTCCCTTGCAGACAATACATAGGATTTTTTGCCAGATGATTTATCCAATTTGAAGCTCTGCATATTATTATATGCGTATATTGTAAAATGTACAATATACATACAATATAGGAGAAAAGAATTTAAGTACTCTTGGACCAAAGAATTGTTGATTATTTTTAAAAAATACTAGTATCTGCATAAAAGAGGATGACTACAAAATATTGACGAACCTTTCTACCGCCATCTATGAGAATGGGGTTACAAAGATGAAGATAAAGCTCTTTCTTTGAAGAGAACTTTGAAGAAGTGATGGATCTTGATACAATATCTTGATAATCCGACGGCAAGAATTTCTCCCAAGCAACATTAGACTCGGCCGCCAATCGGAAGGTCCGTGAAACTAGCGTAGACCTGCATGCATCTAATGGAGTTGTGAGGGAGAGAATGATGGAAACACAGTCTTCAGGCAACATATTCAAGTTCAATCTGTTCGTTTAAGTTTGACATTCGATATAGGTATTATATATAAGTTGGGTTGGAACGAATGATCTTTTGTTAAAGATAATAGTGTTCGTAAACAATTTGACAATTTGCACAACTTTTACTGAAACGATGCAACCGCCAACAAGATTATTAGCTCAGTTTTGTAACTGTACCAATGTTGTGAATTGACTTGGCATTGGTCATTTATTTGTCAAAATAATATATTAAATTCAAACAATGAAAATAACAATTTGCACAACTTTCATTGAAACGATCAAACTCATAATCTAATAATTCCAGTTCACGCCAACGGGATTATTAGGTCAATTTTGGTGTCTGCCTGTGGATTGACTTAATATTGATCATTGACCTTTCAAATATAAATCTTATAATATATCAAATTCAAAGAATAATAATAGGTTTATAAAATTTGGATATCCTTTATTTAAAAAAAAAATGGTATATATATTATATAGCACTAATCAATATCAATCATACGTTACGTAGTTAATAACTATTCATATCATCTAAGTTCAATACTATGGCAATCATGTTGCAGTAATTAATGAGAGACGCCCCGCGTGCAGGCAACTGAGGAGAACATATTTTAGATATAATTTACTTGGTGTTAGAATTGAATAATATAGTGTGATTAAGGCGTACGTTTTTGAGTTAGGATCAAAATCTAAAATAATTGGGTGCAGGTGTTGCGTGAATGGTACATTTTCACATGCCAAAAATTCGGCTTTCATTATAACGTTTACCTAATGAGATAACTAATGGCACAAATATCTATTGATATAGAAATTGAATTGGGTATTGATCGATTTCCGTAACTAATAGTTTGATTAATGATCGATTGTGTGATTAAGAGAGAGACTAGTTATTGATCGTAAATATCAGTATTAAATAATAATAAGCTACCTTGTTTGAAGTAATTATTTCACTTCAGGTATATATATACCACCTTGTATCTAAACTTTGCAACCGTAGCACTGCCCTACCGTATCTTAAGAAAGTTGACAAAGTGGCAATCTTTCAGTCGTGACATCTTAAACTTCAGCTTAACAATCATATTTTATGTTATTGAATGTGGTATCTTCTGAATCTCGCATATGGACTTTTGGTGCATGAATGTTGCAGGCTTGCAGCCATGTTTTCTATCTAAATTTATCAAGATTTTAGCCGAAATTTAAGAATTAGAATCTCTGTTGAGAGGTAAAAAGTGTTCTGCGAGGCTTACCTGAACGAAGCAGGGATGAGGAACATAAAACAGGCCGCCATCTAAGACTTCCAGCATAATTATAGGTTGGTTATACTAGAAGTTTTTGTACAGGAGATACTTCATCTGATTGGCACATCTCGCAACAAGAACTCTAAACACAAATGTTTCTACAAATTGATGAGACAAGCTGACATGCAGCGAGCAATTGCTACAATCTTAGCGGCTTTAAGGAATGGCACGCAAAGCATTAAAGAAAACAAAAGGAACAATTCACAGTCTATGCATCTCACTATTGACTAGCCTTGCCTCTGAGCTACCCTCATCCATTTTGAATCTCTTGTTGCAAGCCGGACGGCTCCGGAGGATTGAAAAGAAAGCACAACAGAAATGCATGTCACCACCTAGATTTTCTTGCATTCTGGCTTTCACCTCTGGACTCTGATAGCCTCGACTTTGAAACACCCCCTGGCACCATAGGAGGTCGTTCGTGAGCTGCATTGCCATGATCTCGCGAAGGGCGTGTCGGACTAGCATAAACTCTTGAAGCACCAATCCTAGAACTTGATAGCAATTGGTCCTTAAGACCCTTTGCTAATTTATACCCATGCATTTCATCTCCATAACCTAATACTTGAGCTTGCTTATCTAGATCGGAATGTCTTCCCCAATGCAAGTCATCTCCCACATTTTGGGGTCTTTCAGCTTGGCTGCCCCAATCAACTCCATCTGATATGCTTCTCTGCAGAGTAGTGCTTCTCTTAGGTAGTTTTCCATAGGTTGACTTTCTCCCCTTGATTTCTTCTTCGTCAAATGGAACCTTTCTTGAATCAAGAGCAGCTCCAGGAGCATAAGCCCAATTGTAGATCTTGTTATTATTGTCCATATTTAATTCAATGGAATGAAGATCACTTTCAGCCGAGTCTTCTTCACATTCTACTCCATCTTCTACTTCTCCATCATTATCATCATTTTCTTCAGTCGGATTGGAACCAAAATGGCTTCTACTTAAATACGCTGCAATCTCCTCACTGATTGGTTGATTTACAGAACTGCGTCCTTTTTCTTTTGCCTTTTTGGTTCCGAGAAAAGCTTCAAGCTGACTCCTCAATTTATCAACTGCAGCATTTTTTTCTTCAAGCTGATATTTAGCCTCTGACAGTTTCATTTGAGCTCTCTCTTCACGCAATACATCAGCTAGCTGCATCATCTCCCTTTCCTTCTCAACCTCTTCAAGAGCTATGACAGAATCCCTCTTAAGTTCTTCCACTTCAGCTTTATCATCATTGACATCTCTGGCTAACTCATCACATACTTGTTCAATCACTACTCTTGCTCTCTTCTCAGTCTCAAGATCTTTCACTGCCTTCAGAAGGGAATTCTTAGTCTCAGCTAGTTCTTTCCCGAGCTTCTTGTTTAAGCTTTCAACCCTTCTCCTCAGCTTCCTTTCTACCTCAAGTTCTCCTGCAATGGCTTCAATAGCAGCCTCAACCACTTCCCGCTCCTTGTTTTTCCATGCTGCCTTTTCTTCAGCAAAACACTTCATTAGATAGCTGATCTCACTTTGGTCTGAGCGCTGTTCTTGGATAAGTTGGTTCACTTGCAGGCGAGCCCTCTCAAGCTCAGCATGTAAGGCTGAGACAAGAGACATGCTTGAAGAAGGCCGATCTTCTTGACCCCACATGCGATTAATGATCTTGAGAAGCTCTTTAGATGTAGTCAATGCATTACTAACATCCTTCAAACGAGTCTTAACTCCAACAGTTGATCCACTAGGAGTCTGTGCTCGGGATCTAGTCTCTACCTGCTTCATAAAATGAGGAGTTGAAAACCACTTCTCAAAAGCCTTAACTTTCTAACACAAGGTAAAAATGACATCTGAAAATCTTTCTAAATTTGGAGTTAGAATTATAACACTTGACCATCTCAGTGTAATACCTAAACGAATTTATACATTCAAACTGACCGATATTCCATGAAAATGTGTGTGAGAATGCATTGCTGCTGTTGCATATGCATCCAGTGTGAATGTGTGTACCCAACAAACATTTAACATGCTTCAGATGAACTGGAAAACAAAAAAATCACTTTTAATTTTTAAAGAGTTCAAGTGCCCAAATATGAAACTTAAATTGGTGTACCTCCATTAAGCTAGCATTACTAACAGAATCCAAAACTCCACCATTGCTTTCTGTTAGCCTAAGCCTCTGAGAAATGGACGATGATCTTCTATGGCGACTCCCTGTGCCTGATCGATCCATCCTCTGGAAATCAATAAATTTAATAAGGAAATGAGCTGTTATGCTGTATCAACATGTAATTGACAATAAAGCATATCAAACAAAGGTATAATTCTGCTGCATCTGGTTGAATGCTACCAGCCCTGGCAATCCTATTCCCAACAATTTGAACGATTTCCAATGGGTATCAATTCTTTAATATTTAATTAAAACAAATTGAAGCAAGATTTCAAATTTCTATTTATGTGATCATCTCAAATGACACTTAATGTGCTCTTCTAAGTTCTGAAGGACCACTGTTATCGCCTGATTACCAACAGAATATGGACAAATTAGAACATATATGGATCCAAATGACTAAATCAAAACCAAGACATATCAAACTATTCACGAAAAAACTAACTCCAGCATTATATGTCTAAGCACTAGAAATACCTTTTTGTCAACGCCAAAAATCAGACAACAAACCTGAACTTAAAAATAAAATTGTCCCCCTTACCTTCAACACCACCAAACCTACCGCACAAAATAAAAAATACAAAAAACACAACATCACAAGCCATTGAAACTGAAGCAAAATCAACATGTAAAAAAAGTGTCAATTTCATTATGCATACCCCCACAAATTCAAAAAAAAAAAAAATCTCAAAGCACATGCAAAATTAAACTGACCTCAGAAACGGGGCTGTGAGATGGATCGGACAAATGGGGAGGCAAAGAACCCGAATGAAGGGACCGGGTGACCCGTTCCCTTTCTCTTTCCCTAGCTCTAGCTTCTCTCCTAATCCTTCTCTCATCATACCCACCACCAGTATTCTCCCTCAGCTTCGGCGACGGCATCTCGTTCATCTCCCACAGCGTCGCGGCCAGCTTCCTGGCGGAAACCGGCTGCTGAGAATGCTGGTGCTGTTGCTGTAGTTGTAGCTGGTGTTGTTTCGCTTTACTGACGAACCCACCATACTCACTCTGGGAGTCAATCGCACGCAATGCCGAAGACGGAGTAGTCCGCATCAGCCTCCATGTGGGCACCGGCGTAGCGGATCCTCCCCCACCTCCCCTCTTCCCTATTAAAATTGCTCTTTTGAATCTGTAGTTTTGAACGATCGATGACGTTGACGAAGCTGATGATGAACACCCACGTTTCCTTATTTTTCCCGGGAAAAAATTCTGGGTCTGAGTCTGCTGCCTTGACATTGTTTCATTCAACTATTATTTTCTAGATCTGAAAAAAAAAACAGAAATAAAGGTTAAAAAAAAAAAGTTGCGTTTAAATGTGCAAGTCTGTTATTTTAAAAAAGAAAAAAAAATCTTAGGGGAAAGAATTTGAAAGTAGAGGAATAAATGCTAAGTGAATGCAGAGCGACGGAGCGAGAGTACCATTAGGTGATGTAATGAAGGGGAAATTGAGAGAATCAAATCATGAAAAGAGGGAGGCCTTGATGGCTTCCACTGCTCAACAGACTGTACACTTGAACACTTGAACACTTTCGTTGTCCGTAAAAAGAGAGTAAAGCGAGACACAGAAAGCAAGAGCCCAAGAGCATGGCGGCAGCAGTAGTAATCACTAATCAGACATGCTGCTGTGGTTTTGGGTGGGATTAGCACGTGGCGCCACGGGATTGGTTGTTAGAGAGTGAATTAATTGATTGTTAAATTAAAAGTGGCTAATGTGATATCATATTTTTGTTAGGAGCAAATAACATGAGATGAGTGTGCATGTGATTTGTGATTATAATGGCAATGAAATTCGTGGGATTTTGGGTTGGGCCACTTGGATTTATTAGATTACCGCATTTTCAAGCAGGAAACTGCGGCCTCAAAATCCAGTCAAATAGTATTAATCATCTTCTGGAGGAGTAATTTACAGTAGCATGTACGCTTGTAGGAGCTGTTTCGTGTAAATCAAATATGTTAGAATTGGGTTACTTTAGGTAAAAATAATATTGATCTTTGTATCTAGTGGTAAAAATGAGATTAAAATAAGTAACTATAGGCCCATCAATTATGAAATGAACATGCAAAAAATATATTCTAAAGGGACTCTTAGGATAAGAGTGGTAAGACCAAAATTTTTATAAGTCTACTAACGAAAGTAACGTAAATATAATAAAATATTATTTTTAAAAAAATTAATGTAACGAATTGTTATCTTTCAATAATGTTTGTTATTTTGTAATACTTGCTATTGTGAAAGTATAATTATAATCCTAAGACATAATTATAAATTTAGGTTTTATTTAACGAAAATATAATTTTATTCATATAACGTTAGAGTGACATTATCATCAAATTAATTGTAATAATAAAAATATAATAAATTATTATTTTTTAAAAAATAATAAAATAAGATATTATATTTTAATAATTGATATAATAATTTATTATTCTCCAACATTTGTGGTAGTGAAAGAATGACAATTAAAAAATATTAAAAATATGCTATACGAGTAAATTTAGAAATGTATTATAATTTATAAGTTTAATTAACTAATTATACGACACTTGATAATCCAGAAAAATTAATATTCGAGATTGAAACAATCAAATATATCTCAATTCTAACTTGACAAAGACTCGATATCAACATAACGCACTAATCCAAATGAAATCATTATCCCTACATTTTGTGTCCACATGTATGATGAAAATTTCGCCGAAGGATCCAAAGTTCCCGCTCCAAGCTTCTCCGAATCTTTACGGGACTACTCTGAGCCACAATATCGTCAAATATCCAGGGAATATTTCAAGCACAAGAACTGAATAAAAACAAACAAAAAAAAAATTAAAAATTAATGTTAGCGATATTATCGAAATTGCTATCTATGCATTAAAATATCATAAATTGGAAATTTCCGTCGCATAAATTGTCCATATTTCACTTGTTCTCTAGTCCAAGTCACAGCTAGATACAGTCAATGGTCCGAAAAAAAGTATCTCCATTAATTCTCTCACACTCTGAACTACTTCTCCACGAACACAGTCACAGAACCCAGGAAAAAAAAAAAAAAAAGTCAACAATGGCAATTCGGTTCATATTTCTTCCATTCTGTCTCTTATTTTCTTCAACTCTCACTATCTCAAATGCCAAAATCTTCCCAACACTTCCTTCTTCAAGAACCACCCCAGAGAGAGTCTCATCTCTTATTGCAAATTCCAAAAACGGCCAGGGCTTGTACAGAACAAAGTATCACACTCAGATTCTTGATCACTTCAATTACAATCCTCAAAGCTACCAGATTTTCCAGCAAAGATACTTAATCAATGACACTTACTGGGGTGGCTCCAAAAATAATGCTCCAATTTTTGTTTACACTGGAAACGAAGGCGATATCGAATGGTTTGCTCAAAACACTGGGTTCATGTACGATGTGGCTCCAAAGTTCAAAGCCCTTCTTGTTTTCATTGAGGTAAATGATCAAAGATAAACCCTTTTGTTATTTTTCTTTTATTTTCTTGGTAAACAAACAGAAACTGCTTGTGGAACTAATATATTAATTGCAGCATCGGTTTTACGGGAAGTCCATTCCATATGGAGGTAACAAAGGGATTGCTTATAAAAATGCAAGCACAACTGGATATTTGAGCTCAACCCAAGCATTGGCTGATTATGCTTCTTTGATCATTGATCTCAAGAAGAATTTGACTGCAACTGATTCCCCAGTCGTTGTTTTCGGAGGTTCCTATGGAGGAAGTATGATGAAATACCTAATCTATTCCTTAATTTCTCAGTTGTCTTTTCCATTTTTTGACATCGTTAATATCAATCACCAACTAACCATGTTATATTAAAATTCTCATCATGTGCATGAAAGCTATACACATTTAAAAATGTAGGTTTCAACTAGATAACACTGTTTCCTTTACCAATTTTAGCTATAATTTAATACTGTACATATTATAGTCAAATATCATCGTCGAGCATAAAATTTATATTTTTAAGACGTCCGCGTTAAAAAATAATTTTATTTTTATTTTTATCATATACGTATATAAATTAAATAACATATAATGTACGTGATAAAGAAATTTACTTTAGTTTTTTGATTGGGATTGATTAACAACGAATTTTTATTTGTTTTTGCAGTGCTGGCAGCTTGGTTTAGGTTAAAATACCCACATGTTGCCATTGGAGCCTTGGCATCTTCTGCCCCAATCCTCAATTTTGACAATATAGTATCTCCATATAGCTTCAGTAACATTATAACTCAAGACTTCAGGGTATATGTATCTTTCTTTCTCTTTCAATATTAACTCTTTACTTTCTTAGCTGTTTTATATATACATCTATTTATTATGTAACATAAATATGATCATATTGAACCTCATGCAATTAGTTAACCCATGTGGATGCAGCTGCAGGCACTAAATTCTCAGAATAATAATATTAATTAACTAATTGAACCATGCATAGTACTGTTGTCAGAAGCAAGTAATTCTAAATTAACAATTTCTTTCTTTTTTTTTTTTATATTCAACCTTTTGTGCATGGGAAAAATCAGAGTGTGAGCGAGAATTGTTACAAAGTGATCAAAGGGTCCTGGAAACAGATTGAAGAGACTGAAAGAGAACCTGGGGGTCTTGAGAGACTCCGAAAATCATTTAGAATATGCAAGTAAGCTCTCGAGTGCTCACTTGTTAATTTATCTCAAACACAAATTTGCAGTAATTAACTTAATTGTTTTGGTATAAAATTTTGTAAATTAATTTGGTTGTTGCAGATCAGAGAAAAATTTTGCCATCAAAAGCTGGCTTTCAACAGCCTTCGTATATACGGCCATGACGGATTATCCAACTCCTTCAAATTTTCTGAATCCCTTGCCAGCTTTTCCTGTCAAAGAGGTGCTTGCATTGCATGCTCTTTTTTATTTTATTTTATTAATTAAACTTTGTGATTAATTGCATTGGCCAATCAATGGCCACCTCACGACATAACATATGAAAGAGCAGGGGTATAAATAGTAATTTTGTTAAGCTGATAATGACATGGAGCCGGCCGTTGACTTGGATGACTACAGATGTGTAAAGCGATTGACGATCCAAAGACTGGGAATGACGTGTTTGCGAAGTTGTACGGTGCTGCTAGCGTCTACTATAACTACAGCGGAGCCGCCGAGTGTTTCCGTCTAAACGGCGATTCCGATCCTCACGGCCTCAACGAATGGGATTGGCAGGTTAATATAATATATATCCTTTTTTTTCCTATTTATTAAATCACTTGTTATCATTAATTTTCTCATCAATTCATTATCAAACGGTCAAGAGTAATAGATTTCTACATCCTAAGATTTGTCATCAACACAATTCCTAGTTAATATCTTTTTTTTTAAATAAATATGTTTTTTCTTTAATATAAATAAGATGGCACTTATCCATTAAATAATTTTTTTCTTTTTTTAAATCTCCTATCGATCCCTATCTAGTAACAGGAGAGAAATTAAAGTTCCAATTACTCCTCTACCTATTTATAGGTTAATAACTAAAGTCGCAACACCAACTTTCTTTTAGTTACACTATTTTAAATTTGCGTCCCTCAACTTTCATGACATAGGTTCTCTCATTCAAATGCAAAGTCTGCCACTATGCATTAGATGTTGGAAACAACCAAAATTTAATAATATTATAGTAACATCTTTAACTTAAGTTAATTAAAAAAATATAAAATTACTTTCTTGAGTCTTAATCAATATATATTTTTTTAAATTAAGTATCCAAGAAAAGCATGCATGTGTGATGTGATGATTAATTATGATTTAGCTTAGTATTTAGAGCCATTAAACGTGAAAATCAAATCAAATTTCCTATGAAAGAATTTCAAATAATCATTTTGCTTGGTAGCGTGGCCCAACCATATTTTTCTTTTTTATCAAACAAAATGTAGTTGATGCGGGCTGTGAAAAGTGCTAAACTTTTCACACCTACAAGAGCCAGCGATATGATGATGATTTATATTTTACATTTGGTGTTGGAAAAAGTTTCAAAGTGAAAGTAGCAATTTCGAATTTAAATTTTGAAATTAAATCTAAAATCATAACCTAGAAAGGAAAGATTCATGGGATATTTGATAAAACACGACAAATTATGTTTTTATTTAATAAAATGCAACAACTCAGGAGCTAAAATGATAAGCCCATTAAAAAAAATGTTAAATGAGTTTGATACTACATATTTGAAGATTTTTAATTATGAAATTAAGTAACAAATACGAGGAAATAAGAAGTTGTCAGAATTTTGATTATGATTTTCGAATAACTTAAGTTATGATGTACAGCATTATATTAGTAGCATATACGTAC
The DNA here is from genome assembly GCA_025617385.1 of Murraya koenigii. Taxonomy (NCBI): domain Eukaryota; kingdom Viridiplantae; phylum Streptophyta; class Magnoliopsida; order Sapindales; family Rutaceae; genus Murraya; species Murraya koenigii. The sequence goes on from CM046819.1 coordinate 20,158,087, forward strand.
ATTAATTTATAAAGATTAAAGTCATCACATTTGCTTTTTTTTTGGGGGGGAGGGCAGGCTTGTACGGAGATGATAATGCCAACGGGCGGTAGCAATAAAGAGAGCATATTTGAAGAATCTGAAGAGGACTATGATGCTAGAGCCAGATATTGCAAGGAAGCCTACGGCGTTGATCCCAGGCCCAATTGGATCACAACAGAATTTGGTGGCCATGTGGGTATTCTTAGTTATTTTTTTTAACATATAATATCATCATTTTGCTTTTCTTGCTTGAACAACCAAATAATGTAACAAGATGATGAGCTTTCATGCAATCATGCTGGCTTATTTAGCTCTTTCAATAATTCTTGTTTACTTGTTTTTGGTCAGAAAATTGGGTTAGTCTTGAAAAGATTTGCAAGCAATATTATCTTCTTCAATGGCTTGAGAGATCCTTGGAGTGGTGGAGGGTATGATCTCTCTCTCTCTCTCTCTGCGCAATGCAAACGTCTCTCAGTATAGAGAAAATCTTTAGTACTTTCTGCATATGCATTCGCTTCCACAATATTTTTATTATATGATACGCACGTAATCGAAATTTAATGGGCAAGAGTGTGTACGCCAAAACTACTCAAGAGAATAATAATTTGATTGATAACCCAACATACATCATCACTCGATTTAAGAGTAGTTGTTGGGGTTGTTTTTTCTATCATTTACAATACTGTTTACGATCTTTCAGGGTGTTGAAGAATATTTCCAATACCGTTCTTGCACTGGTTGAAAAAGAAGGTGAGTTCATTTATTCTAAAATTAAAAAATTAACATATATCTCTGATATTTGTTTGTACTGTGGCGACTTCTTATTAGGGGCTCACCATGTAGACCTGAGATCTTCAACAAAAGAAGATCCACAGTGGCTCAAGGATGTGCGCAGAAGAGAAGTGGAAATCATTGGCAAGTGGATCTCTGAGTACTTTCAGGACTTAGCCCAGTGAATTACATACAACTCTTAAAGATGACAAATTTTTCCTTTTTCTTCTTTTCTAAATTTAGTAAAAAAAACGTTCAATATTCTGCTCAAGCCTCGGTGCGGTCGGTACTGGAGTTATGGGATTTGACCGTCACTCACAAAAGAATTAAGGATGGATTTTGTTTATTTAATTTCATATCATTTTAAATCTCATACCAAATGTAAGGATCATGTATTGTATAATTCATACAATTTTTCTAAGTACTAATTAGTGTAATTGGAAAAATATCTTATAGTGGTATAAGAGGCTATTCAGTTTTTGGAACTCAAAATTTGTAAAGTGTGTTTGAATTCATAGAGATTTAAAATTCTCACTGCATTAATAATGATTTGTTAGGAATTTTATAGGTGAAGTAGGATCACAACAAGCACACACAATGACACAAAAAATTATTTGGTTCGGCTTATAACCTACATATACGGGTGAAGATAAAATAAAGTAATTTTACTATATTGAAAAATAACAACTTTTCTCTAATAATAAGATAGAACAATTATATTCTCTCTATAAGTAGGAAAAAATTATTCTCACTTTCCAATACTCCAATTACACCAATACTAAGAGCACTTATTTAACTCTCAAAATTCTCTCTTAACTCTCAAAATTCTCTCTAACACAAGAGGAAATAAATTTTCTGGGATAATTGAAATGAGGGAAGAGACTCTCTTTTTTATAGCCACATTTTGACAACTGTTCATGTCTCTTTTTTTTTTTAAAAAATAATAATCAACACGACATCACCAAAATTAGCGGGTTGTGTTGAAATGCTATGGCACCGCCCATCTAGAAGAGTGGTTCCAACCATGACTTTGACATTCTCCCACTTGGAGATTTGATTGAGAACCAAATAATCTCCACACCATTCTTTCTACTTCGCCATCGTCATGTTGCTTACGTCTCTACTAGATCATAAGAGGATCTACTCTATACAAACTTATCAGTATTAATTGGCTTGGTCATAACATCTGCTAGGTTCTCCTTTGTGTTGATTTTCTGCAAATCTACACTTCTGTCCTCTATTACTTATCGAATAAAGTGATATTATACCCCTATGTGTTTTGTTCTAGAATGAAAGGCCGGATTCCTTGTAATGTGCAAGACACTCTGACTGATTCAAAACACAAGAATTTTCTATTGTTTGTGCCTGAGCTCTTCTAATAACCTTCGTATCCAAAAAGCTTCCTTGCATACTTATATAGCTGCCATGTATTCTGCTTATGTCGTAGATAAAGGCACAACAGTCTGTAGTTTTGAAACCTAGCCTACAGCTCCTCCCGCAAGTGTAAACACATAACCAATAGTAGATTTTCTTTTATCAAGGTCACCTGCGAAATCTGAATCCACATAGCATCTGACAGTAAATTCTGACCCTCCATAAAATAATACAACATCTGAGGTTCCTCTGATGTATCTTATAATCATCTTCACTGTTTGCCAATGTTCTCCACCAGGATTCGCCATGTATTAACTAATTGCTCCCACTGTTTGTGCAATGTCTAGTCTTGTATAAATTATAGCGAACATCAAACTTCCCACTGCTGATGCATACGGTACTCGAGACATCTTCTTCCTCTCTGCTTCATTGCTAGGACACATACTTGAGGATGACTTAAAATTAACATGAAGTGTGGTAGAAATTGGCTTACAATCTTGCATTTTGAAGTCGCAAGATTTTCTTCAAGTAATTCTTCTGTGAAAACCAAATCTTCCTGTTATTTCTGTCTCGATGAATTTGCGACCCTGGAATCTTGTTTATTGGTGCCAAGTCCTTCATTTCAAACTCCCTAGCCAATTGTGACTTTAATTCTTGAACTTGATCTTTGTTGCGGCCTGCGACCAACATGTCATCCACATACAACAGAAAAATGATACAATCACTATCTTCAAATCTCTTGTAATAAGCACAATGGTCTGAACTGAGTCTGTTGTATCTAAGACTCATGATGAAGAAATCAAATCTCTTATACCAACACTTCGGCGCCTGTTTGAGACCGTATATAGATTTATTCAATCTGCAAATCAAGTTCTACTTGCCTGTTTTAACAAAACCTTCTGGTTGGATTATATAAATCTCTTCTTCAAGTTTTCCATAAAGAAATGCAATTTTCACATCTAATTGTTCTAACTGTAGCACACATTGTCAAAACTACTCTCACTGTCGTGAGTCGAACTACCGGAGAAAATATCTCATTGAAGTCAATATTTTTTTTCTAAGCATATCCCTTTACCATCAATCTTGCACGATACTGCTCCACCTGGTCATTGCCATCACGTTTGATCTTGTAGACCCACTTGTTTCCAATGGCTTTTCTTCCATATAATAGTAGTATAAGTTCCCAAGTCTTGTTCTTGTGTAGAACTTCAATTTCTTCCTGCATTGTTGTCATCCACAAAGTAATATCTAAGCTATTTAAAGATTGATAGAAAGTTGATGGCTCTCTATTCTCTGTTAGAAGACAGTATGTAATATTGAACTTCGTAACATACTCCGAGTGCCAAGTTGGCGATCGTCTCTCACGAGTTGACCGACGAACTTCTAGAGCCTCAGACTCGACTGGTTCTTGTTCCTCGTACTCTAGTGCTGCTTCAGAAGACTCTGAATCTTCCTGATTATTTTCTACATATACCGGTGTAATCTCTAACTTTTCTTTCACAGTATTATCATCCCTATCTTTGTTTTGCAGTTGATATTTTACAAAGACAACATCTCTACTGATGACAATCTTGTGGACAGTGGGATCACACAGACGATACCCCTTTACACCACTAGTATACCCTAAAAAGATACACCTCCTAGATTTTGGATCTAATTTTGTTATTTCTTGGGCATTATACATTACACACACAAGACATCCAAATGTATGTAAATGAGAGTAATCAGCTGGCTTATCTGTCCACATTTACATCGGCGTCTTCAACTCAATAGCTGTTGATGGAGACCAATTTACCATATAACAGGTAGTTTTGGCTACTTCAGCCTAAAATGAGTTACATAGACCAGCAGTGCTCAACATAATTCTTATCCTCTCTATAAGAGTTCTGTTCATCCGCTCCGCCACTCCATTTTGTTGAGAAGTGTATGCCGCTGTAAACTGCCTCTGAATACCTTCTTGCTTACAGAATGCAAGAAATGCACCATCTGTATACTCTCCACCATTATCTGTTCTTAAACACTTGATTCTTTTTTCGGATTCAAGTTCAACCCGCGCTTTAAATTCCTTGAATGCTGGAAACACATATGACTTTTTCTTGATTGGATACACCAAGCATCTTCTGGAGTAATCATCAATAAAAATGACGAAGTACTTTGCACCTCCTTAGGATAAATCCGGTGATTCCCAAACATCAAAATGAACTAAGTCTAGAATGTATTTACTTCTAGCATGCGATCTGCTAAACTTTAATCTGACTTTTTCTGCCTTCATTAATACAAGCGCTCCTCTGATAATTTTTATAATTTCATTTTCAATATGGGCTTTGCACGCAAGACTATTTATTTGCCCCAAAAACAATGGATTTTTCTTCAGGTCTTTGATATATCGTACCTCCTGAATTTTGCGAATTGTACTATCATTCATTTTTATTTTGACAATACCAATACCAGCGATCTCCAAGGCATGGTAATCACCTATGTACACAGATCCTCCTGAGATAGATTCATCTGTGTGGAACTATTCTCTTTGAAAGGTCATGTGCTATGTTGCTCCTGAGTCTATAAGCCAGACAGCTAACCGCTTCCTGCCTTCTGTAATAGTTACTGCCTCACTATAGAGAATTTCGTCATTATCCGAAGTACTAGCCACACTACCCTGAGCATTTGATGACTCAGGTGTTTTACCCTCTCTACTCTTCTGATTGCTCCAACTCTTTCTTCACATGCCCTTTCTTACCACAATTGTAGCATTTCACATTCTTCTTACTTTTGAACTTTGATCTACCATAATTGTGACTTCTACTGGGGCCACGTTCCATTGATCTCCCTCTCATCATTGATAGCGCTTCCGCTTGCTGCGAACTTGCCAGTCTGTCTTGCTTGCTTTTTCGCCTGCTCTCCTCGTTTAAGATGGATGCTGCAACATCATCGAAAACTAGACTGTCCGTTGGGTTGTTGTTCGTCAGATTGATGACGAGTTTATCATCAAATATCTTGTTGTGTAGCGATTTAGCCTCGTACAATTTTGTGAGAGTATCCCATATTTCCTTCGTTATCTTTTCTCTGCCACACGGGATAACACCTCGTCTGTAAGTACCAAATATAGATCAGCAATTGCATTGCCGTCTATCTCGTTCCATTTGTCATTAGTCATCTCTACGGGCCTTTCTCCAATTGCTGCCAAGCAATTGTTTTTCCTCATAATAGTTTTTATCTTTATTTTTCACAATGAGAAATTATTCCCGTTGAATTTCTCAATTTTGAATTTTGCCGCCATCACTTTCACCATGAACTGCTTTTGCTTAGGATCGGCTCTCACCTTTTTCCATGAACAGTAACCACATATATATAGCGATTGTATATGAACTGTATCTATATATGTGAACAGTAACTGAACATGTGAATAGTAACCGTATGTGAACAGTGACTGTACCGTATGTATGAACAGTACCCAAACTCCAAAAATACAACTAGTCTGTGATACCACTATTAGGAATTTTATGAGTAAAGTAGAACCACATCAAAAATAAAATTAGATAGAAAATGAAAAATAAGCACACATAAGGACACTAGAAATTACGTGGTTCGGCTTATAGTCTACATCCATGGGCGAAGACAGAAAAAAATAATTTTACTATACTGAAAAAATAATAATTTCTCTATAATAATAGAAGAGAACAATTATACTCTCTCTATAACTAGAAGAAAATTATTCTCACTTCCTAATACTCTAATTACACCCTATACTAAGAGCACTTATTTAACTTTCAAAATTCTCTCTAACACAAGAGGAAATAATTTTTTTGAGATGATTGAAATGAGGAAAGAATCTCTTTTTTTTTATAGTCATATTTTAGCTATTGTTCATACCTCTTTTTTTTTTTTTAAATAGTCAACACGACACCACCAAAATTAATAAGCCGTGTTGAAATAGTATGACATTGCCCATCTAGAAAGGTGGTGTCAAACATGACTTTGACAGGATTGAGCGGAGCTATTTGAATTTTATAAGGGAGCAGACAACCCTTAGATATTTATGTATTGGTGAGGATAGATAATCTAGGCAACGTGCTTCGGATAATTTAATGTAAAAAGAATGAGTGGTTAACAATATTAATTAGCTGTCCAAATTATTCCAAATAAAATATTATTACGGTGGTACAAGAGATCTGAGATTTGAACTCCTGGGAGTGAATTTGGTAACTATTATGTTACTAAAAAAATGCAATATTACAAGAAAAATATTCAGAATTTACTAACTGAACGGATGGGCTTGCCAATTCATGTGCTGTTATCTAGGCTAAAATCTTTTTTTCTTTGGATCAAATTTTGGGCTCACATATTCTGAAGGCTCAAGGTAAGGAAATTTATATTTCGGTAGAATATGTACAAAACTTTTTGGGAATTGAGAGAGGATTCATGAAATTGAATATTTTTGTTATAATAGTTTTCATGGTGATATGTGCACAAAAGTAGCACTGAAAAAAAATAAATTTACCACAAGAATTTTTTTTAAAAAAAATGAATTTACCACAAGAATTGTGTGTGTGTGTGTGTGTGTTTTTTTGTACAAATAAGATTATTTTAGTTTTCAATTTACTGATTTGTGTTTTCTATTTCTGCAAAGATTTATTCGAATTGAATTTTGAAATTTATTTTGAACAAAGAGTTTAGTTTTTATCTATACAAATCAAAACATTTTCAAAGTAAATTATTATAAACGATTAAACACAAATCAAAGGGATATATTTATCCGACCTTATTTTTCCTGACATCTAAATATAATTTGTTTTATTGACTAAATCCTTCTCATAACAAGACTGAATAAAATTTCAATAAAATTAAGGGGAACTAGATGAAGGTAAAATATTTATTTCTTAAAAAATGTATTCTATATGTTGTTAATATTATTTTGTTACTATAGCATATTATTATTATTTCGAAGAATATATAGCTTAGATTTCATTGACACAGCTATCAATTTGGAGGCACCTGAACTGTGTCATCAACCTAACAACACCTAGATTGACATTAACACATCTTTGTTTTATTTTGAAATTATCAATCGCAAGACGTATCTGAATAACCAGCCATAAAAAAGCTTCAGTGAACAACCAAAAATAGCGTTCAAAAACATCATAATCAAAGGCACAATGTTGCTAAAATAGGAGGCAAATTACACATTTAATAATGAGTGAAATTAGGCAGGGTAAAGACAGAAGGTCTTCTTCGATTTGATTTTTTCTTTTTGCAATTTTTTTCAAAGTTAGGCCATGAATGAGACAGGTCGTTTGATCCATTATTCAAAAATGTTGCAAAGTGGGTTCTGTCATTGGATTTTTAGAATACAAAAGTTAGTGGATAAATGAAGTTGACTGCATAAGACACCTATTGCCCAACATGGAAATAAAGATGCTCATAACATAACATTATTCTTTACAAAGCGTGTTGTTATACTTTTTTTATCTACCAATTTTTGTCAATCATACCAACATCAAAGTACCTATTTTTTGAAACCCTAAACATTTACTATATTCAAAGAATCTATTAACAGTTTGTAATCGATGTGCTTATAATTTTGTTGCTTTCACGTGGATGGGAAAAAGTGGTTTAAGTTGTACTGACACCACCAAAATCATTATGAGTATATCATGTATGTATATATATATATATATATATATATATGTGATGAATTACAATTGGATAATATTGTATGGTGTCCAGACACTTGAAATTTAGGTGAATAAAATACATCTACAACATGATTTACTTTTATTTACTTATACAATAACTGTATATTACAATCATAACACCTTAATTTCAAACCGACTTAAGTATCACTATCACCTAGTAAAACAAAAAGAATTGTTTTTGTATATGTATGTAACGTTTATTTCTTTTGCTTAATTGCTGAAGTGGTAAAGTAAAGAAAATTCAAATGCAAAAAACCACCTTTTTTTTTTCAAAAAGCGAGATTTAAGAAGACAGAATTGATTTGACAAAGCTGATGATTCAAAACTTGATCACTTAGATCAATTTTTGGATATATGTTTTTTATAAGAAGGTTTTGTTGCTTTTCTATGTTTGGGTGAACAAATCTGCCATTGGAGCTAGAAGTTCTGCTCAAATCCTCAAAAATTCATAACGCACGCCTTGGGTAAATTTCATAGATGGAATTGAAGAATTAAAAAAAAAAAAATTAAAAATGGCAAAGTCAAATAGTAACTTTTTGTAGCGTATAAAATTTGTGTAGAAAAGATATCAAAAGCGAGGGTGGATTTAATTAACAGGACCATACTATGTCATATGGTCCTACGTCTACCACCACCACCACCACCACCACCTCCTAAATCAATCTGTGATCCCACACCGCACAGGCCACGTGTCAGTTACATGTGCATCATCATCTGATTCCCCTCTTGCTTGCCCTTCGCAATCTAAGATAAAAAGTGCAGCCTGGCAAACAGTAAGTAAAACCAAACCAGGACCCACCTCAATAATTAATTATAAAATAAAAAATTTGAAACAATTATTCTTTTATCTTTTAAGTTATGTCTTAAAATAAAATTCATTTATTCTTTGGGGGACAAACATAGGCCAAAATTGCTTTTTTTTTTTTAATAAAAATTATTAAAAGAATTTGATAAATCTAAGAAAGCTTTTGAATGAATTGGAGGGAAGTTTAACAAATTTCTTGAAATCTTTTGTTTAGACCAATTCCAAAACTTTATCGGAGATTTTGGAAGAACTCAAATTTGTTAATATTTAATACAAATAAATTGCGACAAAAACACACACAATGTGTGTATATATATATATAAAGAAAAAAAAAAAAGAAGAAAACGGGGAAGTGGTCACTGATCTTGTGGGGCCCTGGAAATTCCGAAAGAAAGCTTTGATATGGTGGGGCCCAAATAGAGAGTCCCCACAGACCACGGTCCACAGAAGCCCACGCATGCCTTTGATTGATGGGAAATTGATATCATGAGCCATTTACAGCCACGCCACACGGCCTGGTTAACACCAGACGTGGCCTCTTCTATTTACATTTGGCTTCCTTTATTTTTCTATTTAACCAATTTTCTAAGATCAAAACCCTTTTTTTTTTTTTTTCAATTCTCACAACACACCTCTTGGGGAATTGCTATTTTCGTAATTATTTATTTGTATCCATTTATTTTTGTTGGCAGTGCCAGATATACTTGGCATCTGTGGAGCAGGCGGTGGGCCACATGGGAGAGGAAAAAAGAGTGGAGAAAATTGGTGTTTGTTTCTCGAGAAAATAATAATAACAATAATATATAATGTTCTTGGAGATATTAATTATTTGTCTGACATTGGACAGATTTTGCTGAATTTTGGTGATTTGAGGTGAAAGGAAACTTCGTAAAATTTGTCAAACTTTCTACGCTTCCTGTTTTCCTTAAGAAATTTGTATGGTCAATAAAGAAATTTAATGAATGTTGATATCTGAGACAATTATTAAAATATGTTTCCGATTAGAGAAATTAATATTAACAATCCTAAGATAAGCGATCCAGATTTGAAATCCAACAACTCTTTATTCTAGACATTTATACTAGTTTGAATTAATTAGAACTACTAATTATATTTATGTAATATTTAAATAAAGTTTCATATATATACATATATTGGCACCTGTGAAGAGATAAATTAAAACAGTTCTTGAAAGAATATTGTAGGCTGTGGCTGTATCATTATTAATCTTGAACAATAACTGAAAGATAAACTTTTAATTATTACACCCAAACTTGTTTAATCCACTTTCCACTCTATAATTAATCACAAAATCTCATGAAAACCGAAACTAATCACGTGGAAATGAGTAGAGATTAGAGAACTAGTAGTAGTCAAACACTTGACGTCCAAAGTCCAGATTTTCATTAATTGAAATGTTGAAGTAAGTTCTTGCGTTCGCTCCACCAAACGTACAAGTCTACAATATCGGCTGCATGAATATTTTATGTATGAAAAATATTGTAACATACGCTACAATTCAAGATACGTAACTCTCACTAAGAAGAGGCCTAAGCGGTTCCCATTTCGGACCACATCAAATTAAAAAGTAGTAGTTATAAAAGTGAGTTTGAAAGTGATGAGCAAAAAGATTTAAAACTTGAGGATTGAGACCAATATATATATATATATATATATATAAAAGTATTGTTAATTTTAATTATTTGGGAAGTATTTTTCATGTATGGTCATCATTTTCATAGGATAACGCCACACATACAAAGAATAGGGGATTAAGTCAATTTGTATCACCAGTCAGTAACATTACAATAATAATTGTTGTTACATATTATTAAATAACACATCAAATATCAAATAAATTGAAATACATATCTTGTACCCACGGTTAAATGTGTAGTTTCGTAATAGAGTTTTACAAATGATTACTTTTAAACACATCACATGCATATGAGAAAATATAAACTATTTTTATTATACTATGTCGTCTATATATTTTTATTTTAAATTAACTAACTATGTTGGTGATTACAATAGACATAAATGTATAAGTTATATTAATTGCTTTTCAAACTTATAAGGGCTACTATCAGTATGCTACTTATCCTCATATTTTTCAGTTATAAATCCTAAATTAGAGTTTACGCACTAAAAACTTTATGTATATATATAATAAAACCAAAAAAAGGAAGGAAGCGTGATGAAAAATTTGGGACTTATAATAAAAAATAAAAGTGATAGAATATACCACATATGTACGTAGGTTTTAACTTTTAAGCATGACAATTTATCATCAAACACAAGATCTTGTTATGTGTGCTATTTATAGCTAAACCATTTGAGTAACGTGTCATCTCCTAATGTTGACTTGTTAACTAAAGTAAAATAACAAGCTAGTAGCCAGTTTCTTATTTATAGGCCTCTCTAACAATTTCGTTATTAATTTTCTAACTCAAAGTTGTTACAAGGTTGTCGGATAACAGTGAGAAACATTAAATCAATTAATAATCAAAAGGAAAGCATCTATTCGATCCTTTTCACCAAATTATTACCCTTTCGTAAGACTATGTTTAATTTGTAACAACAAGCGAGCAGAGATGCGTATCAACCTTTAGATTACGGTACATTGTTCTTGGCTCTTTGAAGCAAGTTTGGACAGTTCTACCTTTTACATTGAACTGGTACAAAATCTGATCAATAGGCACCCATTTCATAAATTAATCGAACACTTAAAAATAATTGATCAATTTTCATATGTCATTATTGATGAGGACCCTTCAGCATGTTGCCTTTCGACGAATCCATTTCATGAACAGTATCAAATTTAAGGGGGACAAAAAAGTTGAATGATAATTGAAGGTCGTTTGATATTGTATGGGGACCTATTTTTAATACTATTATACTAATATTAGCTTCTTATCTAGCTAACAGTTTTAAGTTTTTGGGTTTTGATTATATTATCTTTAACAGGGTATAATGCTGACACATTATAGTTGTGCCATTGATCATAAATCATATAATAGATCATTCTAATGAAAATCAGTCATACATTTAAATTTTCTGTCTCATCTATTCAAACAATCATTGTAAACACGAGTATATGAATTAGCGATATAAAATGAAATATTCTATTGAAAATCGAAGTACGTGTATTTGTAGTGTATATATAGGTAGATATATATAGAGATTAAAGTAGAATTCTGCCCAGCAATATTTTTTTAAAAGAAAAAATAAATACACTTTCCCACCCACATTAATAGGAAAGAATCTCGATTAGACTAAAACTTGTTCCCTCAATAAATACTCAATTTTACTGAGGACACAAATCCCACCAATATGCCAAAGTAATCGGTTCATAAAAGTTTAACCATTATTCCAAATTTTTACTTTATTATATCCATGCAGCAGCTAATTAAATTTCATTTCCCTAGAAAACAAGACCACATACATGGTACATGATAATATATTATATAGAATAGATAAGTAATGTGCAAAAAGAGAGAGCCGTGGGTTTTAGCGAGAAAGTCTCACCGATTGGTCTTACAAGCTTACAAGCGGGAGGTGTTGGCTAGGTAACTGAGGAACTACCAGAAATGGAAATAAATAATTCCTGAATTGATTACAATATCATCACTGGTCGAGTCATCACTTTCCTTTATTAACTCATATTCGTATTCTGGCCGTGCTGGTCTTGTTTTTCAGTCAAGTCTCTGAAATAAACAAAAAAGATATTTTTCCCGAATGCAGAAAACACTCCACGAATTGTATGACAGATTCCTCACCCAACCTGAGTTTTTTTTGCAGTCAAGGATTCCTGTAACCTGGTCATTATTTGTGTGTGTATAATTAAATTAATGTAGATATTTTCACGCTATACATACATATATATATTAAAAAAAGCATATTGCCAACCACTATTTAGGCTAATGGTTAATACTTTCTCACATCTTCCCCGAGGTTAAGAGTCGAATCTCTGTGTGAGTGTGGCTTGTGAAAATAAATTTTGCATAATTTTAGAGTAGGCCTCTCTGAGGTTCTTGAACAAATTTCTTGTCTCTAGATGTATTTTAGTAGAATTAAAATGTAATAATAAAAAGAAAAATTAAAAGATTGTAAAACGAATGTCTTAATTAGCTCTCTGATGCCATATCTGGTTTGACCCTTGGATCAAGAGAAAGAGAGTCACCGAGTCAAATCTTTCAAGTAAGTAAGAGAATTGGAGGGTGCATGCACCTGATATACAAAAACCTTTTTGCATGATGAATGCAATTTGTACGACGAGTTGCAAGCCAAATTATTCAAAAAAAGCTAACAACAATAAGTAGGATGACACAAGCATGCATCTTTGTTTCTATTACAAGTTGGAGACTTGGAGACTAATTACACCGCAAAAAAGGCACAACGACCTGTATTATATAAAATTAATTATGTACTGAAAAATGAAAAAATTATATTTTAATCCAAAACAACTAGTTTCAACTTTCAAGCACACCTTTTTGTAGGGTTTGAAAAGGCAGCTGTGTGTCCGAATCTACCTGGAAATTAAGGCGGGTTTTGTCTGAAACTAAAAGAAACAGACATATTCAATCAAATAAACAAATATTTACACAAGGAAGATACAAGCGGAAATATAAATTTCAGCTGAGAAGGAAACAACACCCAGTGACAGAAGAGAGATATGATAGAAAATTAAAAAAAAATGTGAGGAGAGAATTGAAACACGACTGAGCAAAAAGACGGTAGCTTGGGGGTGTTTTAAAATCCAAATGGACAAATCTTATCTCATTATCTTTCTCTCAGCTTATGGGAAAGGGAAAGGGAAAGGGAAACCGATCTGTGGATTTTATTTCAGGGAGTCCCAATCGTTTCTTTTTTTTTTTTTTTAAAAAAAAATTAGGAATGGCCAAACATCAATAATGCTGCCATGCACGTGACAAATATACTATTCCCTCCTCAATACAATACAATCGTACGTAGCATAAGCCATAATAGCCCAATAATAAAGTAACAAACAACATAAATTTTTTACACCTAATCAAATTTAATTTCAATTCACACATCTAGTTCTAGAGACTAGGACCACTCCGATCCCTCTGATAATATTCCTCGCACCCACTTGTTCTCCTCGATATTTCACTCTCCTCTCCAAGCTTTTTTGAATCGAAAATGTCTCGCTTACATGATCATAAAAGTTATTAGGTGAAAATGTCTACACGTTTTTAATGTAAAATAAAATCATAGTGATTAACAAATTCCAAATTCACACTTTACCAACACAAATTTACCTCTTAGAAAACTAACTCACACCTCTAGGACCACTTCCCAGTAATATTCCTCACACCCACTTTACTTTTTTCCTAAAATGCCGGTGTTTTTCTCCAACTTTACGCATTAAAAAGTCTTGCATATGCTTGCGAACTAACGTAAACATCTACGCGTTTTAAAACGTATAATAAAATAGTTGTAACATATTTTAAATTCACATCTCATGGACCACTCCATTTTAAAGGCCTTCTTGATTTTTCAAAAAAGTTTATTTTTTTTATAATTATACGTAGAAAAATTTTAAAATTACAACATTATGAAAATTATTTGATGCAGATGTTCACACATTCAAACAAATAAAATTTGACGGTAATAACTAATTTTGAATTCACACGTTAAAATATATGAACGTTCACACTAGATAAAGTTGATGCAGTAATTATATCAATGGTACAACACTATTTATATGTCAATTTGACAGATGTAAGTAAGCAGGCTCATGTACATTATTATTTCCTTTTGCAGGGAATTATATCATGCTTCAAAAACCATTTACCTTAGAGGGAAAATATAGAATACGAATACGTGCAAAACCCAAGAGTTAGGAGAGCCGCAGGATGGAGGAAGATAAATGATGATCAGAATGTTAGATAAGCTGGTCCTACCACTTGATTTGTTTCTGCCAAATGGTATAGTAACTAGTAACAAACCGTAGGATCTATTTCTTTCTCAAGATTCATGAAGATATAGATACATATTATATATGTATGTGTGTGCATATATATATATATACACACAAACACACATACATGTTCTGCTAAACCCAGTAAAAAAATTTATTAGACATCTCACATCATTTTCTTACTAAAACCGCACAGAGCCTCAAATTACACTGAAATTAATGATTGAATTTTTCATCACGCAAAACCTTAAAAGTACCTCGCGTACTGAACACAATTCTCAATTTCTCTTCCTCTTTATTATTATTATTATTTTTTTGCTCTCTCTCTCTCTCTCTCTCTCTGTTTGTAATTATATCTTCTTTCTGGCAACATCAAATTAAATATCCCGTAGTTTCCACTTCAAAATTACTCACTCATATTTCATTTCTTCACTTCAGCAAAACTCAAATCCTTTCACAAATACAACGCATGTCAATAAATCACTTCTCCACAGACTTACAAGAAACACCCTGGTGGCAGCAACACCCACAACAGCTGCAACAATCCATGATGGAAACAACACAAAACAGCACCAACACTTCTTCTTCAGCAACAACCACACAACAACAATTTTCTTCTTGGCCTTCCCCTCATCACCATCGGTTCTTTCACCACCACCAACAGCAACAGCACCAGCTTTGGCTCAACTCTTATAATAATAGCAATAACATTTCTCATCGCAACCCAACTCTCAGCTTTAATCTCAACAACCAACACGACGCCACCGAAGAACAACCAATGGCAAACGCAAACTCAAACCAAGAACAAGAGCTTGAAAAAGAACCCATGTTCGAGAAACCCTTGACTCCGAGCGATGTTGGAAAACTCAACCGCCTTGTAATCCCCAAGCAACACGCGGAGAAATATTTTCCACTCGGTGGTGGAGCTGGAGCTGACTCGGGATCATCATCGGACAAAGGCTTGTTACTCAGTTTCGAGGACGAGTCGGGCAAGTACTGGAGATTCCGCTACTCGTACTGGAACAGTAGCCAGAGCTACGTGCTGACAAAAGGCTGGAGCAGGTACGTGAAGGAGAAGAGACTAGATGCTGGAGACGTAATTCTCTTCGAACGACACCGTACTGATAGCGAAAGGTTGTTTATTGGTTGGAGGCGACGCGGGGCTACGGCCGCAACACCGGATGCACAGAGCGCCGGTGCTGCTGCCAGTGGTGGTGGTAGTAGTAGTGGATGGCCTAGAGGGTTCTATTCAAATCACCCTTATCCTGTAGATGTTGTTCAAGGCCACGGCGTTTCTGTGCCATTATATCATCATGCAGGTACTTAATTTGTTCACATTATAATTTTTTGTTTTCTCTTTAACCTTGAAAGCCAGACAGTTTTTTTTTTTTTTCAAACTGGACCCAATTTTACCGTAAATTTTGCGGGGGAATTTACCAGCGGTTTAGTTTATGTACATTTTGCTTTTGGAAGATTTGTGTTATATGATATGTTTGTATAATGCAATTATGGAATATGCAGGGTTAGGGGTACAGAGCCAAACGACGTCGGTTGGGAGCTCGAAGACTTTGAGGTTATTTGGGGTGAACTTAGAGTGCCAGCTTGATGATGAGTGGGAAGGATCGGAAAGTCAAGCTCAAGCTGAAGCCCACCGGCAGTTTAATTACTCAGTGGAGGCTTATAATTCTGAATCTACAAACCGTCACAATCATCACATGGTAGGCCAATTTAATTGTTGTTTTATTACTACTACTACTACTAGTCTACTACTGTCATTACTAATAAAATAATGTTTAATTAGAGGTTAAGTGCATGTTCGATAAGCCGTGTGCTTGTAGTGAGACCGATTAGGAAAAAATTATCAATTAATCAGTAAGCCCGAGACGGCTTGACTCTTTCTTCAGTCTTCACACATGGCCTAATTGCATTTTTTTTTTTCTTTTCGCTTGATTAATATTAAGATTACTTTACTCAAGAGCTAAATTAAGGGGGTAGGGGAAGAAAAATGTAAAAGTGAAAATCATCGAAACGTCCACGATTTTGTTTTCTTTGGTTCTTTTTCTAAGTAAGTTTCTATGTAGATTAATAATAATACTACTAACAAGATTACCAGATGTCATTACCTGATGGGCTCAATCGTGGGCCCTAGAATTATTAAAAAACACCTGGAGATAGTGAATTATCCTGGGATTCTGTTTCTGTTATTGATTTTTTACTTTTCTTTTCTTTTTCTTTTTCTTTTTTTTAAGGGGAAAAAAAAGAAAAAAAATATTATAATTAGATTAAGGCTTTTAATATGCGGTTAGTTTCTAAGATTGTTCGTACTAAATATTGATTTTGAAGATACTCTTAACCGAAAACAGATCACATTTTATTTAGTTATTTTATCTTGTGAATGGCAATGATAAATGCACCCAGTGATACTGGAATTAGCAATTATTGTTTACATTAGACTAAAAAAAAAAAAAATAAACCTGTGATTAAAAATAAAAGGATTTAAGGAGTTATTTGACTGTAACAGGATATCACTTTCTCCCAAGAAGATGTGAACCAGATGATGAGGAATCGCCAAGCATAAGATCTGGTGGATGTGACGTCCTCAGATTTTGACTTCAATTCAATCAGAAACCCAATACCTCAGAAGAAAGCTCATTATTATTATTATTTTTAGAAAAAAAAAAAAGAGAGAGAGAGAGAGAAAATAGAATGTATAAATTAAAAAAAAAACGAGAGAGAGAGAGAGGAGGGAATTAGAAAGAAGGAAGGGGTTATGGAGAGAGAAAGACAGAGAGAAGAAAAGAATAAAGGGGGGGGGGGGGAAGGGGTTGATGATGACGTCATCAGGTTTGAAACATGGGAGTAGAGTTGTGAAATTGAATTGAATTGAATTTGCAAGAACGAACGAAGAGGAATCTATTTGGGCTTGGGGCTACTGTTGAGATTCTTTTCTGTCTGAAGATTTTTCTTCATTTTGTAATTTCAAATAATAATAATAATAATAATAATAATGGGGTGGAACATGGGAAGGAGGAAGCTAAGAAGGTATGGTATGGTAATTGGTAATTGGTAAGGTATGGTCTCTCTCTCTCTACAAAGGGCTATGGAAAAAGTAAAGAGCGAGCGAGTGGGTGGGTAGAGACTTTGATTTTGAATTGACTTGTGATAGCCCAGATGTATTAGCCCACTCCTCTGTCTCTCTCTCTCTCCATCTCTTGTAATTTTCTTGGTGAGAAATGAGATGCAGCTTAGAAAAATAGATCCATGTTTTCAATTTGATCTATCTTTATCATTTCTCTATTTTTTTTTTTGAAACTTTTGTTCAAAGGAAAAGTTGCAAATTTACTCAATTTTCATCAGCCACAACACATGAAGCTATTTTTTTTTATTATAGCAATCTTAAATGTATAGTTTCATATGGGAGATGTAATCATGTAATTGCATGCCACTGAGCACTAGTCCCATTAAATCATTGTAAAGATGTGATAAAACATAAAGGTACAAAATATGTTTTCACTGTTCAACTGCAGCCCTTTTCCTTTCAAGTTGGCAGAAAAGGGTTGAAAATATGCACTGCAGAGAATGCACCAAAAAGCTCCCATGGCAGGTGTAAATTTGTGTAATGTAAATCTTGAATGAAATCTCTCCAAGCCTCTTCCAATTTAAGGTACTGCTGAAGCTAAGAGTACGGTACAGTTAATGTTGAAATTTCTCACCGGACCACCCCAGGTTGTAGACGTGACACTATTATCAACAGGTTGGACCCTTACCTGTCATAACAATGATACCACCCATGGTCATGGTGTTGCTGGAAACAATTTATTTGTTACATAAGAGTGTCACACTTGTCAACATTTTCAAATTACTCAATATTGTATCTGTAAGAAAAAACGATGTTGTGCCGTAGCACATATATCCCTATAAACCAATAAAAAAATAATCCGCGCACGGGATGAACTATTCGGGTTTACCCGTGCCTCTTCATATTCTAACATTTAGTTTACCAGTTATTCCATCCATCTCATGAAACTGGTTTCCAACAGTTCTTGGATTTTATTATGAAAACACCTAGTCCCAATCAGAAAACCTGGCCCCAAACCAAGCAATCAGAATACCAGAATCCCAACCATTGGTTCATTTAGAATTACGCTGCCCTGGTTTCTCTTTCGATGAGTATCCTATTCCAAAACTAATATCAATAATTGACATCAATACTGATTATCCTAATTCAAGACAAAAATGAAACCATTAGATCCCAAGAATGTTGTTCATACAGTAGCTGATAGCAATAACATATTGTCAATCAAAATCATGCCCTTCTAACTGACAAATTGAATCAGTGGCCAACTCTAGATGCGACCTATCAACAATTAATCCCCATCAATGATGCAGTGCACCAATTAGACAAAAGTTTGGTGACCTTATGATCTTGAATAAAGCTTCAACTACTGGTCAATTTTCATAGGATAATGGCTACAGGCTTTAGCTTGTGCATACATGTTATAAGTACCTTTTGAGTGAATTAAAAGACAACAATATAAGCAGATCAATTAAGTGGAAAAATGTGCAGATTATACACATTACCTCTGTCAATGATCAAATACAGTGCCGAGTGATTATCAGGGCCCATAAAGATTCAGAAAAGAGAGCCACCCATTGACCTCTGCTGGTGATCGCGTCCAATGTTTAGTGGCCTCTGCAAGTGGGAGGCCCCCATCCCCAGATATGGATTGTTATCATTTGGCCTTAAGGTAGTGGCCAATCAAAGCTTTGAAGGGCTCTTCCTGTGTAATGGGTTTGTCCTGCAAGAATATTTAAATCATGAAAGACTAAGTACAGTACAAATATAGAAACCATGTGAGTACTCTTCACTCCACTAGGCATTTTGTCTTATCAGGCCCTTTTTTAGCTTTTGGGGCTCACCTTCACCTCCCCTTGTACCGTCCAACGAAAAAATGAACTCCTTTTCTTGACTTTGATTACCCGTGGAGCCAAAAAGAAACAAATGATATTCCTGCATGCCTTGACACCATTAATACAGACACAAAAAGGGCAAAAGCATTCTAATAGATTCTTACATTTGTTAAAATAATCAGCCAGTTAAAAATGAAATATTGTAAATTTAGGCGGTAACATATCTGCATAGATTAACTCAACAGAACCTCTAAACATACATTTGATAATTGGAAAAGATGTGTAGTATCTGCAACAGAAAACGAATCTTGAAGTTCACTAATAAAGGCTTCATGCCAATTTGCTAAAAAAATGAGTTACTAGTCTTACAAATCTTGAAATCATGTTCCTAAGAAGACCTAAAAGCAAGGCCCATGTGCGTGAAATGACTGGAAAGTAAATAGCAATCACAAAGAAAGCAGCTGGTATGTCATGTGGAAACCCACAAACAATATCACCTGACAAAGAAGCCCACATAACAATCCACCAATAATAGAACTCTTCCATAAAATAGTTAAAGTGAGCGGTAGCTCAAGATAAATTTCCTCGAGATAATCAATGCAATCTAAGAACCATTGCCATTCAGTGAAAGGAACTTAGCAGCTGATAGTAAGAGCCAAATTCTATTCTCAAGCCTTAAGCTCTGTTCAATTTTTGCAGTATGAAAATCCCCTCCCACAAACGCACTACGCACATTTATTCTCTCTTGCAGCTTCTGATGACAATTGTCAGTCACATGCATTGTCTACAGAAACTAAAATGGACCCCCGCAATAACTGGTTCAATCTTAGATAGATACTTTCACTGAAAAATCAGAGCCACTAGATTCTACAGGATGTTGTGACGAAGCCAATAAAATTATGATTTCCATCTGTGTGATGCAACAATAAAATTATGTCTATTAGAGGAGTATCGTCCCCCAGAACCAAAGATATATTGCTCCATTTCCAAATTGAACAAACAGATAAAAAAGTATACAACACAAAGCATGAACTATATTCTCTAGTCATGGCTATAAATACATCTTTGATAATCATTTGCCTTAAAACAGAATAAGAAATATTGAGAATCACCACTTTTTTTTGGCCATCATTGTATAAACTTTACCTCCTGAATGCTCCTATTGCCTTGAGTCTCTTTCTGTCTGACAAAGAAAGAAGCGACAGGGAAAATCAAAGGAGTCACAGAGGGTAGTGATGCAATGGAAACCATTTACCATAAAAAGTTAAGTTAATAACAAATTAAAGGGAGTTAAAAATTTAAGAAGCACAATCAAGCACCAAGAGCAATTGATATCTTTTAAAATTTTGTTTCAGAAGTTCCTTAACATAAAGCCATTGAACCATAGCCAGCAGCTTTTAGCAGCTACTGTCAGTATTTTACTATATACAGGTATTAAGACTGAGCAGTGCAATCCCAAGACAAAAATAAAGTTTTTTTGGCATTGACTAAACCTAAATCTTGCAAAGAACCGAAAAGATGACACTTTGATGTGGTGAGCCCAAATCAACGGAAGAAAATGCTTCAGCAAATTTAGCCTGTTGATCAAACTATGCAGGAAAAATTAATTTCTATTCACATAAATAATTCCAATTTTAGTTTACACGATAGTAGTAGAACCCTCAAACTAGATGCTTAATGGTAAAATTCTACAAACCACGCCTCATCACAACTCTTACATGATCTCTCAAGAGTAAAGTGCTGGGGATACACCAACACACATTGCCTACTTG
Source organism: Murraya koenigii (assembly GCA_025617385.1). Lineage (NCBI taxonomy): Eukaryota > Viridiplantae > Streptophyta > Magnoliopsida > Sapindales > Rutaceae > Murraya > Murraya koenigii. Next base: position 20,179,378 of record CM046819.1, read on the forward strand.
TAAACTAGAAACTAGGAGAGTTTTTCTGGTCATTGCCTTCTTGCTGAGCCTGAGTCTTAGAACCTTCCTTCTTCTCCATGACTTGCTGGATCCCTTCTTGATATCCTTCAATAAAGCTTTTGAGGGCATCTCTATAAGCAGAAGCTCTAGTCATGTACACACGCTGCAGAGCAGGCCTTAATGTCTCCATTCCCCCTCTCGCAGCCACCGCTAATTATTTTAATTAATTATTATTAAATAAATCATGGAACAAACATCAGAATTTAACACAAACTCCACTAGCAATGCAATTGTAAAACAAAGTAAAGGCATGAATGCTGATAATAATTCAATTTAGCTCACATAATCAATAATCAAAATTTGAGAAAGAGATCTCACCAAGATCTTCAAGCACAGAGGGCTCCTTGGGTTTAGTAGCAGTTGGTTGATTGGCATCTTCACTCGCACTCACATCATCATTATCCTTCTTATAATCATTCGGCCGAAGATCCGGACCAATATCCCTCACCCAGCTCGCCCCATAAAGCCTCGATGCCTCCTTCAACACCTTTACCCAAAAAAAACAATAATAATACATAAAAAATTTTTAAAGGGAAGAAGATCGATGAAGAGAATGAAAAGTGGGGGTTACTTACTAGCCAGCGCTCGTGCCAAGACAATTTGCGGCGTTTTCTGATGTGAGGAGGATCGGGAAGCGACGATGGAAATGCGATTTCTTTTAAGTCGTATCGAATGTAATCGTACACCTTCCTGCATACTACTTTTACCTTCATTCTCTTTCTGTGTTTATCTTCTACTATCTGCTAACCAGTAGGCACTGACACTGACGCTCTTTACACAGACTTCACACACACAAATGAAACAGAAACGGAACTCCCAAACCTTTGGAATACGACGGCTGCTAATGTCGTATTTGTATCAATTTGGGCCCCTGGTTTTCGGGTGGGCTTTGTCTTAGCTAGCCCGCTCTCCTCTTTACCCTCAATGAAACCACTCCAGTGAAGCTATTGGCACCCCTTCCTTGTTCTTATAAAACCCCACTTAAAATAAAATTACAATTCAGGACAAATAAGAAATAAACGTAAAGAATTTTTTTTTTTCCCAACAAATTACTTGCATTCATAATCATTTCTTTTTAATTTTTCACTTGTTACTTCTTATATAACTAGAAAAAATTATACAAATTTAGAATAATCTATTATTCTTTTCATATGTCTTATTGATTGAATGTTTTTGCACTTAAGGTTGCTTTCAAATTATAATATAAAATATATGAAGCTTAAGCCAATGATAAATATTCAAAAAAATTTTAATTTGTGTGTAGGGCAATAATATGATTATAAAATAAATGAAGAATAGCGCAATAATACTTTGAGTTTTAATACTAAAAAAATTAAATGAAAAATTAGAAGTGTTTTTAAAAACAGGATATTTTTAGAAAATAAAATAAATATAATTGTGAAAGGGGTTTTAAGATTAAAGGGGTGCCAATAGTGCAACTAATTATTATTATTATTATTATTATTATTATTATTATTATTATTATTATTATTATACATTAGTCAAGATGAGAACAGAAAATTAATAATAATGATTAATAAAATACATTAACGAAATTACATAAATTAAAAGTAACTTTACAATAATACACACACATATATATACATACAATATATTTTATCATGTACTATATTAAAATTTATATGTAAATATAAAAAAAAAGATTTTAATACACAAAAAAATATAATTTGTAACATATTAAAATCTTTGTTTTTTTTAATATTTTACTGACGTAAAAAATCTCTCTCTATATATATGCCATTATTATTATTATTATTATTTTTATTTTTGTTTCTTCTCTTAATTTTAGCTTATGCATATTTGCCATATGGAGAGATAATATATATATATATATATATATATATATATATATATATATATATATATATATATATATATATATATATATATATGTTTGTTTGATTGATTGTTTCCAAAAAGAAGTTTAATAACCAGTTTGTTAAATTAAAATAATAATAATAATAATAATCAGCCTCTCTCATTGCACCCAAATGTAGTTCCCTTAGAATTCTATTAACATGCAATATAAATTTATATAAAGTAAAACGGCTGTCAAGATAATGCTGTATAAGATAGGATTACGCATAAAAAGATTAAACAAAATAACCCCATCAGTATTTTCTTGATATATCGCATCTAAAATATGTTTTATTCATCTAAATTCATCAATTAAATAACATGCATTGCGCGTGGTAATTACAATTACAAAGGGCTTGATTGGGCAACTCAAATCCCTAACAAAAATGGCAAGCAATTGTGTAACGATTGCCCTTGATCTCTCCTATCAATCATTTAAAGAAAGGTTCTTCTGTGTCTCTCTCCACAACCACAAGACCACTTCAAAATTAAAACTCTTCTTCTTCCTCTTCTGATGGATCTCTCTTCACCCTCCAATCAATCAAGCACATTCAAATGGAATCTTTTCTTATTTCCAACCACTTTTAAGAGAATATTTGTACATGCAATGACTATTTTTATATTTATGTTGATATCTTTTTATGTTATATTCAATCTTACAGTAAGTTCTTTCAACGCTCAGTTTCTTTTTCGTTTCGGTTTCTTGTCTCAAATCTTACCAAGCAACCAAGAAGCGCTTTTACAAGTTTGTGATTACTCTTATGGCAAGTGGGTTCGTGACGAAAGCTACCCACTTCGATCATATAGCGAGAGCTGCCCGTTTCTTGATCCCGGCTTTCGCTGTCGACAAAATGGTCGAAAAGATAAGGAGTATCTCAAATGGCGATGGCAACCCCACGGCTGTGATCTTCCAAGGTATGAAGATTTATTACCAAGAAACTTTGCATGCAGAAGCATGCGCGTACGTTTCATAATACAAAAGTTTTTTCTTTCATTTCTTTGCATTTCTAGAAAGAAAAGACAATTCAAAACTAGCGGTTGGAAGGCCAAGAAATTAATGTGAAGTTGATGAAATGTGTACATCATCTTCTTGTTAATATTTACGTTGTTATTACTTCAAAAAAAAAAAAAATTCAACGATGTTCGTTTCAAATTATGAATAGACCATTTATTTAGTACTCCAAGTCATGAACCTCGCTGATTCATGCATTTTTGGGTAGATTCTATTCCATCAGTCATCACCTCATAGGTTCCTTGTCAATATGCATCAATGAAACTTTGCTGCACAACAAAGCAATAGCTCATGAATTAACCAATGCAGCAACCGCTTCAATTTTCCTTTTTTCACAGTTACAAGTCATGTAAAGTGCTGAAGAATAAATTCTAGATACATGATGATGACGTAATAAGCACTACAGTATTTTGCATGCAATAGTTATAATATATTTTGGACTTCCTGTACAGCCATTCTCATTTGTCTATGCTCTTATCGCAGATTCAATGCAACTGATCTCTTGGAAAGGAGTCGAAATGGACGTATAGTGTATGCTGGGGATTCTATAGGGCGAAACCAATGGGAATCTCTGACATGCATGCTTGCAAAGGCAGTTCCTAACCAGTCTGATATATATGAAGAAAAAGGAAAGCCAATAACCAAGCACAAGGGCTTTCTCTCTATGCGGTTTCATGAATACAATCTCACCATTGAATATTACAGAGCACCTTTCCTGGTGGTCATAGGCCGTCCACCGCAGAACTCATCGCATAAGATCCGAACAACTGTTCGGGTTGATGAGTTGCATTGGTTTTCTGAAAAATGGGTTGGAGCTGATGTTCTGATTTTCAATGCTGGCCATTGGTGGAATGAAGATAAAACTGTTAAGATGTATGAAATCTGCTTTTCAAATAAGCTTCTTTGATTCATATAACAAAGAACAATTTTTGGAGCCCTGGTTGATTGAAGAGTGTTTTTCTTTCTTCAATTTTTCTTTTCTTTTTTTTTTTTTTCTCTTTTTCAGGGGCTGTTACTTCCAGGAGGGAGGGGAAGTAAATATGAGCATGAATGTGATGGAAGCATTTCAAAGGTCTTTGCAAACAGTGAGGTCATGGGTGATTAAGAACTTAGATCCAGAAAGAAGTCACACTTTCTTTCGTAGCTACTCCCCAGTACATTTCAGGCGAGCATTCTGTTTCTACTTTCTTGCATATTATTAATAGGCCATAACACACACGTTTGAAAATTAAGTAAACCTTAAAATCAGTTCCTACTGAATCTCAGCACTTGGCAGTGGAATTTTGGGTAAATCATAAAGCAAACATAATATTTTAATATATATATATATATATATATATATATATATATTGTACATCCTGTTATCAATGGGAGAGGGACAAAAAGACCAAAGAATAGTACTGTTTTAGTGTAAGCGATCAATCTTGCTTGCAAGAATAGCCTCATTTGGCTGCTGGTTATGAGTTCTAAGTCAAAGGATTTAACACTTTTGACTTTACAGGAATGGCACATGGAATAAAGGAGGCTTGTGTGATAAAGAGAGAGAACCAGAAACAAATTACTCGAGGCTGGAAGTTGAGCCCGCAAACAATCATCTCATCTCAGGAGTAATAAAGCAGATGAAAAATGAGAGCAGAAAGGTTCAGTTCTTAAATATTACATATCTGACAGAGTTCAGGAAAGATAGCCACCCGTCACTCCACCGTGAGCCGGGGACTGCAGCTGATGCTCCACAAGACTGCAGCCATTGGTGCTTACCTGGAGTGCCAGACACATGGAATGAACTTCTCTATGCTTACCTATTAAATATGGGATTCAGAACAAAGTGACGCTGGGCAAGGGAAATTACCTCGTCCTCAGATAAATGATTATACTTTGAGGGCTGTAACAATCCAGGCAGGTTCTCCTCAAGCAAGTTCACTGACATTTTCATCGGGGTCCACTTCGCTGCTTTCCATTTCCTTCACTTTCTCAAGTTGCCTCAAGAGATCCAACCTTTCTGATCCATATGTGGAGGGTATCTGTCAGAAGAACATATTATGGGTTTCAGATGTATACAAATTTGAAGTTGGGAGAAGAGTTCCAGTGAAGAGATTTTTTGGCAGAAACCCACATACCAAGCCCGGGACATATCTCTGAATAGCAGCCAACATGGCCGCATGCCCAACAGCAGTAACCTGTGGTGGTACATAATGTATTCATCAGATTATGTCAGTGTGTCGATGGCAAAGAGAAAATTAAGATGATATTTTCGTTGAGCAAGTAAGACTGTAACATTGCATTGATGTTTCACATTTATACAATGTAAACTTGTCTACCAACTACTGTTTCTCCCCCCTCTGAGAAAATCATAAGCTTATGTGTCCTACAAATGAAGAAATCCAGCATGGAGTCTGTCCTCACAGCCCATAAACATGTCAAAGCAGGAAACATTGATTTTTTTTTCCCCCTCCAGTAGGTAAGGACCATTGTGGCATTATGCTATATTCCAAATGTAAAATCCTCTGGGAAAGTAAACTTGAAGAACTTGCCCTTCAGAAAGTAGAATACATCCCGGAAATCTAACTATATAAACCCTTTCAAGTTCACAGAAACCATTTGGAATTTGCCTTAATAAATTGTTCCAACACCCAAATTTGTATGATGTGACAATGCATGAATTAAGTAATGATGGCCCTTTCGCTTCAACATGAGAGAGAAAAGAGAGAATCCACAGCCAAGAACGAAGTGAATCATGCCATAGCTTGAGTCAATACAAGGTAGAAGAATCAGGATATGATAATGGAATGTATTAAACTCACAGGCAGAAGCATTAAAACGCCAATAGGGACAACAGATGCCAAGTCAGTGAGAGTTCGCTGGAGAGCTTGCTTTTCCTTCTGAGTTAATTCATCTCCTACCAGGGCCCTCCTAAGCAGTTCCATGGCAGCACCAACATCAATAGCTAGAAGCTGAGTTCCTTGCCAGACATCCTGCTCATTAGTTTACAAAAAATAATAAATCAACAAAAGAGTTGCTGGCAGTAGAGGAAAATAAATATATGAACTGTAGATTAAAAAATGATTTTCATGCAACAGGTTTGGGTACTGCATGCGGACAAGACCCAAACTAAACTCAAAACAATTAACCTCTGATTGATTTGGTACAATAGTGGTTTCAACTTACAGAAACCAATCAAATTCAGTTTACTCCCAATTTTTCAGAAACCAAAATTGCCACGTGCTTCCTTAAGAATGTAGTTAACAAAGAAGGCAACAAATGCAATGCAAATGTATTCCCCGTAAAATATTTTTATATGGAAAGCATCCATGAAATACCACAAAAAAAAGAAAAAAAAGATCATGGGAGACTTCAGTAATGGATAGGTTATCCTGCATTTTTGAGAGATTATGCAACATAACAAAATTAAAAACTGAGGCAAAACAGTTGTTCCTAGTTTGACCTTAAATATCCCTCAACCGGAGGAAGACATAAGAAATTCAATACCGTGCTTGTTTCTTTTAGTTTGTCAAGGGATTTTCCAATGATATTTCCACTCTTCTGAACCTGGACCAACCGAGTGCCTCTAAATTCATCACTGAAGTTAGCACGTTCATCCATAACCTTGATATCCTGTAAAAGGAAATTCCAAATAGCTACTTTCAAAAAGCAGCCAATCTCGTAGAAAATAACAAGCCAAAAAATTTCGCAAGCATCCTCTTTCCCTTGCTCTGCATAGGAGAGAGTTTCCACCAATAAAGCAACACAGTTTATACATGCATGATACATAGTTCCAGCATCTGCTAAATCACTTGGGCAAAGTCAACAGGCCTTATCCATGCATATCAGCAACTATGAATTTACTACAAAGCATCAAAATCTTGGTACTGATAGCTCACATGCACACACATTGCAATGCGAACATGCTAGATAGACAAATTTCTATGGGAAAGAAAAGATTTAATAAGAGTTGGCTGAGACTAAACAAACTTGAATGATTGTGTTGTAGGTTATGTAGGAAATTTATAGCACCAAAACTGAAATCTACAAAACATGGTGCCACCAAAATTCTTAGAATATTAAATTTGAAGAGGTGATAGGAAAACACTTTCATCCAGAGAGACTTTTTAGAACATACAGCAAAGAGAGAACCCATTTATCCATTTTGATATCTAGTGTTACATCCTAGCTATCTACATTTATTTTCCTTCACAAATTTCATTCTGCATAGCTTTAGTGACAATGCACCACATGCTTAAACTTGAAAGCATTTTCTTTTGAGCCAAATAATTCAAACCATAATTTCAACATGATAGTTTTTTGCCCCTGCAGTCTCCGTGAAAAGTAAAACATATGATATTATATTGTAATAAAGGCAGAACTGATAATCTTGTCCCTTGAAGTCTCAGTGAAAAATAAAACATACGTTATTATATTGCAAAAAAGGTGGTCAGAACTGATACTCTTGATGCTAAAATGCCGCAAAATCAAACCTTAGGTTCTCACGCACCATCAGAAAATTTATTCAGAGAGATGGGAGCAAGAGAGACATCATGAATGATGAATATACCACACTAATCACAAATCCTGTGAAGAATGAACGATATGATGCCAAATAAAATTTGGTAGAGCATCCTAACTGTTATCACATTATGTGGTACTGGGATCGTAAGGTTACTACTACCTGGCAACAACACAATTTGTCAGATGCAAAGTAGAAAACTAAACCTACAATACTTGGCAAAGAAGAATATTTAGTCCAAATACAAATGAGGGGAAAACAAAAAATTCCTTTAGCAAAATTCTCCTTAAGATATACACAAAGAATGTTATAGGAAATGCATACGAGAATATTACAGAACATTAGATGTTTGAAAAAGGTCCATTATCAGACTCTCATACATATATGGTGTCATCTGCATTGAAATATCCAATAATATAAAACCAGAACTATGTAAGGTAGAAGTTGTTGCCAGCAGTATGCGATATACCTCCTCATTCTCTGATTGATCAGCACTACTTTGAACCCGTTTTTCAAGCTCCATCAGCTCATTTCTCAGAAGTTCAAAACGGTGAATTTCATTTGACTCTGAGTTTGCGATACCTATATTTGAACCTGTCCGCTCAGAGTATTCACTTTCCTGCACAGAACAACTGGTTACATTCATTTTCGTCGGAAAAAGCTCATCACTTGTCAATAACAAATTGATAAGAGAATTCCATGAAAATAAACCAAACTAATCAAAAGATGGTCTACAACATCAAAACTTATCATGCTATGAACTGGAGAACCAATGTGTAACATCTCAAGCAAAACAACTAAGTAGATATTTTTCGCTTTGGGCACACAACCCGTCACGGTTTTGTTATTGGGCTTTGCAATCCAAAACTCCTCTATTTAGAAGAGCCGAAGGCTTATAAACTAATCCAGAAACTCTCTCACTACTGATGTGGGATGTTACGTACTTCCTCCCTTGAGGACCACACGTCCTTGTGAGGGTCATTGGAAACAAAACAGAATGAAATCATACCATTAATTTATCTATCTACACATTGGGTCATTACGTATCCATCCACACATTGGTTTATGAGTAAAATCTTATAACAATTGTAATAGCCCAAGCCCAACAACTAAGTAGATATTGTCTGCTTTAGGCATACAGCCTGTCACGGTTTTATCATTGGGTTTTGCAACTCAAAATGCATCTACTGAGTTAGGAAAGATGAAAGGTTATAAACTAATCCAGGAACTCTCACTAATGATGTGGGATGTTACGAAATGAACTTGAGAACCAACTTCTGTGACCAATGAAACCTCATAAAGTACTCTAATGCCACATCCGGGTTTTACTAGGGGTAAATTTAGTTACTTATGATGAATGTAAAAGAACCTATTGATTACTTCATCTGAAAGGACTAGCAACATTGAAAACTTTAAGGCTCAATGACTACACAATGGCAGAGAAGCTCTAATGTATCAAGACTATAAATATATAAGGTTTATGTGGAAACAAAAATATAGTGCAGGACAATCCATTTATTGTTAAGTAACCATAAATTCTAAAAGTTTAAACTTGTGGAAAAGCATCCAGCTATGGTGTTTGAATTTTAACATTCACTCTTAGAAGGCAAAACAAACACGATTGATGCATTTTTCACATGGTTCAAAACCCACATGCGTACACGTGGATCAAATCACAAAACGAACTTCCCTATATTATAATTCAGTTATTAAATGAGATTCAAACATAAATCCTCTCAATCAAGTTTTTTTCGACACCATAACCATTCAAATGTAAATCCTCTCAATCAAGTTTTTTTAGATACCATAACCATTCATCAGCATTTTAAGTCTATAAATAATAATACATCTTTAATGCTGAAAAATAACAGCAGTAAATGATTGGCAAATAACTTCCAAAGCGAGCACCCAAAATGTCAAGAGATATGACGGTAGTACTAGATGACTTGTGTCTGATCTTTCAAAAGATTACCTCGTAAGAAATTCCATTCACAGGTACAGTTCGTCATGTTGTGGTAATCCATTGTTTATTGTACTTGGGTACATATATTGAAACAATTATCCACTAGAAGGCAATCCATCTAAGTCTGCCGATACTGATATTCTCAATTTTTATAACACACAGAAGAACATGGAAACATGTCATCATGAAGGCAGGTCAGATGGACTCATCTAACGTCAAAATGACCTGGTTATAATAAGGGGAATATATATCAGGTCAATCGTCGGGGACAGCTTTCAGTCCCAAATCGGCATTTATACAGCAACAAACATGTGTCTCTGATGAACAATAGCTAATATAATAAAAAATGGACTTCAGAAGATAGTAAAATAAATATAAGATATTACACTAAAAAAGGTACAAGGGCAATCACTTTTATGAAGACAGGGCATACATGCCCGCCAGCAACTGATACCTGTGGCTTAGGCTTCCTAATTGGCGCAGGTATCAAGAAGCCAAACAATCCACGAGATTTACCGCCAACTCTGAGAAAAAAAAAAAAAAATCAGATAATGTTGAAGAAAAGAATAGAAGTTCCTGGGAAATGATCAAATGAGTGGCATTAGCATGAGATTTTAGCATGTTGGCAACAAAGAGTTGGACCTATCTTGAACAACATCAGCAATTCTTCTCTTACTGTCTTTCAAGTACCATTGCTTCTCACTAATAGAAGAACCTGAATCACTGTCATCACCTCCCTGGATGATCAATGCAAAAGTAGCAGTATCACATAAATACAAATTTCAATAAATATATTAAATTTACACATGCAAGCTCACAGGACGGAACTATATATTTGACGAGTAATAGATAACTACAAGAAAGCAAGCACCATGCTTTCGAGAATTGTCGAAGTCACAAGTGATATCCATAATTCTGATTGTAACATCAATTTCAATGGAGGACGAAACAATTGAATGCAAAGTGGGTTTTTCTTCCGCATCTATGCAACTAACAATTACTGCAAGTAGTAAAAGCACTACACAGATACTTAAATGCAATTATTATCAAAATTAAGTGGAAAAAAAGTGCTCCAGATTGCAAAAGACAGAGTTGTTAAAGTTATAGGCACATTATTAGAACAAAATGACAAAATACCTGCTGAAGGGAAGCTGCTTTCGCTCTGACAGATGCCTCAAGGAATTCAGCCTCTTTCTTAAGTTTCCTTATTTTCTCAAGGTCAGAACAAGCAGCTTTCAATTGCTCCCTTCCAGAATTAGAGCTTGATACATGCAATGCTTGAAGCAATTTTTCCAGTCTTATCAAAGCTTCTTCGACACTCTCCAATGCCTAACACAAAAGGTGAAAAATCACAGCATAATCAGGATTAAAGGGCATGGCAGAGGGACTGCAGAAACTAGAGGTTTCAGAACCCATATATACAGGTTAAGTATCGATAACAAAAGGAGGACGCCAAAATATAAAGTAGTTCAGCATGCAAATTTGAGACATCAAATCTCAAAGTAACAGATCAAATCAGACTCAACAGTCATTCTTTCAACTATCCCAAAATAGCCACATAGGAATAGTGGTGCCTATGTTTGTATATTGTTCAAATCTCAAAATCTGATCCAGTTGTGTAGCAGCCAGCAAATGGTGCATGTGTTACATTTTCAGTCAGAGATCTCATAATTTCTGCAGAGTTTTTAAACATAATTCTGCGCACCATAGCAATAATCAGTGAGGAGTCTCAAAACTTCATGAATACTTACTTTATACAATCAAAATAATTCCAAAAGAGAAAGGAAACAACACATGGAAATATGTATTACGATAATGACAGCTGAAGATACTGGAATATATTTGAAGGGAAAAGGCCTACCTTGTCAAAAGAATCTGAGTCTATCTCAGTTCGTGAATAAGTCACAGATTCAGCACTCTCTATCATCCCATTTCTGCATGACATTTTCTGAGTAAGTATTATTTGCAATTACTACTCATTTTTCAACAAGTGTAATCATTCTACAATTATTCAACGACTGTTTAGCAGGACAAATATAGTAATAACATGATTTCCTTACATGCATAAGCTCAAATCAAATGAAACAAATTCTAGAAAACATATAACAGCAAGGAAAAGCACTAGTCCGCTAGAAATTTAAGTAGAAACTTAATCAATTGAATCACAATTCCTCTTAGAACTCTTATGCCTACTATAGTCATATCTTACTAGAACTCAACTCAAACTCTCAAATCTTTACATCCTTGCTGGTGGATTCATTCACTTATTCGTTAACTCAAATAGCAGTTAAAAAACTCTACAAGTTTTTTTGCATCAAGTTGATGTGTATACGTTGTTTCACATACCAAGTCACACATTAAGACTGTACAGTAGATATTAAGTTCCATGTCCTAGAAATAATAGTGTGCCTGTAAGAGAGACAAAGGTATGTAAGACATTAACTGACCTTGAAATCCCCAGCTCTTTCATACTTTCCATCAACTTATTATGCCTAAACATTAAGACAAAGCATTCTGTTAAGCTTACTGAATTGATATTTGATCTTCATTGTTCTTTAAAACCATTGGCTCACATACCCCTTAGACAGAAATTTTGCTGCCTTAACATTTGAGGGGTTCTCCAGCCACTTGCTATGCTTAATAAAGCTCTGCATCCAATGGGAACAAACATCTAATACTTGGGGAATAGCCTCAGCATTAGGAGGACCTTCTCGTTTACTTTTGTGGCCGTGGGACTGTTTTGGCATTCCAGTGCTGCCTGGAAAAAAGAGAAGCCAATCCAGCTCTTCACATACTACCTATAATATGGAAAATTAAAATGGATCAGTGAAATTCAGCATGAAGCACAGTTACAAGATTAATGTAACCATTCATGCTGACCTCCACATACAATTGATAAGAACTTATTGATGATAGCTGAGGATAGTACAATACACTGCCTCCAATTAGGTATCTGTAACAACGGATCAGAAAACTTAGTAAAATGAAACCACAGAAAGTAATATTAGACTTCAAGGGAAAGAAAACTGTAACATTTCAGAACCACCTGATGAGGCTTTCAAGGGGGTCACCAATGACATCAAATCCATTTCTTGACAGAAAGGATTGTGTACTTCGGCCTAAGGCAATAAAGAATCCAAATATTGCCAAATCTCTCTCCAAAACCTGTGTTAAAGCATTGTTTGACTATCAATAACAGGTTCTATAGGATTGGAAGCATTATATTGCACCCATGCAAAAGTGTAATGCCAACACACCCAACCAATCATTTATTATCTAAATATTTCATTCAAGTTAAAAAAATAACAATAAAAACTAAATAAATCCAAACCACAAAAGCTTTAAATAATAGACTGGTTCCTTCAAAGTGGTCACTTCTAAATTCCCTCTTTACTTGACAGGCCAATTAAAACAGAGGAACCTAGAGAAATAACCTATGGGGATAAGGAATGAGAGAAGAATATCAAGGAATAGATGTTGTAGTTTAAGAATAATGCCACATTTATAAATATTGGAATTTCTAATGAAAATCAAACTTTATAGATAAAATAGAAGATGAACGAGGTCACAAAAGTTGCTCATGAGAGGGTTCATGATTCCCTGAAAAAATGTTTCATTACTACATATTACATCTCAAGTATATGGGATGTGAGATTGATGACCACTATCTGAAGTGGAGAAAAGACCAGAAGCTGTCTCCAGATTCAAACAATAAGAAGAAATTAGGCCATAACACTAACCTCAATGCTCTCAGAAGTTGTTAGTCTCGACCATATTTTCTCCCTATCTATAGCTCGCTGCAGCTGCTTCTGTACAAGATCCACCCAGAAAATTACCTCTTCTGAGTCCCGATCATTTTTCACTCTACACGCTGAAGCTCGAGGGCCAAAATGGACAAGAAATTCTCTGTGTAGACCAATATCCTTTATAGAATAATAAGCTTGGGATATAGGAACGAGATCAACCAGTGTGTCCATCAATCTACCAGTTATGTCAGAAATCATGGAAGAGAACTGAGAGCAACAAACTTTCGCTGGACCAAGTTTTGTTATTGCGGCAATGCAAGTCAATGCCAATATGAGGAGTGATGTATCGCTAGCACTTCCTGATCCCAAGGACATACCGTTCCCACACCTGGTTATAAGTTAATATCAATGTTATTACCACGAGAACTTGCAAATTTTTATCACTCAATAAGTTCAATAAAATTGAAGTAACATGGTAGAAACATACACAGCAGTAGCAGAAGTGAACCGCTGGTCCCTTTCAAAATAATTTATAAAGGATGTCACAACAGCTGGAACTTGCTCAGACCAAAACCATTCATAACCTTCAGGTAGATTGGCTGATAATTTATCCCTAATTAAGCTCTCTAGAGGAGCAGACTGTCGTAATAGGCTGCATTAAGGCAATGGTCAAGTCAAATTGACTAGAGGAAATGAGAAACTACATAAATGCTTTATTACAAATAACCAACAAATACAATGCCAACAAATAAATGTCCATTACAATCAGGTCTACCTAACATACAAAACGGACAAACAACCAAAAATCTGCAAGAACAAAGCCACCAGAAAAAAAAAAAGGGTCTCTTATTCTTTGCCAGTCCACATAGAGAAACAAAATTATTGTAAAAGGTATCAAATTACTCATGGTCAAATTTCCAGTTTTCTGCCAAGTGAACTACATCAAAGACCAAGACTTCATGCGAACAATTATAGAAATATAATTAACGGCATCAGATCCATATATGAGAAGTCAGTACATATCCTCGTATCGCTGAATGGAGGTCGTACAAAGAGAAATAAGATGAAATCCTCATTTCGAGGAGAACTTTTTGTTGAATTGAAAGAAATGTATAGGTTTTGAACATTTAAAAAACTCAAACTGAAAGATGCTGAAGGGCTAAATGCGAATGAGAGGTACAAAGATTGATGATCTCAAATAAATTTAATCCAGTACCTCCTTTGGACAAAAACACATACATCCCTGTCTCTTCCATCACCACCGGATGAAATCTCACATGCAGCTTGCAATAAGGAATATGCAGCAGCCTGAAAAAATTATGAAACTTCGAATACGTTTGAATGATGTTTGAAACAAAATGTGATAAATGCATGTTTTGGTAGCAGATAATCAGGAAATGTTCTTTTATGTAACAAAAATTATCAAAATTTGTTGACAAACCTGATAAGAGAGTGTTCTTATCCATGCATTCCTATCCACACCAAGCCAAACTGTTGAAAGCCAAGACAATTTAGACACTGAGCCCTTTTCTATAATAGCCAGCTCAAAGACCCTCGCTGCGTCATGTAAAGACTGAACAAGTCCATCATTATAATCATTTCCCTGCAATGACTGGTTTAGTTTGACCCTCATCTCCTCGACGTTGCTACTGGTACTTGCTTGAGGAGTCCCATTGACAGTTACACCATCATCGGAAGAAGCATGGAGTAAGAGATGTCCACTCCTTCTTGATTTACAAAAGTTTCCAAAGTTTTTCCAATAACTTACCTGCTGGTTGTTCTTTCCATACTCTAGCATTGCTATTCTCAAAAGATATCTCTTCGTTGAATTACCACAATCCAATGCAACCACTCTTCTGCAAAAAATATGCCTTCTAACTGAATTTCGTGAAAAACATGGATTTGATGAGCTGGAACAATAAAAAAAAAAAAAAAGCATTAACAACATATTAGAATTAAATACATCAAATTATTGAAACAAAGCATCCAACTCGTAGTATGACTAGATCCTGAGGCTTTCGAGCTAGTATATATACTCTTCCTCATTTAATTCCTTTATTAAGTTTTGCTAGTTCATTTTTTATTTCTAAACAAGATAGAGCAAGATACTACATTATGCCATGAGATATTATATTAAACATCATCTTCTTGATTCCTTTTGAGTACTCAAAAGTCAAACATAATTTGATAAAAATTCCAAATAATTTACAACAACATCCAATTCAATAGACTACACTGATCTGAATCCTGCTTGATTGATGAGAAACTAGGCAAAAATAAACCGAAAAGAAAGCATTTACCAGTTCCGCCTTTTGGTTCACAAACAACAAGGCTAAACTAAATCATGGCATAATAAGTCAATTAAACAAGTTAATTGGCCGAATTAGAGAAAGAAAAAAATTCAAACCAAAAAAAAACTAAATAATTAGTTCTATAGCAAACTTTGAAAAATCCTAGCTGCGATAAAATTACTCAGTTAAAACAGTAAAACAAGCAGAATTTAAAACAAAATTAAGAGTAAATAAGAAGGATGCGAATACCTTGACGATACGAGACTATGATGATTATGTAACTTGACTGCCATGTATGCGAGTGAGATACGAAGCAAGCGAGAATCAGCGGGAAAATTTTGCTTGGTTCAGGAAAATTGACAGGAAAGCTGTGGGAGAAGAAGCTTGTGTCTGTTAAACAAAAGAGAATAAGGGTGACGTGGCAGGGATTATTTATCCGAATACGTGGAGAAACGAGTTATCACAGAGATACGGTTGTGGCCTAGAAGAATTAGAAGTATACAGTTTGTGTAATACGCTGTGTATGGTTATTATTTCTCGGTAAGAAGGAAATTTGGAGATGTCACTGAGATTTCAAGTGAGTGTGAGAACTCTCTTGTGCAAACCGATCATTAGACCCAATTTCCTTTAAATCTTGAAAAGAATTGTTAAATCATCACTAAAACTTGCTTGAGATAGAGAGACACTTTTGATTAAATTATCACTAAATGAAATTTGTACTTTCCTTTTGTTAAAAATTTATTAGATATAATTAATTATTTGAGAAATTTGTACTTTCCTTCATTAAAAATTATCTAATTACCACTTATTTTTTCTCACTTTTTTTTTAAATACACAATGTTTAATTTTTCTTTTATTAGAACTCCACTTCAAATTATTATTTTTTTTCACCTATTCACTTTTGTCTTCAACCGTTAATAAAACTAATCGAATATTAGATAAATGATGTCAGCAAAATAATTTGAAGTGGAGTTCTTTTAAAGAAAAAAAATTAAACATTGTGTATTTAAAAAAAAAGTGAGAAAAAATAAGTGGTAGTTGGATAATTTTTAATGAAGGAAAGTATAAATTTCTCTAATAATTAATTATATCTAATAATTTTTTACCCTTATAATGTTAGTAAAATTATAATAGTTTATTGACGGAAGTGATAGATGAAAAAAATATAACTTAAAGTAGAGTTAAGAAAAAAAGTGTGTATTTAAAAAAAAAAATGGGTGGTCGATAAATAATCACCCTACTTATTTTGTAATATAATAAATAATTTTATATTCATTATCTAATAACATATAACATTCAAATTCTAAGTTGGAATTTAAATATTATAATCTCCTATATTACTTTCTCTCTGACTTTCATGACTAATGTTTTGTTTGTGGATTTGAATATTGTCAGCAAATTGGAAATTTTTAAGAACGCCCTATCTAAGCTTTCCGTGCTTTTATATTCATTGTTTGTGCATGGGCACCGAAAGAGTAATAATTGATTTTTATTTTCTAAACGCATATTTTTTCGTTGACAGAATTCGAAGGTATAAATAGGGATCGGTTATGTTTACTCAATTTTGTGGCACATTTCAAGCGTTTTTGTTAAATGTGTCTGAAATTGTATTAATTTTAGATATTTTTAAGAATTTTTATTTATTTTTTATAATTTATATCTAATTTTCAGACATTTACGTATAATAAAAAAATAAAATTTTATAATTTTTATCTGAATAAAAAAATATCATAATAAAAAATAAATATTATATTTTAAAAATATCTTTATAAACTATATTTATTTCTTAAACTATAAAATCTAATAATTTTTTTATTTAATTTACAAGGATATAAATATCAAATAATCATGTTTAAGATATTTTTCATTATAAAAAATAAAATGTTATTTATATTCAGATATTAAAAAATATATATATCATTCAGATATTTGAATTCAGACCCATTCAGAATTGAAAAAATTAAGATTTATTTAGATTTTCGACAAAAAATTAAACTTTACCTTAGCTACTATATGATAATAATAATAATAATAATAATTTATTTTTTATTATTTATTACTTTAATCATATGATTATTAAAGTGTCTATAAAGGAGAGTAACTCTACCTTAGCCATGGCCGTACAAAAATATTAGTTGTAAACTTATAATTGAATTCACTTTGCTTTCCAAGAAATGAATGAAGATGTCACTGGGATTGTAATTGTATTAAGAAAAAAAAATATAAAAATAAATAAATAAAATGGTCTAAAATCGTGAAGATTGGGTTAAAAAGAGAAAAATAGAGAATAACATCACTGCATGAAGTGTACCGGCACATGCAATGCAATTCTATTAAGAAATAGTTCTCCTAACGATTTGTTAAGTGCCTCCCTAGTTATTCATGCAGTTTTAAATATCTTTATCAGTTTTGTGAAAAAAAATATATATACGTCATATTTATTGAACATAATCCATAATTATTTTGATAATTATAATTTTTTTCACAGTAATAATAATTTAAGAGTTGCAACCCATCTTTTACTTGTCACGGTCTCGTTTCAAATCTTGAAAACTGAAAAAAAAAAAAAAAAAAGAAGAAAATCACCTAAACTAATGAACATTTAAATTACATGCATGCATTACAACTTTGTAACAGATCCAATGCAACATTTCTTTCCCCCAGCTTATTTCCAACTGTCACAAACATTGTCCTGGCCAAACTGTGTGTCTACAAATACCAGAACTCAACTTGGAAGAATTAGCTATGATTCTAAAATCCAACTAATGACAGCTCAATCTACTTGTTTCATTTGGTCAATGACAATTTACAAATCCTGATTCTAATATCATGCCCTAAACGTAATTTTTGAAAATTTGAAAACAGCACCATGTCCTAATCCAGACGCTAACATCATGCCCTAATCCTAATTTAACTTTAAAAAATGGTAAATAATTAAACATCATTTTCACTTGCATATGTATCGTGGAATTTAGTACCCAATTAAAAATTTTGTTTTAATTATAATCATAAAAACAGGCAGCAGCCTATTGTCCGCATTTATTATTTCTGATTGAGATGCAATGTCTTTGACCAAATCCACTCTGAAAAGTTATTGCCTCGATTTTTTTAAAGTCTAAGTATTTTTTTGGTTTAAAAATTAATCAAATTTAGTTGAAATTTGACTAATTAAAGTTAAATACAATTTTTTATGTGCATCCATTGAGTCATTAGCAAATGAAAAAAGTGATTCTTTATCTAATCTCAAATGACTGTTAATTAAAAAAAAATAGCCAAAGCCGGCAATTAATCTCCTAACACATAAATTTGAATCACGTAACATATTCTTTCGAAGGAAAATGTTATCTTATTGGACTGTAGGCTTCTCTTAGCATATTTTATTGGAATTATTTTTATTTATTTTATGAGTGTGAATTGATGGATTGCATCAAATTTAAACATTCAGCAATCTTACTTTGATTTATTAGAATAATATGACTCTCACACACCCTTAGGTGGCTTTAAGTATAGACGAAATAAGCAGTCACTTAAGATCCCGTATTTTAGGAATGTCACTTTTTTTTTTATATTTATCTAAGAATCTTAAATTAGTAAATTTTTTAAGTTATGTATAATAGGAAAGATTACTTTTTTAATTGAACATCTCTCTAATTAATAATTATCCTACAATTAAAATTTTTTATACAAAATCTATAAATTATAATTCCTTAACATATAACCTTAATGTTAATGAATTATAATTAATAATATTGAACTGTTAATTCATTTTTTATTATTTTTCCAAGACAAAAATTAATTAAGTTATTAATCATGTTATATTAAAAAATTTATTGTCCTCTTCTCTACAAATAAAATTATTAGATTTATTGGCTCGCTTTTGAAGTAAAAAAAAAAAATTCTTGAAATAATGGTTTTAATGGAAATAATAAAGATAACTTCTTGATTATTTTTCTTTTTTGAAATTTTTCCAGATACTATTAATTATTATTGAAAATTAAAATATAATTATAGATTAATTAAATATTAAACTCTTTTATATTTATCTGAATGTTGAAATTGTTAAATGTAAGCAGACCTCACAACAAAATGTTGCCTGTCCCGAGTGCTTTAAGGCCAACCCTGCACATACCTTTATTTTTTAAAACTTAATTTTAATATTTGACTTCATAACAGTGTTATATTTTCAATATCTATAATATTACATTAGCATCCAATAGTTTAGTCGAATATTTTTCAAACAACTTTAATATTTTAAGTAACATGTGACAATGATAAAATAGTAGTATCTAATGATTTATATTAAATAAGTTTTTGTACATTTAGTGTGTGTGTGTTTCATATGCCTTCTATACCGTTATTCAAATTAACATTTAGTTTTTATTATCGGTTAATTAGTCTAATAGGTCATTAATCTTTAACTAAATATAACGAAAAAGAGATTAAGGTATAAACACTTGAGTTGCTAGAGACACCTCTGCTCGTAAAATCCAATTTAGAAGCTCGGCAGTCGGCAATTTGTGATGATCTTTTGCACCTCAACTGATTTTCTTATGAAAATTACGGCTTCGTAAATCTTATTCTTATTTCATCTTTTGAACTTAAATTTGTCAGGTTTCTACTTTCCATCCTCGGGGCATTTGACCAAAAATAACATAATCGTATATACAAATTGATTGAAGGTTCTAAATGATTTAGTATACTTGATGATCAAAGGAACATTAAGAAGCATTGTGATATTATAATTACTATCATTATTAGTTTTATGTTTTAGTAAAATTAGTATAATTTTTTAAGACAAAATCAACATTTTTATATATGTTCGAATACTTATATCGATAAATTAGTAAAAATTACACTTTGCAAAGACATTTACAAACGTTTATTCATTTAGTAAGCATTAATTTGAAATATATATATTTCATTAAAATAATCATTCATTTGAAAATGATATAGAGCTATCTCCGTTTATATTTCATTCTCCGTATATATATAATACATTATTGCTCACACGGTACCACATTATTTTGCTGTATATTCTAGTATTAAAACAATCGATATCAAGGAATAAAAAAACTTTATATTTTAATAATTATTAATAACAAGATTGAGACGTTAAATATATAATTATTCCATTAAAATAATCAAACCCTAACAATTAAATATAAGCAATTGGTCATCCATGAACTACGCGACTCCCCTTCTTGGACCTTCTACCGCCTTTGAAGGTTATCTAATTCACATCGCATAAATACTAAAATTACGCAACTGCCTTGGGTTAGAAAATTACTTGACTTTAATTGGTAACATCAATTGGTTTTAAGAAGTGAAAAATTAACACTTTTAACAATAGGAAAAAATTTAAAATACAACAATTAAGGCATATATGGTATGTGTGATTAAATTTTATATAACCACCAATTATATAATGATTTTTTAAAAAATATATATATATATATATTATTAATAGTATTCATAATTTTTTTATTATACTAATATTAAATAAAATAATAAATATCAATTATTAAAGATTTCGAACAAACTCAAATATTATTTGTTCAGTCATGAAATGGATATGGAGGGCGTGTTCTCGTGTACTCGCGTAACCGAGTCCACTCACGAGGACCACGGAGGCGCGAAATGGATGGCAATTTTGTTATTAACATCAAACACAATGTCGTTTAAAAGACAGACCAACTCCTCCCTCTCTTCCTCCAGCTCCTATATAAATTACAAACCCAAAACATTTCTCAAATTACACAAACTCTAACAAAACACTGGAAAGTGCAAACATTTTAACAAAGCAGCCAGCCGTAACATGCAGATGGCTCCTCCGTCGTTCGATCAAAACACCGCCAGAATCTCTACCGTCCATCCTGACATCATCGAAACTCACATCTTAACTCGCTTAGACGGGCCCACCCTCGCCTCCGCCTCCTGCGTCTCCTCTCAGCTCCACTCCCTCACATCCAACGAATCCCTCTGGACAAACATTTGCCACTCCACGTGGCCGTCCACCACCACGCCACGTCTTCGCCACGTGATGTCCTCGTTCCCTTACGGCCCCCGCTCTTTCTTCTCCGACTCCTTCACTAACCCCGACCAGACGCCTACCTCTCCCAGTCTCAACCGTCCGGCGGACTTAATCTCAGCCGTCGATGTATATTACAAAAACAAGCTCATATTTAGCAAAGCTGTCGAGACGGAGACTGCTAGCGGGTGGTTTAATTGCTCCCCGTTTAGAGTTGACTTACTCGACCCGAAAGACACAGTGCCGACCCGAATTCCTCACCCGGACAATGAGGACACGTGCTGCGAGCTCGCAGAAGATTTGAAGTTGAGTTGGATTTTGATCGACCCGATCGGGCGGCGGGCGATGAACTTGTCAAGTTACAAGCCGGTGACCGTACAGCGTCACTGGCTAAGCGGAGAAGCGCACGTGCGTTTTTCTTCAGTTTTGTCCGGAGGCGAGAGGGGATCATCCTCGGAGTTCGTGCAGTGCGGGATTGTGGTCACGTGCGGGGGGTCCCAGGACGGGGCGATGCACGTGAGGGAGGTGAATTTACAAGTGGAAGACATGGATGGAACGAATTTGAACGGGAAGGACAGTTTGGCAATTTTACAGAGGGGGTTGGAGGGTAAAAGGGGAAATGTGAAAGGGAGGGAAGAAGAAGGAAAGAGGAAATATGAAGAGTACGTAGAAATGAAGAGGGAAAGAAAAGAAAAGAAGTTGAGGACAGAAGGGGCATTAGATATGTTGTGTGTGGCTTTTGGGGTTTTCACATTTTTTTCTTCAGCCTTATTTTTTCTGTGGAGATAACATATTAGAAAAAAAATCAACACTTTAATTTTCATTTATAGGACATGTAGAGATATATAGTGAAGGAAACAAATAAAAAGAATATGAAAAGAAAAGCTAGAAAGTGTTTTTTTTTTTTTGGCAGTAGTATTTTACTAGGTACAATAAATTTGTACTTTAATTCTTTGTAAATTTACCTATTTGAAACGAGCTTAGTTGATAAGTTTTTAAAATTATTGTGAGCACTAGAATCTTTTTTCAATTAAATAATAATTTAATTGGTCGTGTTTATGAAATAAACTTGCACAATCAATTTTATTAGCAGTGATGATTGTTTCAACCCAAAAGTTTTGCCATTTCTATTTACGTATATATGTAGACCAAAAGGCTGATAATTTCATTATTCAAAATTTAGAAGGAAACTAGAATTAAAAAAAAAATTTATCGCCAGCTAATACACGAATGGAAGAAGAAGATGCAAAACCTTAACGATAGAGCCTCCTTTCTTGTGTGATGGCCCAAGTACTTTTGGTTTATATTTGTCTTCTTATTTTATTTAGGAAAGTAGATAAGTTCACTTACAGAGCAAAAAACAAATTTATTGTTCACTTATAGAAATATCGAGTAAATATACTAACAACTAACTGATTTTGCTCCATCTACTTGTATTAATTCTGGTTTATGATTCCCTCTAGAGGCTTGCTTGTCTATTAACATGTAAATATTGGCCCTTTTCGATCATGACTAAAAATTGACCACCATTTCATTGACATTTTTTCATCCCTTGCAAACCAACGGGCATCGTACAAGTGATTTGAAGTGTATGGGTGGGACGGGAGTTTATTGAAGACAATTTCGATTTCCATGTGGACGAAAATATACATACAGGCGCATAAAACCTTTTTGAGAAGATGATAGGCTTCAATTACGCTTTTTCTTCACCTTTTTAATGAACTTTCCTTCAGTTGACTACTCTCACCAACAAAGTGAGGCTACATTTCTGGTAGCATTTGTGGATTGGTTTTAGTGTTTATCGGGGCACTTTACTAATTGCTACTACCCAAACTGATTGACTTTGAGATTGCCCTCTGGGCGCAACTCATTTAACCACCAACAAGTAAGGATTAATAATTAGTAAAATAGGTTTTTCATTCTCATCCAAAACCTTATTAAAAAAGAAAATAATAATATTTTTTCTCTATTTAAGTATTTTTATTATTTAGAACACATATTAAAAATTTTCTTTAACTATATTTTTAGTTGAACATAAAATTAAGTGCATAAAGTTATACCGATTGTTTGAAAGTATAACTGTTTGAATGTTTGATCTATCTATTTTAGACCAAAATTTTAAATTTTATTAAAGTTTAAAAAAAATTATTAAACTGTATAATTTAATAATATTATACTTGAACTAAATCAAGAATATATATATATACACTCTCTCTCTCTCTACTTGGTGGCTAATTTTTGCTAAACCAACAATCCACAAAAGAAACACTACTTGGCAACTACTGTATTTGTATGTTACAATGATCATAATTTTTCATTACAAATTTCTGATATATTTACAAACCTTTTGACTTTGGATTTAAAAAAAGAAAAAAAAAACTATGGAGTGTAACGAATAATTTAAAAATTGCAATGAAAATTTATGATTAATACAAAATAAAAATTGTAACTGTAACAACATATAACAGTTGTAAGTTAGTTGACATACTTAAAAATTAAGAAACACGTCACCTCAATTTTACTGTTAGTTGACATACTTAAAAATTAAGAAACACGTCACCTCAATTTTAAATCTATCCTGAGTTAGATATGCATGACAGTTTGGTCTACATCTTAAAAGCATGCAAAGGGAATGATAAATCTTAATTAATTTGTTAAGAATCAGTTTAGGCATCACGTTGATATGGAAATACTCCGGTAAAAGCATTTTTTTTTTTCTCTCCTCAGATTTAACCTGAAAATCGTAAGCCCTAAGCATGTGAATTATGAGCAATAAGATAATTAGTGACATGACTGGGTGATCATAGCCTGGAATGCAAGGAAAGAACAGCAGGCCATTTCTGGTTTCTGTTATGTCAACATCAAAATTTAGTCAATGCATATGCATGGCAACCAGTCATAGAATTACAACGGTGACCTTTCTTATCACTTACCTTTACTTTACACAATGAAACAAGTACTTCATTTATAAATTCTGAATTAGGCTGTGCGGTGCAGGTCACATTAAAATTTGTATGGGCCGCCATGCAGTTACATTATGTTTAGACCATGTGGTACTGGCACCTCCATAGCTCTGTGCTAGTGCCACGTTGTTAATAGCTGGGCACAAATTCCTTTCTATTTCTCCCTGGACCATTTTCATTTGTGCCACTCGTGTCTTCAAATTGGGATATATGACTGGTTTTACCAGCAGATTTAAGTCCAAATTTGATAATGCGATCCGATAATAATAATTTTAAAATATTTAATAAATATTAATTATAATAATTTTAAAAAATAAAATAAAATTAAATTAATTTAATATTTATATAATAAAAATTATATTAATTATTAATTTTTATTTTATAATTATATTTTATCTACGGTACTTCAATATCAAATAGCATGTAAGCTACAGTAAGATATCTCAAGTTACAGAAAAGTTCATTAAATCAATTCTATGGTACATTGAACGAAAAATGTATCAGTTGCCGTATACTTATGTATAAAACTGCACTATTTGAACAATGATAAAAAGATTTAAAAGAAGTGACGTCCTTGTTTTATTGTAATCAAAGTAGGTTCCAATAAGAAGAAAAAAAATGTAAAAAATAACAAAAGCCTCCTGGAAACAATGAAACTTCTTCATACACACCAACTTCAAATCTATTTTTGGCACAAACTTTGCGACCAAACTTAATACAAACATGCTACGGAAAGCATATCCAGTATATTCAGTCAGTCGTGGTTATTGGTTTGCATATTTGCATGATTCTGATGTATAATTACTCTGTAGTCTGTGATTTCTGTATTTTCGGTTCTTCATCAAAGAAATTAACTTTCACTCTGTCAGCTATTGATTCAGGGGGTCCCCTTGCTATAGGCATTCCACTTCGAGTGCTGGTTTTTGGCTTTGCGTAATCTACAAATATGACACGGCCGTCCAGTGTCTGCCAAGCATGTTATTTATCAAATTAGATGAGTCAGATATAAAAAGGAGTGCGAGATGGTAGAACTTTACCTTTCCATTCATCTCAGACAGTGCTTTCTCAGCTTCATCATCAGATGCAAAGGTCACAAATCCAAAGCCTTTTGATTTGTCTGAGACTCTGTCCATTACAATATTAGCTGGCAAAAGAACAAAACATTCCAGCAGTTTTACTTAAATGGATATCAATAACTAGCGGAAAGAGAGCTTAATGTTAGCATGATGCAGGGCAGAGCTAAAGTTACCATCAACAACTTGACCATATTGAGAAAATGCATCTGATAATCCCTTGTTTGAGGTGTAGAATGACAGACCTGCAACATAACGCAGCAGAAAGAAATGATTCCAACAAATGTATATGTGCAAAGTAAGAGGTTGCTGAAGCATAGATTTGAAAATCACTATTCTGTTTTCTAATGGTAGACATTAAATCAAAGGGTGAAGCTTGAGGTGCATTTTGAGAGTGCTTCCCATACCGCCAAAAGAATTTTCAAATCCTCCAAAGTTTTTCTGTGTCTACTCTGTAAAGTTTGATTAAAACAGATAGCAAAAAGAGTCATTTAGTCATGAAGCGCTTAATATCTGCCTTTCTGAAAAGTCTTATCAGAGTGAAAAAAATAAACTTAAAATACTTCTCAAGGATAACTGCTTTTCTTAGAAAGTGGTTTCAATTCAAATGCTTCATTAGAAAGCACTTCTACTACCATAAGCTTTCCAAAAAAGCACTCTTTGAAACTAAACCACTGGATGAACTTACAAAGTCACAACCAACATCACATTAAGGCTCCCTTTGGGATTGTGGTTCAGTGGCTTCAAAATCACAGCTGCTGTGAAATAAAACGAGTATTTGGTAATCATAACTTTTGAAAGTTAGTAAAATTACTAAAGATATCTCATCAAATCATTTGTGGGATAAAATCAACGAAACTTGCAACCAAAGTTAAGGTTGGAAGTGCTTAAAACACTTTAGCAGCTTTGCTTTGAAAGCCTACACTGCATAGCAAATACCAAAGTTACGGAACCAAAACATCCCGTGTGGGCAATTAATCAAACACATAACGAGCAATAAGGCTGCGAAAGCACGATCACACAAAAGACAAAACTGAGCTGCCGTGTTGTAAAATCACCAAAGTATAAGCACTTGTATATTTGATAAGTGAAACACTTTTAACTACCGCGTTAACAAAATAAAAGTGAAAAACACGCAGCAGTTACAAATTAGATCCCAAGACAAGATCATTTTAAACTCAAAATGAAAGTAAATGAGAGAGGAAGTACCTCCAACAAAGAGCTTAGAAGCAATCCCTCTGCAAGATATGAAAAGGATTGGAGGTATGTGAGAGCAGTTACCATTGGAATTACTGTTAAATGATGTCAGCTTTCTATTTCTCCCAACAATCTTTCTAATCGCCGCCATGCGATGCGAGATTCGGAAATTTTTTTGGTAGGGGTAGAGACTGCTTTCGTCCAGTTATACTGTTCCAAGTAACGAGCTGAGTGAGTGATTTATAAATAAATAAGAACAATAATTTTAGAAAAAAATTATTATTTTTATTTTTCCCAAAATGATCGTATCTTCTATTCTTCTTCCTCTTCTTCATTTTTTCCTACCTTATTATCTGCGTATATATTACTAATTTTCTTTGAAGGATTTTTTTTTAAAAAAAAATTAATTCCTCAAAATTGTTGAATCTATAGAGTCCATGAACTATGAGTATGTCTTAACACAACAAAGAAAAATCGACCGTTTAAACCATTTCCGAGTTATAATTTCCTTGTAATTATATCATTAATATTAACAAATTGCAAGTCTTCAATAAAAATTAGTTTCCAAATTATACTAGCTAAGTTCAAACGCCACCGGAAGGCGAATAAGTTGCATGTCCTCAATAAAACGAACCCACCATTCCAATCGCTTCAACATTATCATATCATCAACACTCAACAGTCAAGAACAGCAGAAGCGCAACATGTCTGTTGCAAAATTTATCAAACGCAAATATCTCATTTTAATGTCTTATTCATAATTAACACCGATTTTGGACACAATATTACAATTCTAAGCAATCTAATGAACTGACATCCTTACACCTAAAACATTGGAAAGATTTAAATCCTATTCCTCCTACAGTTACAAATGTTGCATCATGCCAAACAAGTGAGGCCAACCTTCAGAACTTTCCATAAGGAGATGGAAGATAATCAAGGGGACTTCTCATTGGCAATATTAGAGCATAAACGGTCACGCTGTCATTATTCCAGAGGTCTACGACTGATGAGCTGTACAGAATGTGATCTTACAAGCATTTTAGCACCCGATGACATCTCCAAACAAAAATTAAAAGTGAATGACAGTGTTCATGACTGATGCACCTTCAACAGCGTTTGATAAAACTGGTCAATAAATTGATCATCCTAGCACAAAATAAATACATCAGTCAAGCCCGCAATAAAGCACATGGCATTACTCTATTCAAAGATATAACCCCTCCCCAAACAAAAAAAAAAAGGTGTGTGAAGAAATTAGTCTAAATCTAAAACCACATGTGCTAGCTACAAAGATTAACCAATATAACAAATTTCTCAGCTATGTTGAGTTGCAAGTGCTGCCAATGCTTTATGGTGGACAGGTGGAGGACCGTACATTTAAGGTAAACAGCTGATTAATCAAAACTATATAGACCCACAAAATTACTGATTAGACACACACATAAAGAGTAAGAATTCAAAAAATGTGAAAACAAAAAAGGACTCGAGTACCTGAACAAGCATCAGAAGTGCATCGCGGACTTTCTCTCTGGTAATAAGAGGTCTATCAATTGGAGAAGCAGAACTAGGGGTTAGAGATGGAGGTGGAGTGGGTGGTGGAAAAGGTTGAAGCATTGGAGCTCCATATGGGCGTTGCAGACTTAGGGGAGGATTAAGGGCTGGTGCAGTTGGCACAGATGAAGAGATAGGTGGCATCATCAATGCAGATGAGGAAGATGGGGGTGAAAAGAATGAAGGCTTCACTAGGTTAGTGACCCGATTGCTGCTGCTGATTGGATCAGGAGTGTCATTGATGGCAATTGGAGTAGATGAAGATGAAAGAGTGAAGGATGGTGGTTGTGGAGCTGGTGCAGCAGAGGAAACGACAATAGGTGCATGGGAAAACAAAGGAATGGTTGCAGAAGAATAATACGGCTGTCTTGAATTAGCAGCATTTGGAACATTACTTCCAATACTTGTAGCCGTCTGCAATACAACAATTATTCAGGCCAGAGATACATTAATATATGAAGCGGTAAGAAGGTTAGTGATAGTCTAATTGTACATACACTAAAATAGTTTTCAAATGATGGATCTTCGGGAGCATCAGTGGCAGTAGTGGTAGTTGATGTTGGTTCCAAAGGGCCTTCCATCACAGATAGGCTTGGAACTGCTTCAAGTTCCTCAAACTCACTGCAAAACAGTAAGATGTACATCGAGAACAAGGAATCACACATAACCCTTACAACAGAAGTTTCTCAACTAACAAAATTTAATTAATCAGCAATTACTATAACGTAGCCACAGTTAATGTAGACAAGGATCATCAATGAATTTGCCAACACTACAAAACCCACCATCTAAAGAATAGATAAACATCCCAAGAAACTCATCTTTGATAGAGACTCTACAGGTGCAAAACTTAATTCTTGCATGACAAAACCTAATTCTGTACATTACAGAAGATAATCCTTTAATACAAATCTGAAAAACAGAAAAATCTCATTTCCCAAGTTCACATTCATTCTTTTTCTGCAAGCCAGAACAAAGCAATTTGGGATCGGTGCACAGAATTTATTTATAACAAAACATTGCACTGCTGAAAGCAAAGTGATCCCGGAGGGCAACAAGTTAAAACTTTCAGGGATAGTTCAACGATAATATGGGTTTCATATTTACAAATAATTATTACCTTTTGTTTGATGACACTTTTGGCTTTGGAGGAACTTTTGAGTAGGCATTCAGTATCCTGTTCACATGAAGGATAGCACAAAATTGTTAATTCACACGGCTGAAGTACAGCCGAAGGTCAAAAGTATTCCTGTCTGCAATGAAGTGCAGACATAGTTATTTAAACAAAACTCTTCAATCAAGCTATTTACACTAATCTTGGATGTTTTTACATATATACCAATATTTTTATTCACCTACTTGTTAGAGTCTCCAGGATAAGCACTCTTAAAAGAAACTTTATAATATATAAATGGCAAGTAAAAGAAGAAAAATGAAGAAACTCCACCTATTGAAGAGATTTGCAACATCCTCACATTCACGGGGATTATAAAACCAAATTCCATTAACTTCTTGGGATGCATTCCGATACAACAAATAAGGAACTTGAATTTCATATTCGAAATCTCCCAACAGATTCTCCACGAGATTTTCTGTTTAGACAAACAATATCAGATTAACAAATAAAGCAAGAAAAAGCTGATGGCACCAAATAAGTAGATGTTAATAAATGCCCGCGTTTGCAAAAAGCACTTTGCACCAATAAAGAGAAAATAGTTAAATAGTGTTCAATGACAGCTGAAACTGTGGGACAATAACACATTATTACTTATAAAATTAAATGTTACATTTAAGTACTCAGTGAAACTTAAAAGTAGCAAAAGGGTCACCAGTGATTCAGAATTTCTCATTATAGCTTTAGTAAAGGCATATAGCTAAGAAGTGACGGTTTCTACTCCTGATTCAGGGGTACAGTGAGGAAAAGATGCTGCTTGTTTATCATGGTGTCCTGTTTGTTCAAACAAAAAATTAATTGGGGACAAAAAGGTTCCATCTACTATCTAGCCAAGTTAATCTGAACCATCAACAAAATTAATGACACTCTAGAACAAACTAAAAATCTTGCAGTAATTGCCGTACTGTAAATAAATTTCAAGCTAAATGAGCTAACTTTCAAGACCTGCAACTTGATAAACAAAATGCCAGAACCATGTTAACTGTACCATCTAACACTGACTATCAAAGCAACCGCACAATTAAAACTGCTAAGTTTCCACGAAAACAAGAAAAGTTCTTAGTGCATCATTTATGGCATTGTGTATAGACGGAGAATGCATGAATACAGGATTGATCCAATCACCAAATCCATTCTTGCCATCATTTCATACGGAGAAACCTCAAAATTGAGAGACAAAGGTTTTATTCCATGATTTTTACCCATCATCAACAGAAAACAATAACCTTCTAACTCCCCATAACTAGATCTGTCTCCACTTTAACACCAAAATTACTTACTTCATATGATACAAATCACCCACGCATAATTATCAGATCATCAAGAGCCAGATGTAATAACCAAATTACCCATCACTGAATAAACATAAACCATCTTATTAAGCACAATCCTCTACCAAAATCCATCATACAAGCACAGTAATAATTTATTATCAAACAAACAATAAGAGACATTACTATTGTAATAGTGAAGTACCGAATCCAAACCTGTATTACGCCGATTCATCACAATAAACTGAAAACGCGGCTGAGTATTTCTATATAACGTCAAAAACAAAATTAAAATAAAAAACGGAAACAAATCTTGGAACCAAATGAGAAAGATTAGCAATATTTATTTTAAAAAAAGAAAGTAACCTTTTGACCACAAAAAGGGATCCTTCAACGTCTTTGCGACTCTATAAAAACAAAATGAAAGGTAAATATTTAAAAGGCGATTAAATAATTTGACTGTGAAAGAGAGGAAATTAGATTTAAATATGATCGGTGAGTTAAATAACGTACCCATTGATTGCTCTCGATGTTGAACTCGTAGAAGGTGACATGAGCTGCGGTGATCAGAATCTCTTCAATGAAAGGATCGATTCGCTGGAGCACCGTCAGATTTAGCATTTTGGTGCTCTGCTGATCCAGATTCGGCATCAATTTTCCCGTTTGAGACATTTTCAGAAACCCTGAAATCCCCAATAGCGACCTCCAATTTTCTCTTTATTTTCCCGGGAAAAGTTATTGGGTTAGCGTTAGAGCGTGTGACCAAAGTTTTGATGGTTGGAGATGAAATGACGAAATAACCTCGTTCAGCTTTGCTAATGCTGTAGCAATACAGTATTTTACTTAAAACAAATATTCTATTTACATTTTGTTTCTTAAATGTAAAAAATTATAAATGATTTTAATAAAAATATTCATTGGGAATTTTTTTTAAACTCTCTCTAATACAATAATACTAGACATTTCAATATTAAAGTTATAATTTAAATTTCAATTAATATAATATTCATCTATTATATAATAATTAAGTAATTTTATAAATTATAAAGATTATTATTTAATAAATGATTAATATATGTTATAATCTGTAACATTATTGTCTCCTAAATAGATTGTGCTTTAAAAGATTTTTTTTTTTTTATCAAAATTATATATCTTGAGGGAAAAAAAAATTAGATTTGGCTATTTGCTCTCAAAAAATTACTTTGAACATATTATTATTCTATACACTCAACACTAATTAAAAAAATATACATAAGTTTAACTTTGTACACTTTTTAAAATTCTAAAAAAAAGTATTACCAAATGATAATTAAATAATTTCTTGTTTTGAATGGAAATTTAATTAAATCTAAATTAATTTCTTTTTTTTTTAAGAAAATTATAAAAGTTTGGAGTTACGAAGATAGAATTAATTATATAATAAAAGAAAAGGAATAAAGATAAATTTAATATTTTAGGATTTGTATGTAATTTATGAAAAAATAATTTTTGGATAAAATTTTATGAAAATATGGTTAATTTTAATATATAAATTTATATTTTATCAATTGCAATGATGATATTTTAATAAATAACATTAAAAAAGAGATGTTTTAAAGATTTTAGAGGGGAGTTAAAAGCTCCCCTCAAAACACAAATGCTGTTTACGCCATTGAAGATAGCCAAAATTGTGTAAACTCAAGGGGTTTAGTGGAGCATCAACGGCAAGAATACATACTTTAGTAGTGCAATCCGCAAATTAAAGCACACCTTTTTTCAATTGTTTGATAATTAAAAAAGCACACCTTGTAATTAATACAAATAATGAAAAATCACTTAACTGATGACTGGATAGAACATATGGTTTGAATGACGGTGAGCACAAGGAGCACAACCGCAGCGACAGTCGCAGTCCCTCTCCAAGGATTGTTGAAGTAAACCCTTTTCAAGGTTGCCCTTGCACGGCGCCAACGATTTTCATAGTGTGCTTTCAGTTCATCGAAAATGTTGCAGTAATGGGAATCACTTAAACAAATTTCCTGGCCTAGGTTATTAAACATAGTTGCTATTCTAGCACTGTCGCCCAGATTGTTGGATATAATCCTCGCTTCTGAAAGCAAATTTACATCTTCCACAGTCTCGATAAGCCTATCCATAAGATCAACATAATTGCATACAATTGTGTCGCCTGGATAGTGACACTGCTCCAAGGCCATCAAGTTCCGCGTCAAGCTTTCCGTCTGGTCATCTACTCCAATGCGTGGAATTTGTAGCTCATGATCAACTCCCAGCTGCCACGGGATCCGCGATCGCCTTTCCTCTTCGAATCTTATGTCAATTAAGCTTTCTCCGTCGGTGCCCTTAAACTTCAATCCTGACTCTTGCAGTTTGACAGCGCAAGGTAAATCTCCAAAATGTCTATGCCGTTCTCGTGATTCCGGTTTTGCGTTCCTAGTAAGAAGAGATCTTCCCAAATCGGTGAAGTGTTTAACTTCCATTTCGGCGGGTGCTTCCTTGAACGATAACAGTAGGTAACTTCGGAAGAACTCACAAGAAAGATGAAGGAAGGAAGGAATATAAGGACTAGTGTGCTCTCCATTATTAGAAGAGAAGGAAGGACTAGTGTGCGCTCCATTATTAGAAGAGAAGGAAGGACTAGTGTGCTCTCCATTATTAGAAGAGAAGGCTAATCTATATAATCCTTCGAGGACGAAGAATGGAAGCTGATTTTCGAGTAATTGTAAGTCTGATATAATATCCAATCTTACTAGTGCTATGTCTAGCAAGAAATCTCTCTTTCTGTATCGCACAAGATCAAACTGTCTCAAAAACAGCTCGATGATAAAGACAGCATCATAAAAGATCATTGTTACAAACTCAAGTTTTTGTAGCTCTGACCTCTCTGCATAACAATTGCGGATGAGCAGTTCGTTTTCTTCTATGAACTTTATACATTCCTGCAATTTCTCTGGTCCGATTCTTTTGCCAAGTTCTCTTTTATATCTTATTTTGTGCTTTTCCATATCAGCCAATTCGGCTTTACCATGATGAAGAGGGCCTATGGATATTACCTTTGGAGTGTAGGCTTCTTCATTTATTTTGCGGAGAGTTTTTGGAACCCCGTAAATACAGCATTCTCGATGACGCTCCAAGTTCTCATGTGCGTCAATAATCTTCTCTTCGTGTTTTTCAACGGAAACAAGTGTTATCGAGTCATTATTACTCATTTCCTAAACGTAACAAACAATGTTAGGCTATAACAAGGATTAATATTGAATAAATTATTTAGGTGTTGTCTCCTTATTCTTCTCGAAGATTGGCATGGCTTAATTAATGCAACCTTGTTTATTATACTCTACTCTTGTAATACGAAACTGATTACTTAACTTAAAAAAATTATAATAAATAACATAAAAATCAAAACAGGTGCTCTCTTTCTATTAACGTCCATGGCCCAAACTTATATCACTGCTAATTTGATAGTAAAATGCAAGATATTCTTGTAATTTGCATGTGCCCAAAAATTGGGGAAAAAAAAAGTACATTAAATAAACAAGCAACACATGAGGTCTCTTTAGTGCATATATTGATATATATACTCATTTTCTTAATAAATTCACTAATAAAATTCAATATTAATTTTTATTGTATACACCCTATAAATACTTAAAAATAGCCTCTATTAAAATGTTATTTTTTTATATTGTTATTCCGTAACAATCTCTTCAAAAAAATAATTTTATTTTTCTAACTTCATACAAATCTCAGTTTTATTTTATTTTAATTTAATCGAAAAGAGAATTAAACAGGGGCCATCAAGTTCTTCCTCAACAAAAAAAATAAAATAAAATAAACTGAATAGAAAACTATAGCTCTTTGTTTTGGGATCTGAAAAAATCTTCAAAAAGCTTGGTTACAATTTGTTCATTTTTTTTTTACTCTAATTTAAATTATTAGGTTCACATTTAAATTTTTATCAAATAAAAAAATGTAAGACCGTGAAAGAGAGGAGATTAATTGGTGAATTCAAACTATAATTTCTAGAAAGAGTTATATATGGTTAATCATAAGTAGGTGAAAAATTATAGTTTTTAATTTTTTTAATTTAAATTCTTATGTTATCAACTATAATTTTTAATTGTTTGTTTGTTTAAATTCTTATATTCATTTTTAAAAAAAATAAATACTCATGTCCTTAGATGTAATTTTATTTAATGATAAATTGGTAATTAAAAAATTTGTAGAATAATAAGAGTGTATTCATGGGTTCAAATAGCCTCATCATTTTCCTTTTTAATTATTTATTTTTTACTCTTTGGAATATGACGGACAAAAAACAGTGAGTGAATTTTCCTATTATATGAAAAGAAATAAAAAAAAATCTCTTTATGTAATTTCCACAAAAGCACTTGTTGTCCTTCAAATAATGAATTTGAGATGTTATACGTATTGAGGCTTGAAGTGGCCAATTTTGAAAAACAATAAGAGGGATATGATCGTTTTCCATACGGTAAGTAATCAACATGGTTTGCATAAAGGTGGTGATATTTCTACTCCACAATTTCCATAGATCCTCCCGACTTTCAAAAGATTATAACAAGGTCACATTATTTTTTATAAATCTAAATAAAGAAGAAGTTTGGAGAATTAATTAATTAAATCAATCTTAATTCATTTTTTTTGTCTTAGGTTTTTTTTATAATATTTTACCACTAATTTGTTTTTTAACTTTTCTTTTATTATATTTGACCACTAAGGTTGCTTTTAAATAAATTAATAAAAATTTTATAATATAAGGATAAAAGAGTTAAATTAAGCTTATCTTAAAGCATATTTAAATGATCAAAACTTGTTAAAAGACCTAAATCAAAAAAGAAAAAATTACAAGAATGATTTAATTAATTAATTGTTCAAAATTGTTATTAATTTGTAATTTGTGAAATAATATAAACTTATTGTAATTATCTTATGGAGGTGGGATGAGTTTACAAAAATAGTGGGGTGAAAATATATCTACCCTTTGTATAAAGAGTGATGATATGCATTTTCAATTGGAATAATTAGTTTGTATCCTAATTGATGTGTCACTAATAAAATTTTATTATTTAAATTAAAAATAATACTTAACTATCACTTGAGCCAATCAAATAAAACTACATTAATTAAAATACAAACTAACTATTTCAACTAAATAAGCATATCAATATTCTTGTTTAAAAGTGTGCCACAAGCCCATAATTGCTGCAAATTGAGAGACTTATACGTATAATTGGAGCTGATAGATACAAGATGACCTTCCAATTAAAAAGGGACCCAAATTTAATATAGCTAAAACATAGCAAAAGTAAACGGAGCAGCATTGTGTTTATGTTTACCTGAGAGTGTTGGGAAGAAATAGTTTTGCCTTCTGTGGTTGACAAACGGCGCCTGATTTTACTTCTCTATAACATTATATTGTCCGTCTCACTCCCTCACCTCAATAAATAATTCGTTCTCTCCGGCTCCTTTTGGTTGATGGGTTATTGACCTGTAACAACGCATGAACTAAGGAAAGAATTTACATTTATTAAAGTTATTCTTTGCTTTGTCACCGGGAGTTTGGGCTATAGACGGCAATGTTAAAGAACACAATATCCACGAGAGAGTGAGTTTGAGAATTTAGAGATTCAATTCCTCTCAAATATGTTCAGTAATATTATTGTTTGGGCAATGCCGAATAGACCCCATTGAAGTCAATCCAACTAGAGCAGAAGACCCAATCGCTAGCAAGAATACACCTCTGCTTGGTGTCAAAGCTGGTCGAGGTCAAGTGTTCCAAGGCTGGTCAATCCAGCTCGGATAAAGGAGATCCTCGACTACCGAGCATGATCCGTTCATGTCGCCAAAAGCACCACAAACAGGGGGAACCAAAGCTCGAGCAGAGCAGACCTAAGCATGACGGCCCCTCCTCTCGATAACTTGTTACGACAATTGATGCCTGACAGGCATCCCACGCCGTAGGGTTTCGTCACCGTCTCCACAGTGTCATCATTAAACACAAACCTACATGGCACCATCATTGGGTCACAAGAACCCATAACCGCCTGACATACTACGCTCTCAGGTTGTGCCGCAGCCACTCTTAGCTGTCAGAAAGACACAGACACAATTAATGAGGGGGGGCGTCCAAGTAGGTGAGGGCGGGAATACAGAAAGATAAATATCAGACGATGGACAAGGTAAAGAGATTATTCTTTTTCTTTTTAAGAAAACTTTTAATCCCAACTCCAACTTATCTACCCAAGACTTAGACTTTCTCCCTTTCTTTACTTCTCCAACTTTCTATTTTTTTCAGTCTCTCAAACTAACGGGGATACCAAAAAAATTAACCCGATCACTGACTTGAGCGTCGGAGGGTTTTTGTCCGAAAAACACTCGGCGACCCCTGACACCTTTGCTGTGCACGCAGGCCGAAGGACATTATCGTTCCAGTAAATGAAGAAAAGAAGGAGCTAGCAAGGAATCCTGCTCGAGCAACCAACGAGCAGAAGTTTACAGCATCACTTGCAAACAAGCAGAAAACCGTATCAACATTTTGGCGCTGTCTGTGGGGATCAGTTCAAAAAACCTGAATTCCCAGTACACTCGAAAAGCAACGTGACAATGAGAGGAAATAACAAAAGAGGAGTAAGCCCAAAAGAGTCGGTGACCTTGAGGGAGGTGACCAATGACCAGTGCACGCTTCCACAGTGTCATCATTAAACACGAACCTACATGGCACCATCATTGGGTCACAAGAACCCATATCCGCCTGACATCCCACGCCCTCATGTTGTGCCGCAGCCACTCCTAGCTGTCAGAAAGACATAAGCACAATTAATGAGGGGGGCCTTCCAAGCAAGTGAGGGCGAGAAAGTAGAAGGATAAATATCAGACAATGGACAAGGTAAAGAGATTCTTCTTTTTCTTTTGGGAGAACTTTTAATCCCAACTCTAACTTATCTACTCAAGACTTGGACTTTCTCCTTTCTTTACTTCTCAAACTTTTTATTTTTTCCAGTCTCTCAAACTAAGGGGATACCAAAAGAATCAATCCGATCACTAACTTGAGCATCAAAGAGTTTTCGTCTGAAAACACCCGGCGACCCCTGACACATTTTCTGTAGACACACGCCGAAGGATATTACCGTTCCAGTAAACGGAGAAAAAAAAGGAGACATGAAGAAATCCTGCTCGAGCAACCAGCGAGCAGAGGTTTACAGCATCACTTGGAAACGAGTAAAAAACTGCATAAATAATTATTATTGAATAGAAGTATATGTGTGTATATATAAAAGAGTAATACTTTGAATCACACTATAATAAAAAAAGGTTTCTTCTAGTGACAAATTTTAAATTATTTATTTTATTATTAAAAATATCATATTATCTCACTGAATTCATTATTTATCTATTATTTTTGAAAGCCAAAAGAGTACAATAGTATTTTTATATTTTAATCGAAAAAAGCCAAATTTCTTCTCAGACTAATTTTTATGGGCTTAAATCTTTTTAAATTTTTTAAAATGTACATAAATATTTTAAATATTTATAGTACACACCTAAATACTTTAAAATTTTCATTTTGCGCCTATGGATGCCAAACCCATGGTCGCGAGCTGTCAATTCAACCAAACTCATGGCCATGCACGGCCATGGCAAACAAATCCCAAACCGCGGCCATGGCAAACAAAACCACGACCGCACAACCAAACCGCCATGGCAAGCAAACCCACGGTCGCGCGCAGCCAAGGTGACTTTTTTTTTTTTTTTAAACTGTGTCTTTTTATTTTATTATTTTATTAAATTATATAATATTTTTAGGTTAAAATCGTTAGTTAACAAAATTATTAAAAAATATATTTTTGTAATTTAACAAGTCAACAGTAGTCAATTGTTAAAGTTAACTACTTTTAAAGAATAATTTGATATTTTTAATAATAAAGAGAGCAATTTGAAGATTGTTACTTCATGAGAGGAGTAACCCAAAATTAATCTTAAAAATGATTTTGATTCCAATAATTTTTTAATTATAGAATGTTAGTGATATTGTAATTATAAGTATATATAATTTTAACGTTATACTTTGAAGTGCATTATAATAAAAATAAAGTTGATCCTAAAATTTTTTTAAGAGTAATGTTAGATATCTCAATATTTAAGTCCCAACTTAAATTTTAACTGATGTGACATTTATTTATTGGATAGTAATTAAATAATTTTATTAACAATAAAATTTATTAACTAATAAATAAGTGACGCATAGTATTGTAACTCAAATTATAACACAAATATTATGATTCTTAATATTAAAAATTTTTTATTTATAAATATTAGTAACGTTATAATTGTAATTAAAAAAGGTGATTCTTTCCTTTATTAAAGATGTCACCAGTAATCCACCAACAAAAAAAAAATTCTCTCTTAAATAAAGGGAAATTCTACAAACAAACAAATAAATGTACCGGGGGGCCCTTCATGCTCCATCTGTCTTATTCTATTTTATTCTTTTAATAAGTTCACAGGAAATTTACATTTTAACGAAAAAAAGTTTAGTGAATTTCAAAAATAACAAAACTAACTTTTTTCTATCAAACATACCCACAAGCTGGCGGCGGCGACTCAACTTGAATAAATTGTGCATTGTATATGTTTATTTAGTTGATCGGATTGTGTTTAGCTCAAAAAAACAAATGATTTCTACTAAAAAATAATTAATTATAAATATAACACATTAGGTGTTCGACTAAATGTCACTTGAATTTTTATTGTGTATTTTTATGACACAGTTTTTTTCGCTTTCTTGTAGTGTTAGAAACGATTCGTAAGTGCTCGTAGTACTGTATTGTTGAGTCAAGGGACAAGGGAGCAACTGATTGATGTTACAGGGGCAAATTTACTATATTTTGAATTGATCGTTTGAAGTAAAAATCAATGCTTCAATTTTTTCTCTTTTTTCTGTTCATATATTTCATTATTTATGCATTTGTTGTTTTTTTGTTTCGTAAATGAATTAAATTAGAAAGGAAAACCAGCAGTTTGGGCGACGGCATGCTGTGCTATTGCCCAATGTGCTGTCGCAAGTCATGACCATCCCACCGTCAGTTCCCAAATTTACTATTTCTACATCTGAAAAAGGATCATTTTCTCCGTACTCTCACAATCATTTTATTAACGGAAGTCACATGATTGCCTATTTCCATCTAGTCTAGCAGCTTCACCGGGTTGCAAATCCACTGCACTGCTCATTGCCTACAATACAACGTGGGTCCACTTAGAATATTTCACAGTGCCCCCCCCATCTTTTACATGTTAGGCACTTTTTTTGGGACAAATCTCATTCCAGCCTAGATCTAATTACAAATGAGCCTAAGCTTGAATATATTATTCGAATTTCATCCATTGGCCGGACGTATGCTGGTGGTTCGAGACTCCATCCCGCTCCTTTTGACCTTGCGGTGAAGAGACAAGCTTTAACACCGTGGGCCATTGTAGTTACAAGCTGAAGCGGAAATGTAAAGTTAAGAGTATGACAATTATTGATTTTAGTCGTTTCATTGAGTTGCGATCATATATATATATATATATATATATATATGTACATTGCGTAAAAATATAGTGCATAAAGTAAAGTACAGAAGTGGATTTTTTAGTGGTTTGAGGTCCAAATTTATATGTCCATGGAGCCACAATCAAATATCAAGTAATTCATAAAGTACTGAAGATTACAAACTATTAAAACCTTAATAAGATTCCCTCTCAGTGATTTCCACTGCCTTGTTGTAACCAACCCAAATGACTATTTCGTGTGCACCACACGTTTTTTGTCTTCTCTCTCAAACGACACTTCTAAGGGTGTGGTCTGTTGAATATCTCTACTGCGACACACAATTCCTTCTCTTGAAAAGACTAGAGACAACATCTCCCAAATCAAAGAATGATACTAAGGTTGTAGTCTCTGATGTAAAATCCCTGTACTGCTCTAATGACCTTCACTACCATCAAAAGAATAAAACCGGCCACCAAAGAAATATAAAGTCCGAATACAAATGAAGTCTCTTCTCAAATCAAAGTCTTAACTGACAGACTAATGAAGAGAAGGCAAGACGCCAGTGACATCACCCTAAAAGGGTGAACAAAGACGATCTCAGATTCTCTTTTACATTCTAGCTTCTGGGATCAAATATACTAATTTCTACTTGTTTAATAACTTTTTTTTAATAAAGAAAACACCAATAAATGCTGAGAATCAGATATACAGGGAAAAAAGCAATTTTTACTATTGAGTTTGATACAATAGCCACTTTATTTTTTTTTTATATTTAAATAATAATTTATTTCATCCTAATTTTTTAAGTAATAGTTCATAACATCATTATGTTAATTTACCATTAGCTCACCGTAAAATTCAATGCAAGAATAGATGAAATGAGCTATTGTTTTAAAAGTAAAAATAAAATGGATTATTGCATTAGACATTCTTTTTAAAAAAAATATATTGAAAATACAAGAAATATATATATATATAAAAGGCAGATGCTTTTTACAAATTTCTTTCATGCAATATTTATGTTAAAAATATTAAAATGTTATGTTTCTGGCATCATTAACTTCGTGCTTTCCAAATACAATTTTTTTAACATTACACGAAGTCAAAATTTTTATGAAATGAAAAAAATAATCTCCATCAGTTTTGCAAGTTTTTGCATGTGCGTGGCATTAATTGTTGATTTCATTTGGAAAATAGTGAATTTCACTGACAAATAAATATTTAACAGTGTATTTTATTTTTAATATTTCTAATAATATCTCATATATTTTGTTATTTTATAAATATCTAATTTGTATCGTTCTAATGTGTTATAAGTCAGGAAGAATCCTGATTCTTGGAGGAATCAATATTGGTGGAGGAATCTTGATTCCTACAGCAAACCAAACGCCGTTCGGAATAGGAACTCTCTCTCT
Source organism: Murraya koenigii (assembly GCA_025617385.1). Taxonomy (NCBI): domain Eukaryota; kingdom Viridiplantae; phylum Streptophyta; class Magnoliopsida; order Sapindales; family Rutaceae; genus Murraya; species Murraya koenigii. Next base: position 20,221,054 of record CM046819.1, read on the forward strand.
AGTCTCTATATATGTAAGTTATAAATAGCTTAGCTCCCACAAAAAAGAAAAAAAAAACAATCTGAGAAGAAAGTAAAAATGGCGAATCAGCCACAGTACTGTCCAGCCGCAATTGTGTATTGTTGTATGCATGGCGGCGTTGCGAGGAGCAAGAATAATGATTCTAAAGCTTCAGATATGAGGTTGAAAGCCCGGAATCATCTGTTGGCTTTGAATTGGAAGTTATGGTATGCAGAAAAGGGAGGGTATAAACAAGAAATACGCTATACATCTCCGAATCAGAAGACTTTTTTTATTCACTCAAATCAGCCTGCAGAAGTTTAATTGATGAAGAGAGTTCTCAGAATTTAACTTGCAATTTGAATGTGAATCCTGCATTTAACTTGCACGCAAAGGCAGAGGTTGAATCGATGGATTTTGGAAACCTAGGGCAAGAAGAAGATCACGCAAGACATGCAAAGCGTGGTTGTTGTTTTGATGAAGGTTCTCAGAATTTAACTCACAATTTGAGTGCAAATCTTGAAGAAAAATCGGTAATGGTGACTTCTCAGACATTACGATCATCTTCTGATGATACCTTACATTCAAGAAAAAGGAGGAAAAAGAACACTGATGTTAACTTGCACGCCAAGGCAGAGGCTGAATCGATGGATTTTGGAAACTTAGGGCAGGAAGATGATAATGCAAGACATGTAAAGCCTAGTAGAGGAAGAGGAAAGGGAAAGAGAGAGGGGAACAGAAAAACTGATGACATTAAGAGAGGATCAGAAGAAGCCTGCAGTTAAGCATGCCCGTGTTCAAAGATTAGGGAAACAAGAGCGGCAGAAGGTGCTTCCTAGGTTTTCAGTTTGCAATCCTCGAGCTGTTGTGCTCAGTAAGTTGATAGAAAACAATGTAGTGTTCTCTGGGGCGAAGGTCTGTTATGGTGGAAAAAAGGGTCGCATTCCGTTGGCTAAAGGGTCAATAACTAATGATGGAATCAAGTGCAATTGCTGCAACGAGGTGTTTACACTTACTGGGTTTGAGGTTCATGCCGGTAGCAAAAACCATAGGCCGGCTGCTAATATTTTTCTTGAGGATGGCAGGTCTCTTGTGGATTGTCTAAGGCAGATGGTGTCTAGTGATAACACGGCAACTGTGAAAGCGAGTGATCAGATGAAAGGCAATAGCCATCAAGTTGAGAATTATGATATGTGTGTTGTTTGCCAAGATGGAGGTCAATTGATTTGTTGTGATCATTGTCCCTGCACGTACCACAGCAGCTGCCTTGGTTTAAGGGATATTCCAGATGGGGATTGGTTCTGCCCATTATGCTGTTGTGCCATCTGTGGTGATGGTAAATTTGAACAGAGAACTCTGCATTCTGTGGATGATGATGATGGTCTTGTTCGCACTTGTGATCAGTGTGAGCATAAGTTTCACATAGGGTGCACAAGAAAGAGTAAACGAGAATTGAAGTTGAAATCTCAAAATAAATGGTTTTGCAGTGATAGATGTGAACATGTTTTCTCCAGCCTCCATCAACTTATAGGGAAACCATTTTCAATGAGTGAGAATAATTTAACCTGGCGATTGTTGAAGTCCTTGGAGTCTGATCATCAAGATGATGGTAAGGTCTTGAAAAAGTTGCAGACGAAGTTGCGTGCTGCAGTTGAGCTAATGCATGAATGCTTTGAGCCAGCCAAAGAGCCTTTAACTGGGAGAGATCTCATTGAAGATGTAATTTTCAATCGGAGATCAGAGGTGAAACATTTGAACTATGCAGGATTCTACACAATGGTTTTGGAGAGGAAAAGAAAAATTGTTTCTGCGGCAACTGTCAGAGTCTATGAAAAGGTTGCAGAGATACCATTTGTTGCTACAATGTTCAGGTTCCGCGGAAATGGAATGTGCCGTCTTCTAATGGCTGAGCTTGAAAAGCAGCTAATTGCATTAGGCGTGGAGAGGATGGTGTTGCCATCAGCCCCAAGTGTGCTAAACGCATGGACTACTAAATTTGGGTTCTCGAAGATGACAGCTTCAGAAAAATTGAATTACCTGAATTATACTTTCCTGGATTTCCAAAGTACGATCATGTGCCAGAAGTTCTTAATGAAGACACATTCAGCAAACCCGTGCCTATCACAAGCAGCTTGGCCTGAAAATGCTGGTGTTAAATTTGATTTCTGCAGCCCCATCTCTGAAGTACTTCAAGGAGAAGAAAGTGAAGGCAGCTGATTTGTGTACAGAAATAACATTATGATTTTCTTATAAAAAGATTGTATTTGATTTGTACTGTAATACATTACTAGTTATTGATGTAAGTCATACTGATAATATCAACACATTTTTTGCCATAGTTTGTCATAATTCTACCTGTCGATCAGTATTCCCTGTGGTGATAAATGACTCCCATTTTATTTTTTAGTCAATTTCACTGTCAATTAATCTGGATTCTGAATTTGTCTACCTTCTTCAGAAACAAGGGCTAACATTTTTACCATTGTATATGACGATATTGAGCTGAGAATAGACATTCATTCAGGATATTTTAATTTGAAATGTGATACAAGAAAAAACATATATGCTTCTAAAGCATTTTGAATGGATTCACTGAACACAGAAAATATTAAATATAATATCTATTCCTCACATACAATAGAAACACTCGAATGGAACCATAAAACTTTCTGTTTCTTAATGCTTTCGGAGAGCTAAACCAGAGAGAACCACCAACACCATGAAGAGGACAACAGCTATGAAAGATGCCACCACAGCCCCACTGACTTTCTGGCAGAAATCACCAAACTGCTGGCAAATTGCGAACCAGTTTGTGTTTTGATTGCCGTTGTGAGCTAAGTAGACAATGGCGGCGGCGGCAGCAGCCGCAGCTGTAGCAAAAGTTAATGCTACCTGCAATATATGAAAACATTTTCATCTTAATCTGTCAAGCAGGAAACTCAGTTGTGTTAGAACTCAAGAAGCTAATGATTAACGAGCTTACGGTGTCCAAAATAAGTAGGAAGAGCCTTGGTCCAACAGCATATGGGCGAACAATAGTGACAATGGAAAAGGGAAGGGAAAAGACTAGGTAGCCACCTACTAATGCCATTGCAATTACGAAATACCTGTAGAAAAGATATTTCAATTTTCTGTAGCACAATTTTTGTAAGCTCGCAATCTTGTTTCTATTGTTTGTGTGATTTTTGGAATGATATTATTCAAGTGGCATGTGATTATTTCTGCTGCGAATTTGATTCTGCATTATTGCATGCCAAAGCTTAATACAAATAAGGAGAGCATATGTGTAAATGTGATCAATAATAAAATTTCAACAAGTTCACATACTGAAAAGTAGGCAGATCATCATAGCTAGCTTGAAACTGAAAGAACTGAGTGAAGAATGGAAGAGTCTCATCGCTAGTTCCCATTGCGGCGGCAGCAGCTAGAGAACACACCAGGGCACCAATCCTCAGAATGAAGTCAAATATTGCTATTCCTTTCTTGTATCCAGCCTTTTCACGCCTTGGAACTCCAATGAGGGGTGCTTTTCCTTTAGCAGCCGAGCTAGACTCTGGAACATCAATGGCAGCTGAATCACTCATTTTGGTTAAGAGTGAAAGAGACTTGAAGCTTGTGATGTGAAGCAGAGAATACTGATTGATAAGAGAATTAGAATGCTGTGATGAAAATGGATGAATGGACGAGTCTTATGTAGGGAAGCAAAGAAGAGTTATTTGAAAGATATTGCAAAATTGAAACTATACCTTTTTTGGCTAATGGGAGTAAGGGGAGTCGTTGACATGATGCAGTGCAATTGAGAGATTAGGAATTAGGGACATAAAGTGATTAAGTCGAGACAAAATACCAGCTCACAAAATACATTTAGTCAATCAGTTAACTAAACCATGTAATAATCTTGTCGTCATTTCACGCAGACTCCGGCTCTTTTGGCTGTAATTCTTGAGAGATTGCATTAGAAAATATCAAATCCTTTTGAGAAGATTGTGAAGCTAGTATTTTGTCACGGTCGTCTTATGTCAAGTAACTTCAGCTAATTTTCGTTTCAACATTTCAAGATACGAATCACTTGGTAGATGGTGGTCAACCAAATGTTTTGAGACTCGTTCCTGCTCGCAAGTTTAAGCGGAACACGCTTCAGATGAAAAATTGGTAAACAGTTCGTGTAGTTGGGTACTGAAAATACGTAAGAGGTATAACGGATTGGATCAACCCATCGTAAAACCCACGTATAAAGAGAGACCAAGGCCCAATTGGTCGGACCACCGAACCGAGAACAAAAGCAAAAAGTGCGATTTTTTAAGTATTATGGACAAAAGAAAAATACAGGGCAAAACCAATTGACCGGATACCACATCTGCAGATCTACAATGAAGAAGCATGAGCCAATAATAGCTTTATCTGTTCTTCTTTTGAGAAAATGAAATTACATATCACGAACTGATAGAAATCATATCTGCCAGCATCGTCTATAGCTGGCTACTCTTCTGCTGTATTATTGAAAAAACTCAAAACGAATTCAAAATTCCAACTGTTGTTGAACAACAAATGAGTGGTAATTATGGTCGAAAGAGTGAGTTTGTAGGTTGTTTGTATCTTGGCATGGGGACACTGTTAAAAAAATAATTGCTTACTGCTTAGTTACTTTGCGAAAACTGGATGGAACAGCTGCCTGAAGGGGGAAGCAGTCCGACAAAATTTTACTTGGTTTATTGACCCAATGTTAGCAAGCCGATTATGTACATAGTCTCCATCCCCGCTCAGCAAGTGCCTTCTTAACTCGAATAGCAGCCTCAGCAAGGTCATTCAATGGAGGATAGCTCCAATTCTCAGAAATCTGGAAAATAGAACCCCACATTAGTAGAATTTAAAGAACTAAACTAGTATTGAATGACCTGAAAAATGGTAATAGCTAAGCTTATTTGTAAAATATCTTGTGGTTGAATGAGAGGTCTTGGAATCTACTCTAAGATACACAGGGATTGGGCAGGTTTGTGTTTCATTTGGAGGTTGGGGATAAGGATTACAAGGAACCAGACACACACACACACACACACACAGAGGGAGGGAGGGAGGGATCAGCTGCAAGCAACTAAAGGTCACAGAACCAGTAATGGTCATATATTCATTATGAAATACTTGGGGTAAAATACATATTTTGTTACACATCACCCTGATTATAACTACATGAGTGCACCAAATGGACGAATAATGACAGAAAAAGGAAACTAGATCTGGAAAAAGATAATCTCTCTGGCCTCTCCACAGGTATATATTTGTTGTCAACTAAATATTAGATAGAAAGAGAAGTAAAATGCAGGATTTTATACAGCTTCTCAGAAATACGCATACACACACATTAATGATTCAGTAGGGAAGTAGGGAACTTACATCCTCTTTACCAGTGAATGGTCGAACAACTCCTCTTTCCTGCAGAGACTTTTGGAAGTACGCAAACTTCCACGTACACCTCTCAGCTCCTATAACATAAACAGGTTTCCTACAGCACAAAAGTAAAAATAGAACACCATATGGATTTTCATTCAGAGGAATAATCAAGCCATAAACCTTTTATATATCAAACATACCCGGTACAGCAAGCCTCACTCAGCATACTTACTGAATCAGCTGTTATGAGAAAAGCATCAGCCCAAGCTAAATGCCCCATGTGAGGATTTGGATCTATGCAGTTTATATAAAAACAAAAATAAACAGTCACCTTCATTAAGTAAATTAAACTTAAAAAATCTCGCAAAGAAAATGAATGCTAAGTACCTTCACCATTCCAGATGAAGACCTTGGGATAATTACTAAATTCTTTCACTATAATCTTAGCCACCTGTCAAAAGTGCTACAAGTAGCAGGAGTGATAAAGAAAATTAACAAAGGCAACAGTAAAAGAATTCTACCTTCTCTGGAGTTCTTCTAGAGAATGATACTCTGATGCTTCCGCAACTCCAAAGAACACCCTGCAGCATTGCAGTTAGCTGCTTTGCAAGATCCACACCATACGGACAGTTGCCTATAAAAAATTTAACTCAAAATGTTTCCTACTTAAGGGACTGACCATCAAAGTAAAGCAACATATGCCTATTTTCTGTGTATAAGGTATTAGCGGACAAGCATCTGGCACAACATCAACAATGTTTTATTCACTTCCAGACAAAAATTTTCCATTATGGTCCAATTAGACAGCTCAATATAATTAACACAATAAGCACATTCCCTTTGATCTCTAAATAAAATTCCAATCCAGTCTAGGGGCTGATAATTGCTGAAGATAGTAAAAAGAAAATATGCTACTTAAAAGAGAAAGCAAGAGAATTTATCAATTGGATCAAATCACAGTACTCCTTGCCCAGAAGTTTTAGTTTTCAGCAAAATTGATACAAATCCATGTATACGACAATGACTTTTGATGACTTTCGAGGATATTACTGCACATATTCTTGAAAACAATCTTGCCAAGGTCAATACACAATAAATTAGTTTAAAAAGAAAAGGTCAATAAACAATTCAAATAACACAAAGCAAAACATGACAAATTGCTAAGTGGATGGCTTAATACTTGTAGGACCTCCAACATTAACCACAAGCAAGGGCTTTGGCAGTACTGCCAACTCATCATGCCAGACAGAAGCAGCACTCCTAAGTGCTGCAGAATCAGCCTGATGGAGAGCTCCCACAGTCAGAACCTGATGTTAAAAATCCAGATCATCAGCTACAACATTATTGATAACTAAAATAGTAGCTTAAAATTAGATGGCAATAGAAATTATAATCCAAATGGACAAGTATTTCATAACCAATGTACATACTACATGTCGGTCAGGAGGTTCACGCGGAGTTATCCACCTCCGGAGGAACCAAGGAATTTGTTCCTGAGCATGAGGGGTCAATGGGTAATAATCATGATGGGGAGTAATCACCATATCAAACCTATTCAGATGCGTCCTAGGATGTTGTATCTGTAAAACATTATCAGAGGGGAATCATTATTCTTGTACAAGTATCTGAACTGCCAGAGTTACCTAAAGCTACCAAAATGAGGGTGAGACTCAGAATTCTATCCACAATGTCGAGGGAAACAAATATAACAGGATAGAATGAAAAGCAATCTTGCCATATTGGACCAAACGATTGTAGCTCCTAGATTCATGAAAAGCACAAGAAAACGTAAGCACATGCAAAACCAACAGTCCGCCTCACATTTCAGCACAAGTATCATACAAATGCCACTTCAGATTCCAATGGGTAAAAATCAAAAGGATAAAGTTTAACCTGAACAACAAAAACATTTTCTGGAGCTAACCGTTTTATGGAGCTTGCAACAGAAATAGTATCGCGTCCCGATGCAACCACCAATAATGGGCCCTCCCTGAAAAAAGATTAACAGCTATGATTGGCTTATAACAGATTTTGTTTAGTCATTCAAGACATTAACCACATAGGGTCCAAATGGTAATCTCAAAGGTCAGCATCAAATCATTATATTACATATGCACAGAAGAGTCCATACTTTTCGAATGTTTGATAAGCCATCTTAGCAATCTGCCTTGCATCAGCTTCCAAAACTTGTGACAAGCCTGCACTACCAATCAGAGATTTTTCTATTGATTTTTTTTTTTAAAAAAAGAAGCACTGTATTCAAATAAGAACTGTTAACTGCAAGTGAAGTATGGTCTTTTTTATGTTTACCACTTGTTTCAGGTGCTATTAATTGCAATTGAGAATAACCAAAAACTCGAGTTATAAAATAATCTAATTTCTTGTGGAGAGAAATCGGCAGCCAATGAAGCCACTCATTAATTCCTCCTCTTGGCCTCGTAACACGCTGCATAGAATCATTCAAATAATCACCACTAATACAACAATATATCAACTTGGACTGAGACAAATCTTCGTAAAAAGAAATTTCTAAAGAAGCAAGTAAAAAAGCTTCTGTAAAGATGCAGTATAACTGCTTTCCTGGCACAAAAGTATATAACAATGCATTTACTGGGACTCAAATAAATGTTAGCACTGTGTTTGGTAGTGCTTACCTAAAAAGATGGTTTTTATAAAAGCACTTTCTAGATAAGAACTTAAAAGAAATTTCTAAAAGAGCAAATGCAACCACATTTCAATTAAAAGACTGTTACATTAAGGTGAAAATTAGCCAAATGGCATAAGAAAAGGAATAATAAAACGGCCTTTCAAAACAAAGATAAGGGAATAAAAGAAGAAGCTATTGAAGAAAAATTAATAAACAAATAAAGCACTCACGTATAAGGAATGCCGACCTGAGAGTCCGAGGGCGCGAACCAAACCGATGCACTGATTCTCTGCGCCCGCTAATCCATTACCTATTATGGTCGCCCGTTTGATTACGCCGTAAAATCCAGTTTCGAATATCTCCGGCGTATCTGATAATTTGATGGCCGGCTCCGGCAGCCTGATTGGCCTCGTCGGCTGACCCCGCGCTTTTAACATTTCCAGGATCCTAACCCCTTCGTTACAAATTTTTTATTTTTTTTATTTTAAAAGGCTCCGCCCGGGCCGGGTCAAGCCCAATCTATGTTTACAATAAAACGCATCTAAATAGTGAAAGGCGGCTAAATTAGTTACTGCCATGGGCAAATCAACCATAAATTGATTAAATTTTCAATAGATACCCTCTCCTATGGAGGAGGTTTCTGACCAAGTCAAGTATCATTAATTAAAAATATATATATTTATTTTAATAAATTTTAAGAGTTTAAGATTTAATTTCAAACCATCCAAAATGTGTTCTAATTTTTTTTTTTTTTGAGACACAGTCAACCTTGATGTTTTATGAAATGAAGCTCTAATGTGTTGTTCACATATGAAATGAATTGAAGACATAGATATTATTAGTATATTATTATTATTATTATTATTATTATTATTTTGTTATCAAACAATTCTAACATGTGTTCTTTTATTTCAAGGGTGCTTATCAAGTGAAAGAGGTGCATTTAGTACCACGCCCAAGTAGCCCATAACTAGAACGATCTGACCCAACAAGGCCCGATCCAGACAAGATTCCAATAAAAGCCCACTCTCACACATCATCGTTGTTTTGTTTTTGTTACTGCTGTGATCTTGAAGGCAAAAAGAAAGATGTTGGCAAGTGACGACGGTCCGCCGGAGGTCACTTTAGAAACTTCCATGGGCTCTTTCACCGTCGAGGTACTTCTATTCCTCTCTAATATTTCTTTTTTTTCTTATTGGAAAAAATTTGCATAATTAATTATTATTATTATTATCTAATTGAAAATTACAGCTTTACTACAAGCACTCTCCAAGAACCTGCAGGAACTTTGCTGAACTATCTCGCAGAGGTTATTATAATAACACCAAATTCCACAGAATTATTAAGGTATAGTTCTCGGCTTAATTAGACTTTATTTGTTCTCTAATCTTTTTTTAAAAGGAATTTAGCAAATTATTTGTTCTATTTATTTACTTATTTTTGTGGTGTAGGATTTTATAGTTCAAGGTGGAGATCCTACTGGGACTGGAAGGGGAGGAGATTCCATATATGGGTACTTATTTTATTTTATTTTTATTTTTTTGGGGGAAAAAACTGAAATTTAATGCTTCATAGTGTAAAAAGTTTTAATTTTCTTAAAAAAAAAAAAAAGTGACCTCACTCATATATAATCAGGTCCTTGATTGTTTGTGCATTTGTTTTTGACTAAAATAGGCATTGATCCTTGGTTAAAGTTAAATTTTATTTACTTTTCTTTTGTGATATTTAATGATCTTCATCTTATACAAATTGCTTTGTTGTTATGTACTGCAGCCAAGTTTTTGAAGATGAAATAAAACCTGAATTAAAGCATACTGGAGCTGGGATTTTGTCTATGGCAAATGCTGGCCCAAATACAAATGGAAGCCAGTTCTTTATCACTTTGGCTCCTGCTTCACATCTGGATGGTAATGTTAATATCATTGTTCTCCTTCATTGACTCATAAGAATTTATTTTCTTGATCTTGTCATAAATTTTTTGAAGTGTATGCACTTTATGTCTAGAAGTTAGAAGTTAAACCTAATATTTTTGCTTCATGGGCCGGCCTAAGTTGATTGGGGCAAGTGTTTTTGTTTACATGCAGTGTTGAATTTGGTACTAACAACTAATTGCCAACCTGGATTTATGGCTGGTGGATGTAGACTATCTCACCTCAACCCAACTGACCTGGGTATAATTAAATTCTAACAGAATCTTTTGTGATATTTCTTTGTACCTTATACCCTTCCACATCCAGTTTCACTCATTCATTAATAAACCTACATAACTTCCCACTCACGGGGCTTGACTCACATCCATGCTTTGATGAGTGAGCTATTATTGTTGAAGACCTTCGTCACCTTAATATTTGGTCAATATTGCAATGTTGCAAATTCAAAGCCAATTCAAGAAGTGGGCACAGAACTTTTCTTGAGAGTTTGTGATGTTAGAGAATTTCTTTTCCTTTTGGATTGCTTCAAAACCAAATCCGTATTTATGAGTGCTGGTGTGAATGGTGTTTATGAGTTCTGGTGAGAATGGCAACTTAAGTGTTGGTGCCCCTTGGTTTAATCTTTGTCACTGCAATTTTAAGTTATTATTTTCCTGTACTAGCAAATCCAATCATGTTTTAACCTTTTTTTTGTATTATCCAGGAAAACACACTATATTTGGAAGAGTATGCAGAGGAATGGAAGTTATCAAAAGACTCGGCAGTGTCCAAACTGATAAAGATGACAGGTCTACATTTTCTTATACTTTTTTTGGGGTCATTTGTTTTACATAAGTCAGTCATACGAGTTATGTTTCAATTTTGATTTTGGAGTGATTTGCATGGTCAGCTTAATAGAAGATGGAGCACTTACTAGCAATCATTTAATTGGAACATCTTTTAAAACTCCATGACCTACTTTGGAAAAAATGTGATCTGCAGTGGTACATAACTCCTCATAAAACATTCGACTAAACTCTTGCATGGAAAACCTGAAAGTAGGGGAGTAAGTTGTTGACTTAGGTCTGCCATTATTGATGTACAAGATTTATGCAATTAATATTTTCTTATGGTGTCATTTGAGATCACGAGTTTGTGGCTTACATCTGGAGTCTAGCTCCAAGTAGGCAGTAACTTCACAGTGTATGGGGCAATACGAGAATTAACCCCGTTTCAACATTCACCATTAACTGAAATGACAAAGCTTAGCTATATACAAAAATTAGTTGCTTTTTATTGGTTTATGTCATGAGGACGGGAAAGCTCTATGAAGAACTTAATGTGGAATTACAAATGACCTCAAAGTCTAGACAGAGAAAGTAATGACAATCTGATGAAAATATTGCATAATAAAATGAAGATTTTTGCTCAAATGATTCTGCTAATGGCTTGGTGAACAACAAACTGGGTAATACATTTAGAGAGGTCAACAAATCCTTGTTTGGGTATGTTGAATATGGTCAAACATTTGCTTAGTTTAGCAATTTGATTCTACAAGACTTATTCATCTCGACGACTATAAATATCCTCTCACAGTGCACATTACTGTTGCCTACCATTTGGTAGGATAATTTCTTGGCTTTCTTCAATGTGATTTTGCCGTGTATTAGCCAGAGTCTGGAAATACAAATACCTATGCAAGTATAAATCTTGCTAAGAGTTTCCAGTTATAGTCTTAGGACACAGCTAACCACCACTTGTGAAAAGCCGTGCTCATGTACTGTTTTCTTTGCTGATACAGGCCCATCCATGACGTTAAGATACTACGGACTTCTGTTAAGGACTGATGCCAAGAAACTGCTATGGAAGCGAATGTTCAAAGTCCTGATTTTGAAAATTTCTAACATCTGATTTTCGATGCGGTGAACTTTTGTTAAAATGCCGAACACTGTACTTTGGTATTTTATTGAAACAGAAGAAAATGTTGACACTAAGGTAAATATGGATCATTTGCAATTCTCATCTTATTTATCATTTATGAGACCAATAATGATCAAGTCACAAATTATTTATGATAATAATAATAATAGAACCATAAATTATTTTGTATAAATTAGGGGTTTTTTTTTTAAAGTCTTATTATAAAATATTTTCATCTGAATAGAAAAGATAAAATTTCTTAATTTTTATATGAATAATAAAATGTCTAAATAAAAAATTATTATATTTTTTTACAAATAATTTTTTAAATATATTTATTTTTTACGTAATTATTAGATGTTATATTATAATTTTATTTAATCTTAAATTGTATTCGGTATTAAATACTTAACACACATTGAATTTAAATTTTAAATAATTTTTTTATTATTAAATAATAATTTTTTATGTATAAATATCATGTTAAATTGTAAAAAAATAATGTTATTAAAATTATTTTTCATAAATTATATATTAAATGTTTACCTTATAAACATTTATAACATATAAAAATTATTGTACTAGAAGATATTGTAAATATGTACTTATTTAAATTTAAGATATATATATATATATATATATATATATATATATATATATATATATAACATTTTTTAAGGTCATGAGTGTAAAAATATTAGAATTAAGATATTTTAAGTTTATAAAAATAAATAACTTACTACTTATATTTAGATATTAAAGAATAAAAAATAAACATACTTTTTAGATATATGCATTCAGACTTATTTAGATTTCAGTAATATTCAGATCCATTTAAATTTAGATTTCAGTAATATTCAGATCCATTTAAATTTCAGATAAAAAAAACAAACACTACCTTGTACAAATTTATATAGTATAAATAAATTAGTTAAAAAATAATTATTATTATTTTTAAAAATTATGTGAATATAATAATTTTAATAATTTTTTTATATCACATTAGTTTCCATATACTTATTTATACAAATTAATTACTGACTCTATCGTTACTTTTATGGAAATTGTTTGCTGTGGAACCGTACACTTTCCGTACCGTTTCAGATAATTTGCACACACTATAAAATGTATGAAGCCTTCGTAGGAATTATTGTTTTTAATTCAAAATTATGCTTTCTTATATCAAAAGTCCAAAAAATTGCTGCTTTGGTATTTCTCTTCTTCCTTCTTTTCTTAATCTCCACTCCATTCTTTTCTTAATCTCCACTCCAAATCACTCAACCGTCCCTTTTCGTTTTAATTTAAATTTACCTTTTTCTCCCAAGCCCAAGGCATGTTCTCGAATATTTATTCAATTAACAATGGTTCAAATTTTTTCATTACTGTAATAAATTTTCTTATAATATCATAACAACAAATCAAATACCTCATTTAATATTATTTTTTATAAATATACCCAATATGAATATTTCATTTTCAAATTTTCAGTTTTATCTCAAACATGTTTTCACAAGTTTTGAAATCTAAAAATCCTTTTTGGATACTAATCCAAACATTCATTATCAAAATATTAATTATTAAGAATGTTATCCTAATTTTTTTTAAAAAATTATTGTTGGGTCACAAATCAAACGTCCCTTTAATGTGCAGCCAAACCTAAATTCAAGAAGCCAAAAGTAAAGAATTGAAAATTACAGGCTATTGACAAGAGACACAAGTTCTGATCAATATTTAGCTAACTCTAAAACTGCGAATCATGTCATCTCAATCATACACCATACCCTACCTATATCATTTTTGACCCTATGGAGCTGAGCTTTTCTTTTGTCACAACCCAATGAAGCTCAAAAATTTAAAACCTCCACACACAAAACCTCGCTCCCCCTTCCCCCCGTCAGACCACCTATCCAACCCATTACATTGCAAAACGCAAGAAACAAAATACCACACCATGCTTGAGTAATAACTTTAAGAAAGAGAATCCTTATAATTTACATGCCATGCTAGTTTTTATAATTTAGGGGGGGAAATGAGATGTATACCTAATTATATTGAGCAGCAAATAGCTTTGAGTCTTCCAATTGAGAATAATCCTTTCAGGCACAGAATCAAACAGTGCAGTACCGCTCACATTCTTTTACCAAAAAATCCAATATCATGTGTAACCTTAGGTTTCCATCAAAATCATTGCTTGCTTCTGGCTCATTAGAAGCCACAACAAATATACACCAGAGTGATTTTTACGTAAACCCAACCTGAATTCCACTAGCACCATGTATAGTTACCAGTCTGGAAAAATTAAAGTTCAACCCACCTTGACTATGTTAGTAATTCCGATTCAACTGAACTCCATTTTCTTCAATATTGGAGAGGTTTAACATTGACGGTGAGACCTGATTAAATCCATTGGGCATAACAGATCCAGGAGAACCATCTTTTGCGAATGTGATCTTCATTGGCTCAGAGATTTTGTTAGCAGGTTCTTCAGAGACAACCTGCTGTTGTAACATTTCCATGCGCTTTAAAGATGGTACATCACCCTTGCAATACCGGTGCCACATGTTCCGGTATGTCGACTCCAAACCAAATGTAAAGTTTTGTCCATCACAAACAGGGGACTTTGACATAAGATCCCGAAGGCTCATCCTTAAGTTTGCAAGAGCTGTAACATCAGAGGCCAGTTGCAGAGCCAACTGGACATACTCATCTTCATTTTTGGCAATTAGATGTTTCAAGCCTGTTTCACAATTACGCACAAATACAATAAACTAACGAATAGAAGATATAATGATAATAAATAATGGTACACCAACAGGCACACATCCATTGGCAGGTTGATTTCACAGATCTGAAAACAGGCACACACACATTGGTAGGTTGATTTCACAGATCTGAACTCTCCACTGGTTAAGTTCTATGTGATAACAGTCAACTTCTGTGGGAAAGGCCAACTCCAATGAGTCATAGTTTTGTCGCAAAGTAATATAAAATAGGCATCTTCCTCAGACTTTACACATTGTTGAAACCAAATATACAGTGTACACCACCACCACCACCCCCCCCCCCAAAACATCTTTTGGCGTTTTAGAAACACTAGTTACCAGTGAATTCTGAAAAGAACGTGCACAGGTGCTTTGACATACACACAATGAGTCACAAGGACATTATAACTGACAACTACATCATGTGCTTGCGCCCTGACCTAGACCATCAAGAATTTCTCTTCAGATATTGCCAAGGAAAACTAACTGAAACTTCAATAATTACCCATTAATAATCGAATTCAGTCAACCAAATTCAGTTAGTCATCATTAGACAAAGGATCAGATGGAAATGAGACTCAAACTTTACCTAAAAGTCTATTTGTACATGTTAACAGCTAAGTCAAAGCTAGACCGACCCTGCAGCCCAGTTTTTGGGCAGCACGAACACTTGAACCTAGGCAGAGAACCAATGCCTGCCTGTGTAATGTGAGGATTTAACTTCACAGTTGCACATTTGGTCAAAATGCACAAGGCTAAAAAAGATAATTGGTGCAGCTGGATGAACCAAGCAGTCCAAATGAAAGAAGCAGCCATCAAAAGTCATTAATTCAAAAGGATAAATGGTCCCTTACCAACTTTGGTGAGAAGACTAACGCCAACGTTGTGAGCATGAACCGAACCAGCCATAGTAACACAAGGAACTCCCATGTATAGAGATTCACACGTGGTAGTTGTTCCAGCATATGGGAATGTATCCAAACTACACAAATGGAATAGGATAGGTCAGAACCTCCAGAAAAGTCGAACAAGGGAAGCTAGAGAACCTAATAGACCACACAAAAATCAAAGCACTAGATTAGATAATAGTCAGGTATTACCTGATGTCCATTAGAGAATAAGCTTGCATGTGATCATGGTTCAGAAGAATTAGAGGCAGAAGATCAACACGCAGTGATTCCAATCCTAGCTGCTCCAATGTTGAAAGAAATCTGTGTCTTACACTATCGCAACAAAAAGGTTTACATTTTACAACAAGGCGAGAGTTTGGTACAGCACAAAGTATCCTCGCCCAAACTTGCAAAACCTTAGGGGTTATCTGAAAAGGTCCATCAAAAAATGAATAGTAAAAAGTTAACTACCACGGGTGGAACATTTGTCTAGACAAAGATAAGACCTAACCAATACCTTTGCTAGATTGTTAAAGCTACCAAAAGTTATAAAGCCATTGGCAAGAGCAGGAGTTGGGCAAACTGGCCCAGCCTCTGGTGAAGGTATATAGCAAAGGAAGCATTCAGGTAATCTAACTAGCTCCTCAACATGCCTGAAAAATTCAAGAGTATCATAAAAGAGAGAAAGTACAGTGGATAACACAAAACAGAAACAACTCTTGATCAATTTATCCTTTCAAACAGCTTAAAAATGATGGTCAAGCGTAGACCTACTTCTGCTTTGTTTCTGGAGGATCAGCCAGTGAATCTGTGATTCTGTAATCAATGGTAGGCAGACCAGTTGTGTTTGGGTAGCCAATCCAAGTCACCTACAAGACAAAAGCAAACAAACAAGAGCTGGAGATGAAGCTATAGTGGTTAGTTCAGATAAAATATAAATAACTTCGGGATAAATAACAAATGCAGATCACAAATACTGAAAATGACCAAGGATTACATGAATACTGTTTCTTAAAAAAGTTTAGATTCAATATGTGGGCTGTTATTGAGTCCAGACCATAACATAAGATCACCTCCTCTTCAATCTAGCTCACTCTCAACATCCTGTGGCTTCATTCACTAACAAAGCAAACTAGAATCACCAAAGTTGACTTTCATAGCACAATAGAGTTTGAACCTAATAGCTAGGTCTTGTTTGGCATTGAGGTGCGGTGGAAAAAAATGCTAAAGCTCTGAAATAAAGGTGGATAGTGTGTGGTAAATATGATTTTTAAATAATAAATTTGACAAAAATAATAAAAATAATATAGGTTTTTCATCATATAAGTGTAGAATAAAATCAACTTAGCTTCCAAACCACAGCAACAGTGTTTACCAAACACTTAAATTCTATAACTTTTTATGCCATAACTGGCTAACCACAATACCAAACACGGTCATAATTAGTATCATCCCACCCTTAAACTCTTCAAATAAAGGCCAAGTAAATTTTTATCACAACTTGAGTCAATAGATTAATCACATAAAAAGTATCTCTTAATTTCATGATAACTCATTACTTGTACCCACATAAGATGATGAGAGATAAAACAACATAAAGGCATCTCATAAAGCATGGAGCAATCTTATCTCATAAAACTCAGCAATTAGGCCAAAAGTTGATTCATTGAGATGTTTAGCCAAATAAATTATCTGAACAAATGGCTTTTCAATTCTTCCAAAAGAGACTAAAGTAACAATTTCCAACTTACAGCTTATTACATAAAATATACAGAAGTCTAACATAAAAATAGAACAAGTCGTATCACAGAAAAAAATATATATATATACCTGAACAGGTGCAGGCCGGCATGCCATCATTCCCAACTTATTATTAGCTGTGTGACCAGTTAGTTCCACCAAGATGTCAATTTTATCTTCTCTGACTATGGCTGCAACTTTCTTTTCATCAATCCCATATATATCTCTCCAAATTCCGCCCTTCTTCATCACTTTCTCTCTAAATCTAATTGTTTTTGCATCTGCCTGCAACATTACTCTAAATCAATTTCTTAAAAGCATGAAAAAGTATATTAGTCCCCAAAGAGAACATACCTTTGGAACTACACAGACCTCTTGCATTTCTACTTAAAAATAATTTATTGCATTGCTTTCATTGAGTAAATCATTAAATACACCATTTGCATTTCAGTACATCAATCACTAATCCCCTTGCATCTTAACTACTTCTTTCCTTTCAAAAATAGCTAAATGTTTATTTTTATTTTTTGCTAAGAAACACAAGATTATATATAAAACTATATGAGAGATGTACAAGGAAACAGTCAAACTTTTATTACTAGAAAGTATGGAAGTTATAAATTGGAAGTATGTTTCTCATATTTTCTTTCTGGAGAGAGAATGGAATAAATATGCCACTAGAAATAGTTTTCATAAAACTGCTGCAACCAAAAATTAATACAGGTCTCCTAATAGCAGATGATTTGGAAAACAGCAGGGGTGAGGGAAAAGCACTTTTCATTAAGATGCATTGTGGCAACAGAAAATGAAATCAATGAATGTGCAGCTCATATAAGAGATATATGCAAAGATAAGAGTGTTACAGGCTGATATCCAAATGTAAATGATACCTTCACTACAGCTGAATACACGACCACCTTGTAATTTTGATAATCATGATAAACAAGGGGCGCTTCAATGAAATATGATACAGAATGTGTAAAATAATCTGGTGATACGTATCCAATCACAAGGGGCCTTTCTGGATCTTTTGTGTTGTCCCATGAGGTGTACTGCGAGTATAGCCTCATAAAGCGCTTTCCCCAATCGCTGAAAGTATGAATTTCAGTTTAGATAAAATATTAATTTCTGTTTAGCATTGATAACCCATTGATTAAACTACTACTTCAAATAAGTACGTAAATAAAACAAATTTTTTAAATGCATGAAAAGCAAAAAGGATTCAATTGAAACCTGTGTGCCTCAAAAAGCTTGTCATCATGTCCCTCATTTATGTAGTTCATTGCAAGCAATCGATTCTGCAAACAATGGTCAACAATGTAAAGGTAATACAACCCCAACTGAGTAATAGTCAACAAATATAGAACAGAACATTTGTCAAACAATCAACAACCCAGGCATCCCTGTCTTCACACTGATATTCCACTTTCAAACATTACAAGCACACTGATGAGTAGGACATAATGATCACACATAGCAGATACCAGCACAACAGAGCTTAAAATATCTCCAAATTCATAAATTTTATCCAAGTCCACACATAATATGAGGACACGGCCCCGGGCAGTCAACAATATTGTAAAGACCAATCTCAAATTGTTACCCACTGAAATGCTGCAAGGTAATCAATCCATCAGCTACCACTTTGAAATGCCATATTTACAACAACAACAACAGACAGAAGACATGCAACCATTTTGACGACCAGAACCTTACAAGCACTTAATATTTTACATATAAGCATACCAGAGGCCAACTAGTGGTAGTACCTGGCCAGCATTGCGAGAATCAGGGTCAATCTTAAGGCATTGCTCATACGCGTCAATAGCCAGAGATATGCTGCCAGCATCTCTGTAGAGAACCCCTACAAATGCAAGATATCAAGAAAAATTTTATATCACAACCTTCAACCGTAAATAAAATCACTATTGTAAGACAATTTGAAAACAGAAACTGAGAAACAGAGAGGGATCAACTAGCAACATCATATACAAGAATTACTCACTTTGAAGATGTTGCTATGTAACCATGAAAGTAATTAACAAACCCACTCTTCCCTTGAAATTTTATAGTCTTGCTTTAACTTGCACAACAAGAAATTTGTGGACAAATTAATAATTTTCTTGAAACCCTAGGAACTCAAATTAATCTGCACAACTTAAAAGTTACTGTTTGACTTTTTCTCTGTAAGGCTATTGCAAGTTCCAGTTCAACTCCTATATTATATCTTTACATCAGAGATTTAAGGGGAAACAGGGAATAGTGCTTTCACAATGAGACTTTCATACAAGTCCTTTGGTTCATCATTACTGCCTATTGAAGTCCAAATTATCAACACTTTCATCTTTTTCCAATTAGTTCATGAAGTATCAAACACTGGATTCTCTACAATTGGCAGACAGCTCCTGGAACTGAGCAGAGGCATTCCCACCAAGGCATATAGTAATTTAAAGATATGTTATCTACCTTCTCCAAACCTGTAGCTCAGCCTAGAGCAATTTAAGCGTAGCTTATGGCTGTGTGGATAAGTGATGGGTAGAGGTAGCAAAACAGCTTGGGACTGAGAATATCCTGATTGAAAGTGATTCTTTTAAAACTTCTGTTAATCAGTCTTGAAATTAGATTATTGCATCCTCAAGTTTCGAGTGGAAGAATTAAGCAATTTCAATATAATATCTACCTAAGGTGATTCCGCCAGAAAGAAAATCGAGAGAGACTGACCTAAGTTATTATATGCTTCAGCATAAGTAGGATTAGCAGCAATAGCTTTCTCAATCATCTCTGCAGCGGCATCCATTTTGCCCTGTTAATAGTAAATCAATAATCAGCAATTCTGTCAACATATGACTGTTCTTATATCTGATGTCGGAAATGATTCAAAAGCAACCTGGACAGTATAGACAACACCAAGGTTGTTCAATGACTGCGAAAAGTTGGGTTTTATAGATAAAGCCATCTGCAACATGAAAAAGATGATGATAATCATGAAAGCATGAAATATAAACCCCAATATGCAACAAATAAAAACTTCAAATCCTGCAAAAGCAGTAAAAATTGCCTGATAACACTCTACAGCTTTGTCAAGGTTGTCACGGTCTTTATAAATAACTCCTAAATTGTTGCAGGCTTCAGCACAATGGGGATTGAAATGAAAAGCAAGTTCATAGAACACAATTGCCTGCACAATACGATTTGGATTAATGAATTTACTTAAGAAAAATATAACACAACCACAGTTGTGCACATACATGCACGCACACATACAATAAAAAAAAAAAAAAAACTTTCATACAGCGATACACCAGCATGCAGACATGTCAACTTACCGTGTCAAACTTGAGCATTTCGCCATAAGCAACCCCAAGATTATACATAGCATCAGCATAGTGCCAGTTATAATACAATGCCTTCTTGTAATATGCCACACCCTGATTGATGTCTCCCTCCAATTTAACCTGAATATGGGATACCAGTGAGCCCAAAATCAAGTAGTAAAAATTTGGGTGGCTGCCATGATGGAGTACAGGAGAACAGTGCGACTGAGTCGACAAATGGAAAGGCTATAAAAGTACCACGCCATGACAGATAATATGAAAAATGAAGAAACTAGATGAATGAAAAGTGCTCATTTCATTATCTAGTACATACTGTCAATAATTTATAAAAGCAAAGACTTGCTTTCAAAAAGGAATAAACGAATAAATCATCAGGGTATTTAATAAGTTTTAACAGAATCCCTATAATATCCTAATAACTTGGCAAAATATAACTACATCCTAAAATATTTTCTCTTCAACAAACTCCATAAACCACTAATTTCTCTTTCACTTATATCCCACAACATTACATCATTTTTTATGTGGATTACGTTGACTTATTTGATTTTGATAGTGCAAAATTTAGTTTTCAATTAAAAGAATGCAGAATCTGAGGGAAATAAAAAAATTTTGCAAGTTACTTCGAATAAAAGTTCACATTAGAATAAATATAATAAAAAATTCAACATATGTTAATTATAGTAATTATACACAGTCACAACATTCAACTGTAAATTTACCAAATGCATTCTACTTGCTTCCACGCAGCACTTTCAATAACACAGTTTACCAAATTTTGACTGCTTTTCTTCAGGCTAAATTATTTCTTCAGTGCAGTTGAATTTTTTTTTTTTTTTATTAGTCATAATAGTCCAAAACTGGCACAAAGAAGTTCAAGCAATTTTACAATTTATAAATACCTTATTCAATGTCTCGCACTAAATTTATTTTTAATTGTATCTATAACACAAAATTCCAAGAAAAACCTTTGATACCAAGTCAAAGGAGGGAGACTGAAAATTGTTTCCACTCAAATCTCAATCTAACTAGTAAGATTGCACTGCCATATGTCTGTTGACAGTAAGAAATTTAAATCATTAAGAAATATTATAATATGTGATGTTGAAATAATTCGAAGAAGATATCTGGTATGGAAAACCTATATATAATCAAAAGAAAAAGAATTTGGAGGCTGGAATATGACAAGAAAATAACCTTTGTTCCTAAATCTGTCAGGGCTATTGCCATATTGTTCTTTGCAATCTCAAAATTTGGTGACACAGCAAGACACCTGACACAGCAGCAACCAGGGCATAACTTCAGCAGAGGTAGAAGATACAACCAAAAGCTAAAGACAAGTTTGATGCAATCTAGCTGAATACCTCTCATAACATGCAATTGCTGACTCCAAGTCACCACGATTTTTATAGATGACACCCATGTTGCAGTATGCTTCAGCATACATAGGCCTCTCCAAAGCAGCCTTCTCATAGCAACCAAGGGCTGTGTCATATTGCATCAATTCAGAGTAGACAACACCAAGGTTATAATATGCAGGCTGCATTATTTAAGAACAAAAACATGAGCCAAGATGTAAAATAAGTAAAAGAAAGGCAAGCAACAAACAAGGCACAACAAAAAGGCAGAATAACAAAGAAAATCATATTACAGCATAATGAGGATCTATTTTTAAAGCTTCATAGTACTTCTGAATTCCATCCTGAGTGTTTCCAGCAAGCTTTAAGCTGGTTCCTAGATCTGTTAGAACAATTGCTAGGCACTCCGCAGCAGGTTTGTACGAGGGATCCGCACTCAAAGCCTTATGATATGACTGAGAAAAGTAAATTATCAAGTTTCAGTAATAATCAGACAGAACTACGGCAAGCTAGAAATATTATGCAGAAGGCATAAGAATCTATAATAAAAAAGAAAATGAATGTAAATACAGAAGCATGCACAATAAGTCAACAACTAATTATCAGCATGGTAACTGACAGAATGCTCTCTAGGTGTAAGGGATAAGAAACTTTCAAAAAAAATTTTAAGTCTTGCAAATTACACAAGTATAAAACACATTTACTGAAAATTCAGGGGAAATTTTTTTTTCCTACTACACATGAAGAAAGGAGTGGAATATGTTATAGGTCAAGAACCATGAAGCAACAAACGAAGCAACCTTAGAATACTTAACCAAGTGAGAGAGTCCTCAATAGTCCCTCACTAATGAAATGTTTTTATCCAGTTCGGGGAGAGAGAACATAAAATAGCACTTAACCCCGCCAATGGAAGAGGTAGTAACAATCTTTCTAAGCATGGTTTCTTAATTTCCAGCTGTGGAATCAGTTATTAAGTCTGAAACTAAGAAAACCTAGGCTGTCAAAGATGAAAATTCAACAGGTAAAAACACACAGGCAAGCTAGATAACTTGCCATGCATTTAGCAGAGCATTGGCAAGACTACAAGATGACTAGTTGGTGTAAGGCAGTGGATGCAACAGTATCTCTGGCCACTAGACCTTACAGTAGAGAACTGAAGGAGCTAGCAATAAACCATGTTGGCATACTACTTTAGTCTTTGTCAAGGTAAAGAAAAATAAGGATCTTTTCTCTTTAGTTGGGTGCCAATTGATGGAGTGCATGACAAGCAAGCAACACCAAGTGAGGTGAAGGATACCAGTAGATGCCCTGAACAAATGGCACAAGCATCAATTACGGAATGACAGAAAGCCACCAAGTTCTGCAGCTCTCTGTTTGCATAAGCTTCCAATGTTAGCTAGCTAACCCTGTTTCTATTGTCATCCCGTTAAACCTAGCATAAGCTAGTCTATATGAACTGCAGTCACGAATGGCTTCAGAAATTCTCTGTCCATAGCATCAAACTCAACCTAGGCTATATTAGATGCAAAATAACCACCCATATTTCAATTTGCATGGGGTGAGCCAGTAACCTTCTATCCTAGCCCTCACGGAACATATCTATTTTATGAATTTAATATATGTGTACTTTCAGCTATGAATCTTCAAAAAGATACATTTTTTTCTATGACTTAGAGATGACTGAATGACTTCTATATATATAACTACACATTCATCCTTATATATACAGCTCCTCCACAGTACCTCACAATTATCTGATTGATAGGGGCTTAAAAAAATCATAGGTAAACCAGAATTTGACATACACAAGGTAGATATAAACATGCCCAAGATAATGAGATTAGGGATCAAGAGTACCTAAAATTCTTATGACCAAAGTACACAACCACACCTACAAAATTCAATGTATATCATGTTTTCGCATCTCAAACATTTTGTAATCATATTTACAAATACTATCCATTAATTTTGTATTCACAGCATCATCACAAGTAGGAACTACATACAAGTATAGCAACTAAAACACACAATAAAATATCCGAAAAAAAGAAAGAGAGAGAAAGAAAGAAAAAGAAAAATAAACTACAACATATAAGAAAAAGTGAAAATATGTATTGAATTAAACGAAGGTCTGTGATACTACAATCACTCAAACTAATTACGTACTTAAATAATTGGCAGTATAACATTGTAATTAACTGTAACATTGACTTAACTGCCAAAGCATACCTCAGCAGCCTCTACCAGGTGTCCCTCGTCTTTGTACAGTATACCACAATGTGTATGGGCACATGCATTTTGTGGATCCAACTTGACAGCTTCGGCAAAACTGTCAAACGCAAGCCTTCCCATGTTCTGCATCTGCTGGCATATTCCTTTCCCAATGTGAGCTTCCACATTGCCACTATCTTTCTCCAGAACAATCTCATAAAGAGCAAGAGCATCAACAAACTTGTTCCTTGATCGAAGAATATTCGCGTAAGACAGAGCATCCTTCCCTTTGAACCCCTTCAGTGTTGAAGCCACAGCCACTGGAGAACCACTGGTACCAGGCAAAGACTGCGGGCCCTTCAAGAAACCGTTATCTTGAACTGGGTCTCTCTCTCTCCCATTACTGACATCTTTTTCCATCCATGCCATCTGGTTAAATTATCCAAAGCTGCTCCTTTAATTGAAAAAATATCCAAATCAAATTTCAAAGCAATCAGATGCACTGAAGTAACTAAACCTTGATAGTTTGAGAGCAAAAAGAAAACAAAAAACTCAACGAAAATCAACTATTTGACACTAGTAAACAAAAGCCCAGTAGCAAAATTACGTCCCAAGAAAAAACCCTAATCATACAAAAGCAAAATTAGCTACTCCATTTCAAAAGCTAAGAACTCCAATCAAACTGATCACACCATATGAAGCCAAAAAAAATAAAAATATAAATATAAAATATAACAAAACCCAGCAAAGCCCAGTTAGAAGAAAGACAAAAACTGGGATCTAATCACTAAAATAACCAATATCAAATCGCAAAATCAATGATAATCTATTAAATACAACACAAAATAAAGAAGAAGAAATAGCGAAATATATTAGGGCTAAGAATATTGAAACTCACATTGAAATAAAAATAAAAAATAAAAAACTTGCTTGGCAACACTACAAACACATGGCTACATACCACCTCAAATCAAAGCCTTGTGACGAAACCGCAAAGTGACTTCACATAATACGAAAAGACAGCGAGAGAGAGACACTACGGCCAAATATAATTTTTTTCAATATATATATATATATATGAAGAGTGTGTTTGTGTTTGTGTTTGTGTAAGAGCTTAATTATTATTATTTGATGTTGTTGGGGATATTAAAGAAGCGGATAGTGGGAGGCGAAATCGAATCCTCTCTCTCTCTCTCTCTCTCTCTCTCTCTCTCTCTCTCTCACTCTGCTCCGACAAAGACAGAGAAGACAATATAGGGCTCGATGTCTCCCAAAACCAAGAGAAGAGATTGAGATTGGTGTCCGTTCGTTAATTACAACATTAATCTTGTCCACTGAGGTTGCAGTGAAGGGACAACCTTCCTTTCTTTACCCTTTGTTTTCACTTTATTTTCATTTTTGCCACAGGAACTTGAAGTTGTGCTCTTTTACCAAAAGTACAAATACCGTAACCACTGCAAAGACCGGGGACCAGCTAGCAATTTTATTTTCATTTGTGCAAGTGGGCTCCCAAATTTGGGGACTATACTGAATTTAAAAATCATCAGAAGAATATGCCTTAAATAAATGAAGTTACTGAATTACCCTCGGCACTCATCTAACTCCGCGAGTTGAGAGCGCACATTCGTGTGCAACACTTAAAAACTGAGTCACGTGAATATTCGTAAATAAGCACTATGACTTATGATGGAATAATCATATAGTAAATTTGTAATTGTCACAAAATTTTAGATTTTAGAGATATGAATTCTAATAAGAAACGTCACTGTCGAGTGCCGAAACATCATAACTTAGTAGTTAAAAGTATATAAACTTGTAAGGTAAGATACATTGATAATAATGGACGGGACCCTAAAAGAATTTATAGCTGTATTTTATAAATATATAAATTTATAGTGGGAGAAGACTGTAATTCTCAAAATAATTATACAAAACAAATGGTCTTTCGAAGCTTGTCGGATAAAAAAAAAAAGGTAAAGAATGCAAGCTCGGAAAGATGGAACGTAAGGTGCCTGTAAATGACTTTGTTAAATCTGCAGTCAAATCTCAAAGCTCAACCCTATACTAGTGGTGAAAACTATCAAACTGGAGTACGATAGAGGCAATAAAAATTTTCGGTGGAGTGGTGAAATGTATAGAGATCGAAAAAAATATTAACAGTGAAAATATTTTATTGGGCTGATATTGACATTGAACAATAAAAACTAAGAGAATGAACGAAATTAAATACCTCAACAGTTCTAATAGTAAATAATAGATATTAAATATTGTGTATGTTGACACGTATAATATTGTAGCTAATGCATTAAATATACTATCTAGAGAGTACGTTCACAAAATTAAAACTCAAAGGAAATGATGGGAGTCCGCACAAGTGGTGGAGTATGTGATTTAATTCGATGAAAAGGAAGATCCTTATCCGAACTTGATATGCCGCGAATCCTCATGAAAGAGAGGGGTCGTGCTTTTCAACTTGTGTTCATTAAACTGATTTTATGAAGTCAAATGATGCTCTTTTCAAGAAACGCTATAACAATTAAAAGCGTATTATTTGTTTGTTCTTAAAACAATATCTGAAATACTTATTCAAATATATATATATTCTGAAATAAAAAGATCCAAAACGTGTGAAGTATTTTAACTGCAAAAGTTATTTTTGTAATTAAGTATATAGCTTTATTAAAGAAAGAAATTAGATACCAAGAATCGAGTAGTAATCAACTGCTTGGACAAAACCAAACTTGCAAGTATGTGATTCTAAAATTTTGTGTAATATATATATATATATTACATAGTGACATAATGACTAATTAAAAAAAGAAATTAATCAGCAAAAATGATAAAATATTAAAACCAATGAGTCATTTTCTCCTAAATTTAACTTTCCATAAAAAATAAATTATCACTCTTACATCATATATACGAAATAAGTTCTCATCAAAGTACACACACATGTGTGTGTGTGTGTTTATTTTATTTTTTTAAAATAAATTTATAAATTAGAATAATAAAAGAAAAATTTTAAAAGCTTAAATCACTACCTTAGTTCATAAATCAATAATTATTTTAAAAAAATTTAAAATTATAATATTAAATTATCTCTTAAGTATTAATAAAATAAGAGAGTGTTTGAATTAGAGAATTCAATGTTAAAAATTTTAATCTCTAAACTTTTATTTACTTTATTTATTATTTTATTTTGACATATTTATTTTATTTAATCAATTATTGATTATAATATCTTATTGATTATTAATTTACAATAATTAATAAAATTTAAAAAATAAATAAAAGTATAAGTCTAGCCCAAAGCCCAGTCAAAACTTAACCCCCTAATAGACTTAGGCATGAACTTTAAAAAATGGGGCCCAAGCCCGTATTTTGCCGTCCACGTTGAAGCAATCGTCGTGTAGGAGTCGGAACACGAGGAAATTAAACCATGTGATAACATTGACCATTAGCTTTACCTTCTCTTCTTCCCATGTTTGTAATTTAGCTTCCCCTTTATTAATTGCCATTCAACTTCACAACTTCTGTAAACTCTCTTTCAGTTTAGCCACCATTAATTAATTAAGTACGTTGAAATCCCTCATGCGCATGCCTTAGCTTTCAGCAATGTAAGCCTCGCTTTACTTTTCCATTTATTATTTTTTTAAATTAATCTGTAACTGTAAGATTCAGTTCTAATATGAACTTTTCACTGCGTACGTAATTAGTTAATCATGCAAAGCCCTTCTGAGAAGAAGCCGGGTCCGGGAGTGCACACATACATGGCTCAATGGTCAATTTCCACGGTGGCATGGTCGGTCCGTGACGACAGGAAATCACGACTAGCCATCGGGAGTTTCCTGGAGGAGTACAGCAACAAAATAGAGCTCGTGAATTTTAATCCTGAAACATCCGATTTCTCTGCAGACAATCGCCTGATCTTTGACCACCCGTATACTCCCACAAACATCATGTTCTTCCCCTCGGAAGACACCCGGAACCCGGACATCGTTGCCACGTCGGGAGACTTCCTACGCCTGTGGGAAATTCACGACGACCACATTGAACTAAAGTCACTTTTGAACAGCAACACGACGAGTGAATTCAGCTCCGCTATAACTTCATTCGATTGGGCTGGTTTCGACACTCGGCGTGTCGCCACGTGTAGCGTGGACACGACCTGCATAATTTGGGATATTGATCGGGAAATTCTCGACACCCAGTTGGTCGCGCATGACAAGGAAGTGTATGACATCTCCCGGGGAGGATTTAACGCTTTCGCCTCGGTTTCCGGGGACGGTTCTGTCAGAGTTTTTGACTTGAGAGACAAAGAAAGATCGAAAATCATTTATGAAAATCCCGTACAGGATTGTCCTTTGTTGCGGCTTGAGTGGAATAAAGCTGATCCGAGGTTTGTGGCAACTGGGGGAATGGACAGTAATAAAGTTGCTGTCTTGGACATTCGTTTCCCGACAAATCCTGTGATGGTACTGAGTAAGCATAAGGGCAGTGTCAATGGGATATCATGGGCTCCAATTTACGGACGCCAGCTGTGCTCTGTTGCTGACGATTCAAGGGCTTTGATATGGGAGGTGGTGGGGCCAGGACATCGCTCAGGAAATGGCGGTGGTAGCGGCGACGTGGAGCCGGAATTGTGGTATCAAACAATGGCTGAGATTAATGTCGTACGTTGGTCTCCGCTTGAGTTGGATTGGATTGCCATTGCCTTCTTGAATAAATTACAGCTTCTCAAGGTCTAAATTTTGTTTACACATATACATAATGATGTCTTTTAGGATGTCATGTGATTATAATTATTATTCGTTTTTAGCTCAAGAAATTAACATTTCGCCACATGTAATCCATCAAGGTTAGGCTCTTTTAATTATTATGTAGGATGAGAGAAATAATAAATCTATGCATAAGGAGTACAATATAGTGATATAATTATATTATCTCTAAACTGCAGTGAAAGTTACGGTATGAGATGTAAATTTACTTCATTAGTCCACGTGAAGTAACTTTATTCTTTACCTCATACTGTATATTGAAAATTGCATTCAGATTGGACGGTACTTAAAACGAACAGACTGTCTCCACCTCATTAATCCGTGATAAAAGATTTTATCATATCACTAGCTAATTCGTTTATACCTCAGCCAGTTTACGCATGGAGGTGGTGAAAATTTTGTTCTATCTATCAGTATTTGTTATCATACTGTTTATTCCGAAAAAAAAAAATTGTATAAATGAAAATCAAACTTCTTCCCAACTCTACGAGCAGATTCGAACCTCACCTCTTGAGCCACAAGTCTCTCCTATTAAAAACAGGTGGAGGGTATGGTTCAATTTCTATTAAGAATTCCGTGAGTCATTTTAGTATCGGGAAATTTCAACTAAGAGATAGATAATACAAAAAATGTACCACAACAAATTGCTTGCAACTGTTTTCCAAAGACACAGGAATATCAAACATGAGTATTCCCAGTTGAAACAAGGAAACTAATGTTGTCAGGAAAAATAAAGCAGAACACAAATCAAACAGCTTTTATGAGATATATAGAAAATATATACAGAAACTGGGGAACTTTCCCTGTCACTTTTCTTCTATGGGTACAGTAACTCTCCTTTTTTTTTTTTGGGAAGAAAAGTAACTTGGTATTTGAGCAGTCACAACTGATCCATTTGATTAACCAGTGTATGTTCCATATGAATCACCAGTCATCTTCAAGGCTAGCTCGATGAAAACACATGACAGTGCAGACAAATATGAAGAATGACGTGAACTCTATGAACATAGCACCTGTCTCAATCATATGTGCATGTCTAAGAATGATGGGAATAGCTAAGCTCCCCATGGCTGATGCTCCAGTCAAGAATTTAGCAGCATCTATCCAACTATATGACAAGAAGTCAAAAATGCGGAAAAAAAAAAGGCAGTTAAAATTTTTTCAACAAGAGGATTGATAAAATGGAAAAGAAAAGAAAAAAAAATATATATATATATATATATAATAATATATATATATATATATATATATTATTATAGACTTGTGATTGTTACAAAAGAAAAAACAATCTTGCAAACACATTCCAAGTGAGCTGCTCAGATTCAAAGAAGGATTATCTGGAATGGTACCCATTGTTCTAGTCATGAATTTAACGTTTAGCTAACAACATATCACTCATTGGAAAGTGTTAACTTCATTACAAGTGTACATGGCATTTCTTTCAGTAGAGCAATACAGATATTCTAATGAAGTAAATCCATCTCATCTGACATACTGAACAAATTTTGACCTTTCTCTCTTCCTCTTGGCCCCACATAAAAAATTTATCAAACTTCTGTCAAATTGCTAGAATTAAATTTTAAAAAAATAGAACCAAAACGGCTTTAATGTAGGTCATAGAGTCTATAAATTCTCAGATCTAAAAGCTTTTCTTTGCAAATCAGATGCAACAAATGTTTACTACCATTAAAATATTAAACTTATTAATAAGCAATTTCAGTCAGCGTATAAAACATTGCTTTAAATATTTCACTTCAACGAAATCTTCAGATAAGAAAAGGGCTTAAATTTAAATATACTCACCCTCCACCATCCCTGCTTGTGAGAAACTGAGTAGATCCACCTCCAAAGAATAAACAAGGCATAGGCACCAGCACATACATGAGAGCTGCAGGAAGGTTAGATTCACATCATCAGTTTTCAAATGCAACCTATTTATAGGGGCAATGATCAACTCCAAAATCCTCATTCACCTGATAACATTGGCCACCAATTGTTGTAAATTGCACAAGCCTACATTTCACAAAATGATAAAAATGAAAAAAAAAAAAAAAAAAGGAGAGGTTAAACCAAAACAAAATTAAAGGATGAAAGATAAACTGGAACATGCAAAGCATAGATTCCATCTTAATTTTCGTTCTTATTCTGCCAATCTTTCCCCAATTGGGAATTGTATTATTCACACAATTGGGTGAGTGGCATATAATAAAACCACCCTTTAAATGCAAAAACGCATCTTTCATTGTGTACAAAACAAGGGATTCTTAATTTTCTTTCACTAAATATATCTTCTGAAAGGTGCAATGTTTGATATACATATCTTTGATATACAATTTTCTATTTTATGTTTTAAATTTAAAATTGATGCCCACTTTCCCATATTTTCTCTGCCATTTTGTTGTCTTTCAACTTCCAAAATGATTCCGAAGTTTGCGCATGAACAACACACATTACCTCTAACCAATTCAATGAAGGAAAACTTGAGCATATTTGGTTCATTTTACATGGATGACCATATATTCCATTCCTAGCAACATAAATACTATTTAATGCCAGTTTGAATGACAGAAATTCAAGCAAAATTCAGCTGAACATTCAGAAGGCTTCAGATATCAAGCACTTTGGAAGGACTAGCTACAAGTAAGCATGCCTATGTCTCATCAGAAAATCTTCAACTCCGAAGAGTCACAACAAATAAGAGTAGTCAGAACGTTTACTAGGCATCTAAATATTTATTTTTGTTAACTCCCCACTAAATATTCGATGACAGAAAATAAATCTAAAATGCTTTTAAAGGTATGAAACAAAATTTCAACAGACCATAAAACATAAAATGCATGCCATGTAACTAAACTAATGAATTGAATCAACACTCAAATAATTTACAATAGAAATAGACCACCACAAGCTGGTAACCAATCGGATTACTATTTAAACATACCAGGATCTGTAGAAGGATACTAGATGAAAACATAAATGCAAGCCCAGCAAGCCTGCATATAAGAAAAACAAAACCAAAAATTCATAGTATAAGTCACTGTAATAAGCACAACAGAACAAAAATCCACTGACTTATAATGTCCAACTTACACTGTAAAGAACAAACACCATTGAAGTTGAGAGCCCCAGATCATCAATGCATCAAAAAAAAAAAAAAAAAGAATAATTGATTATCAATAAACATCATCAAATTAGAATCACAAACCCTAACAGTAATTTTGGTCCATTGCACATTCTTCAGAAAAAAAAGGTCCCACAAAAACTGGCTACATCGTTGGACTAAAAAGCGATTGAAAGAATGATAATAGCATACACTTGATAATTTGATGCACAAATTGCTTAAGTCCCAGAGTTTTTACTTTTTAATTACTTAATTATAAAGGAACAAAAACGAATCGAGGAAACGGAAACTGAAAGGAACATAAAAGAAGAGGATAAAGCTTGTACCTTCGATTGTCATAGCCATTTTTAGAAGCGGCGAGCTCGCTAAATTGGCGAAATTTGCAAACAAAGAAACTGTGAAAGCAAAATAATCGAGAGTGAAATGACTCCCGTTTACTGTTCACTCAAATTTTCCCACGGTTGATTTCTCGCTTACGAATTTTCCTATTATATTTTCACATAGGTCCCTGAATTTTAACCATTCTTCACTTAGTTGTCTGCGTGTTCCATTTATTTCACACGGGTCCCCATGGGAATATGCGTGTCTTTTCCTTTCCTCATAATATTGTCTTTGCAGTTGTAACTGGAATATAGCTAATCTTCAAAAAATGAAAGTAAAAAACTAAAATAGAGCTTATTATTGAAAATTTTAAAAGTCGTATTTCACATCTTTTTTATTAGAGAAGTTCTAATAAGTATTTGGGACAATATCTTAGTGAGCATTTCTAACATATTAAAAAAAATCTTATTGAGCTCTTCTAAAATATTAAATTGCTTAAGATACTTTTTTTTAAAAAACTTTTCACTAATTCTTATCTCACGGTAACATTTAAAAATATAATTTTCTTTTAAGTCAAATAATGCCACGAGAAAATTTTAAGTGCATAAGAAATAATATAACTGATAATATTAGTTAGTTCAATAGATATCACTTATTAGAACAATAAAGAAGAGGTACGAGTTCGACTTTCGTTCACATTAGTCGGTCGGCATTTGGTTGCCATCAAATACATGATACTTACAAAAGAAAAGGTCATTCAACCAATCAGACTACTATTTGAACATACCGGGGTCGTCAATCTGTTTGAAAAAAATTTCAACACAAGCACACTCGATAAAATATCATTGAATAACTATAGAACAGACAACATGGTATCTCCAAGACCACATAGTATCTTTCTAGAAGAAAATTGGGAAATTGCAAATAAATTAGCAAATTATGGTATTCCTTGTTCTATATCTTGGATGACCAGATTCATTGCTAAATTTCAATTAAAAATTAGATTTATGGGAGGAGATTTTTAATTTTTCAAACATAATTTTATTTGTGATTTCTTTTTTAATTTCAAAAAATGTTTGTTAAGTGCCAGCCAAGTTTGGCTCAAAATCAAACTCTATTGAGATTAAAGTGTTATAACTTTTAAACTATAATTTTATTTTTAAATATATAATTATAAAATAAAAATTAATAATATATAATAAATATAATTTTTAAATAATAATTTTTTAAAATAATTAATTTAACATAATTATTAAAAATATAATAAATTTTTTATTATACAAATAAAAATTATATTAATATAACTTCTAAATTATATCAATTAATATTTATAAAATATTTTAATATTATAGTTTAAAATTTACTATTCAACCACAAACACACTCTTAGTCCACATCTGATTGTGTGGCTTCATTGAAAATAATGTGTAAGTTGTCGACCTAATAAATGAGGCATTAGCTTAAGTCCAAAAATGAACCAAACTCTTACTGGATGCTATATCTTGCACAGTTGCAACAAAATGATTGATGGATTTTAGATTGCACCAAGTGTTCCAACAGCTTGCAGATAAGATGGCGCACTACGACATCGTCAATAGCAAAATGCTTGACTTTTTACAAGTTGCTGTCTTTAGTAAGCTGGATATTCAATTTTAATCAAATTTGAAGACAGCTTCCACACTTCCATGTAATGGAAGCTACAAGAAGCGGCTGCTGGTAAGTAGAGTTTGTTGGTTTGAGAGAGTGGATGCAAAATCCTCTCTTGCAGTTTGGATTTGGAGAGTTTGTGGGCTGTGTGGGGGGCGAGGGTTCGGGTTTTGGGATTTATTAAACCTACAGAATATAATTAAGCTCGTATAATTATCCTATATTACTAGTCATTGCATCACGCCCTATGCGGATGTACGCAAAATTTTGCCAAATCACATAAAATTTTGTGCCTATATATATACTGAATTAATGTAGTTTAGTGATCATTTGTTTTTGCCATTCGTACTATTAAGCTAGCTACTACTACTTAAAATTCACAATAATGTTTAACTGTTTCTAAGGATACACGCGCTCGTGTTATTATAACTGAACAAAAGAATCATCAAACAGTCATTGTCCTCTATTGTCCTCTAACAATATCACACGTTAGATAAATTTTAGATATCACATGTTATATAAATTATAGTTTTGATGATAATCCCAAATTTTAGCTTTGATGATAATCCTATCTTATTTGAGAAAATTAATCATTTTTTTACTTGATTTTTAAAATTCTAAAATTCCGTTGAGTTGTTACAATATTAGTATAATGCATGGTTAAAAAAATGGATGGGTTTAAAAATAAAATATTTGATATCAAGGTCTTCTATATGATACTAAAAATATTTTTTTACGGCATCAATAATATAGAAAATATATACCATTAAATCTAATCAACTATACAAATTATATTTATAAATGAAAATTTTAATTATTTTAAAAATATTATAATCAATTAAAACTGATTAAAAAGATTATTTAAATTTAAAATAAAAGAAAATAGAGATCTAATAAAATACAATCTTTTTATTTATCTTATAAATTTTACCATTAGTTTCATTTTCATGAAGCAAAATTAAATTATTGAAGGCTGCCTTAAGGGCTGTTTATTTTATGTCTAAAGTCTTAATTTAGCTTAATTTAAGATGTTTTGATATTTTACTTTATTTGTTTTGTATCTGAAGCTTTATTGTAAAACGTTTTCATCTAAATAGAAAAAATAAAATTTTTCTGACTTTTATCTAAATGATAAATTATATGAATGAAAAATTATTATTTTTTCACAAATAACCTCATTAGATGCAGTTATTTCCTACTTAACTATTAGATGCTATATTAAAATTTTACTTTATCTTAAATCATATTTTGTATTAAATTATTAACACACATTCAATTTAAATTGTAAATAAATTTTTTTATTATTAAATAACAACTTTTTATATATAAATATTATGTTAAATTATAAAAAAAATATGTTATCAAAATTATTTTTTTATAAATTATGTATCAAATGCTTACTTTATAAATATTTATAACATATAAAAATTATTATACTAAAAAATATTATAAATATATATTTATTTAAACTTCAAATAAATATAACACTTTCAAAATCAGTATATAAATATTAGAATTAACATATTTTAAATTTATAAAAATAAATAACTTAATACTTATATTCAGAAATTAAAAAATAAAAAATAAATATATTTTTTAAATATATATATTTAAATTTATTTAAATTCTTTCAAATTTTAAATTAAAAAATAAATAAATAAACACTATCTTAATTCCCGAACGATTACCCATCGATAAAAATGATAAACTCGTTCTGCTAGTTCGACTTTTTATCTGTTTATTGCCTTGAATATTTGGTAGGCAGGCTTTTAAATGTGTTGCTGATGGTCACACCAGACAAAGAATTACGGATTTTGATGCTCTTTGTTGTACTAGATTCATAGATATGCTAAAGTTGAACTTTGGTTGAGCTAAAGTCAAAAAAACAAGCACGACGTACAACTTGTCGAACTCTTCTCGGCTGCGTCGACAACCGGTCGACTTCGTCATCTTCTGTCCTTTTTTTGTTCTGACAAAAAAGTTGAGATCTTTTACCAGCCCAAAGCCAAAGCTAGAGTCTTGACGCAGCCATTAATGATCTCATCTTGTAGTGGGTATCCTTTGGGAGCCTCCATAACCACGACCCAGTGCTGGTAGTCACATCCCTCCAGCAAACTCCGTAGCCGAGTCAACTGAGTCACCGTCGAGTTAGAAGCGACGAAGAATAAACTCGATGAAGGATATGATGACGGAAGGTGACGGCGGCAGATAGCCGCCGTCAGATTTAATGGGCTTCTTAGGATGATGTTTCGTAGCATTCTCGTTTTGATTGTTAAGCTCTGCGTTTTTCACTTTCTGTTTTCGTTTGGAAGACGATAGCTGACGCAGGACTCGGTGAAGTGGATGTACATGAAGGAGGATGTGGTGCTGCACTTGATGCGTTGTCGGCTGGTCGTTTGTACATGAATGATAAGCCGACATTTTTTAGGCCTTGTTCTCTGAAAAGTTTCTTTCGGAATTTGGTCAACGAAGATTGTTGATTTCATATATATAATAGTAATTACATGGACCCCATGTGATTAATCATTCCAAGTTGCATACTTGCATGTCAATTTATAAATTACTGTATCAATTGCAAATCACACCTTGGTTGAAGTCAACCATTTGAGTTTTCTTACATAGACACTTGTAAGTTTCAACAATTCAGTCTCATAATAAAATTAATTGAAGAATGAGAAAATATTAGATCTCAAATTTTAATTATTGCAAATTTAATGTTTTGATCTATGATTTTGTTTAACAAGTATCGCCCTACATTATTATTAAGTCAACAACATCAAACTGGCCTATAATCCTTGTTATTAGATTTTTTTTCACTTTAATATATGGTCATGGAAGAGTATCAGAAGATATACATTTGCCTAATGGTCAAATTTAAATAACTGCCCTTCAATTTCTTATGGGGTATATTTTCTTGACTTACTGTCTTACAAAACTATTTAAAATATCATGTGATATATCTCATTTGACCTTAGATTAATGTATCAAATACCCATAAAATATGATTTACTTCATTAGTCCGTAAATTCATTTTTACCGAAATTTATATTTCATATATCAATTCATAATACATTGGAGTAATTACGATTTTAATTTTCCTCCTACTAATAGTTAGGGGTAGATAGAAATATTCAATATATATGTCGTGTGCATATCAATTCATGTGTTTTAATAACTACAAGAAAAATTATTTTTACCAACTTTTTCCCATGCCATTTTTGTTAGAAGTTACCAATTGTCTTTCTATAAAAATATTTTATAAAAGAAAACTACAATTAACTACTAAAAAATGTCTTTATTTATTTTTTATTATATTTACACTAAACTTATAGTACATTATAAATGTAAAGTTTAGTTTTTAATAATATAACACTTCAACTAAATCTACATCTTAATTGCTATGTATGATATAAAATGATATAGCACTTTAAATATGTTACAAAATTAATAGGGAAAAGACGACCCATATTTTCAAATTTTACTTAAATAGTCAAACAAACTCTCTTAAAATTAATATATATATATATATATATATATAAGATAGAATTCATAAAACATTTTGACTACTAAAAAAATTATTTTAACATATTGATCTATCATTTTTTTACTAATAATAAAATCTAGTTAACATACTAATAATATTAAAATAATTATATCTAATATTCACAGTAATTTATAAAATTTATTTTATTTTATTTACAATTTCTTTTTTAATTATGACTATATTAGTATCGATCTTAAAGTCAATTTTTGGATTACTAGATTATAATAAATCTGTCGGGATAAACCAATAATAACTTAATATTAAAAAAATCATTATACACATTATTTTATTAATTATATATATTGTAATATTTTATTTCTATGATATGATATTTATTTATTATTTTTATCTTATTACTATATTTATATTTATTAGGGTTGTTTTAATCAAAGGGTATGATAGTCATTTATGAAATTAAAGGGGGTTAGTATGACCATTTATGAAAATAAATAAATACATATTAAAATATTTAAACCTAATGGTTTATAACAATCACATTATTAATGTTACAAAAACACATACAACAGCGTAGAGAAATCTCATTTATATTAATAATGAATATTATTATAATCAAGAATGTAGAAAATAGTTAATTTCATCCCAAAAAGGTTTTTTTTTTTTTTTAGTCGTATCTCCTAAATGTAGAACAAGAAAAGATTCTAAGACCATGTTTGTTATTCTGATTAGATAATTGTAGCTTAAAAATTACAATATTAAAGTATTTGGTAAATACTAACTATTATAATTTAAAAGTCAAATTAATATTATCTCACAGTCATATGATGAAAAACTTATAATAGTTTTACTATTTTTACTAAATTATTATTTAAAAATTATATTTACCATACATTATCAACTTTTATTTCATAATTATAATTTTTTTCTACAATATTAATTCATTGATTTTTATTAAAAAAAATTATCTTCTCGGTAAGCTAGTGTTAGTTCCTCTAAATGAGAAATTGTAAAATAAATCACAGGTACTAAGTGAGTTATAAAATAAGTTAATGATGTTATAACATATATGCATTTATTAGTTACACATATCATGCATATATTAATTAATTATATTAGCTCCTATGTTTTCTAAAATTCCTCCTCTTTAAGTGTATGCTAAAACATACATTCATATAGTCATAGTAGCTGCAACATTTAATTAAACCATCCAGTTATCCAGCTGATCCCACTCCCAGTCCCACCAAGCTTCGTTGTTAGAAGTCATTGCAGTTGTTGTAGCACTGTTACTACTTTCTCCGACTTGAGGCGGCTGGCTGCCATCGTCTCCGGAGGATGAACTATCCGGTGAACTTATTCTCTCTGGAGCAGCCGTTTGAATATTAATATTCACCTCATGATTATTATCAGCTCGTTGAGGCACTTCCCTTGACACACCAATACTTGCCGCTCCCCGTCCCGGTGGTGGCCGCCGGTCGAAAGCCCGAAGACTTTTTGATTTCTTGTACACTCGGCATAAACTGAATTCTTGCCTTACCTGCCAAATTAAGTAATTAAATTTTCAGAATATAATTTCTATTAAGACTAGAGACTAATTATTTGTAGATGAAAGCTGAAATGATCAATCTATCTCTTGGTGATTGCCTTGACATTCTTGTAGGAAGCACTGCAGATGCTAATAGCTTTCTTTAAGTACAGATATAATTAGTTTGGCTGCTAGGTTTTTTAGCCATATCTTTTCTTTTTTCAACCTTTATTTTTTTAGTGCCATGTTTATTCTCCAGAGTGAGGCTCACTGCATCCTGTTAGATTCTTTTTGTTTTCTTCTTTTCGTTGAATAAAATCTTAGGTTCATTTCTTGGGGGAAATAAATAAATAAATATAAATATAAATATAAATATATAAATATATATATATATATATATATACGTATGTATGTATTGTATAAAATTTTAACAAAGACATTAAGATTTAACTTGGTGAAATTTAAAAGTCCAAAACAAAACTAACTTGAAACATGATCTTTATAGACATTCATTCTTTTTAACAATACTCTTAATATATATATAAATAATCTCAAGAACATGAAGTCTATAGATTTTTCAAGTGAAGAAGACAAGTACTCATTTTTTAGGGTAAGTAATATATTCAAACGTACTCTTCTTAAAATCAAATATTAAACTTCACTAGGGTTTGTTTTTTCACATCAAATTAAAACAGATGAACTCATGAGGATCCGTATAGGTCAAAGATACATAGCATATATATTATAGATGATGATCAATGGTGATGAATTGATTTAGCCCTAATACGTTGACTACTAAAAAATGAGATATATTGGCTATTGAAGAATCTAATAATTAAGAATATGATGATGATAGCAATAGAACATAATTGATGTGATCATACCACTGGAGAAGTTGCATCACTAGATGATGTTGAGGCTTCTGCATCAATGGCTTTGTATTCATTCATCTTCCACTCAGTTTTTCTTCCGTTTGGAGCTCTTCCTGTATAGAACACCATTGTTCTTTTCTCTCCAACAGGGCGATTATTGGATGAGTAAACTAGGCCCGGAGAGCCGGTTGCTTTCCAGTAACCGGCACTCGTGAGCCGATTAGGTCTCCCTCCACGGGCTTCACTCTCCTGCCTTGGAATGAAAAAGAACCATTGTTCAGGATCTCTATGGCACAGTAGCTGTGAAAATTCTGCAACCAAAAATATAAATTAATTATTCAGTAATATATCAAGAGTAACCAAAAAAAACAAGAGTAATATATTTATTGTAAGCTGGGATTTTTTATTAGTAAATGAACTCTATACCAATTAATTTGGATTTAATTATGGATTTTTCAAGGCTGATGATGAAGTCGATCATTCTAAGAGTGAAAATTAAGCCTCCTTTCTATATAATAATAATAATCTTGATTTTTGGAAAAAAAAATCAAAGGAATTAACTTCAAAGTATATAGAATGATTAAAATTTTGAGCTGAAGTGCGTGCACTTATGGCCAAAAGTTTGTAAAGGATGTGTTAGTGAACATGAAAACATGATATATATACATTTCATCAATATTGCTAGCCAGTTCTTCAAGAAACAATTTGAGCTGAAAGCATCAAAAACTAAAAGAAAAAGGAAAATATAAGAATATTAAAGAGAGAGATGTATTTACGTGGGAGATCCCATGGATTGTAGTCGTAAATGTTGATGACTGGTATAATCCGGTCCATGAGGAGGTTCAAGTCCTGCCTCTGCCCTGCAAGCTTGTTATGCAGATAGAATGAAACCAACTCTTCTTCAGTTGGGTAGAAACGAAACCCTGGTGGCTGATAGTCAACCATTATGATGAACACTCTACTTTAATCTTAAGTATTCTTTTTTTATACTAATTAAAGCAAGTATATATAAATAAATAAACTTTGCTTTTTTCTCATTAACTATTGGGGAGGGGGGTTAATTTGAAGTGTAAGTTGATTATATATATGTGTGTGTGCGTGTGTGTGTAGAGAGAGAGAAAGTTAATGGCGGAAAAAAAAAAGTTAGGCAAGTAAGCAAAAGAAGAGAGACGGTGAGGAAGGAGAAAGGGAGAGAGATGAGGTTACTTGGAAATTTCGACGTGCTTGTGAAGGAGAATTGAGATTCCTATTGTATCCGTACATTTTAACATTTTGGAATTAGTCAAGGACTCAAATTTCGATTTTGATTTTTTTTTTTAAACACGGTACTCAAATATATGGATGGGGATGGAGATGGATCACATGTTCTTTAATCTTCTTTGATTTTTTTTTTTCGATTATATGATATTATTACTCAAAATTATAATTCATATTACATGATATTATAATTGATATTTATAAATCAGATTATTACTGAGACTAATTTATATTATTTCTTACGAGACACTATCCAGATTTGAACCCATACTAATATTCGAGCGATGTTTATTCATTACACTTAGATAAAAGAAAAGACTGCTTTCACTCAATAATTAAAAAATGAAATACACTCAGAATACGTTTGTGGGGATTCAAACTGATGTCCCCTCTTTTAAATTTATTTTTGATTGTGTGTTTTTCTTTTTCTTTTTTTTTTAACATAGTATTTTGGGGATGGAGATGGACCACATCTTCTTTAATATTCATACCATTTTTTACGTGAAAAAATATTTTGGTTAGATTTGTGGATATTGATAATCATTATTAAACAAATAATAAATTTGTTCATACCATTTATGTATTGTATAATGAGTAAGCTCAGAAGTACAAATTCGATTGGTATGAATATTTAATATTAATAAATCATATGCATGAGTGATAATCAAATTAATATAATTTGTTGTAAATCCACCCAAAAAAATTTATTTCAAAATTCACCACGATCATAAACATGAACTTAGTTGACATTATGCCACACACAAGGAAGCATGTACTGACGCACACATATTGATGCCTGATAAATAAGAACTTACTTAAACATTTCCAAACAAAATGAAAGTGGGAAATGCTAAAGCCACACACATACTTGTGTGAAATTGCTGTATCAATTAGATAGAAAGATCACATGAGCACTATAATTTATGTTTACTATTTTATATTTTAATTCAATCAGGACCACAATGTGAATATCACATCAATTTTGACAAAAAATTATGACTCTATCGTTATTCATCGAATACTTTTGAGAAATTATCAAGCTTTCGTTTTTTCAACTGATATTTGAAGAAAGAGAATTCGGTACCTAAACAATTAGTGAAAAGAAAAAAAAAGTATAAATAATTATAAATCTTAGGAAGCGTTGCTGTTTTGGTAGGTTCTATAGAAATAAGATTTTATGCTTACTGCTCCGTCATTTCTTATAAGAATTTCTGATAAAAGATTTTATGTTTAATATTCTTGATTACAAGGAAAATTATCAATTCAACATTGTGCATTGAAACTCGATTAGCTTTCAATGCTGTCAAACTTGGAATTAATGAATACTGATCGCGACTTACGACTTGCTACTGTTGTCCTCGTTAGAGCATCTTCAAAGAAAGAAAGCCCGTGGTAAATGAGAAATAATATAATTAATTAATATACGAGTCATACATATAAATAAATTTAATATAATTATTATTTATATTATTTATTTATTGTATGATTGATAAAGTACATTTGATATATTTTAATTTATTTTTTAAAATATTTTACTAATTTTATTTTTAAATATCTATTTACTTACTTATGTGATAAATATAAGAGTGAAAAATATATTATTCTTTAAAAATCTCTTCAAATAAAAATAAGTTAATATTATTCTAATCAACATTTTTTTTTTGCTAAAGGAAAAATAAATAATAATTAAAACACTCCACTCCTTCTCTATCTAATAAAAAATAATAAAATATAAATTGAAGGGGGAGAAAGTCACTCTACAAATTTGAAGAAAGATAAATATTTATTATTTAAAAATTTTAATTGAAGTTTCTTTTGAAATTTTAAAAATTATGGTAACTCTTCAAATAAATAATTAATATAATCTAACTTATATTAGTGCTCAATTTTCTTATAATGAGCACTAAATTAATGGTCAGTAATTACTCAAAGTTCACATAAAATAATTATTGATGTTGATTCGGTTCTTAACACAAACTCAACTGAACACTGATCCGTTTCCCTTATATTGACCCTTTTTATTTTTAAAAAACAAAAGTGTCCTATACATGTTATATGAAATTTAATTACATTAATGAGCTTGGAAATGACTCAATAGTTTCTTATATGTATATGAGTCTCCGAACACAATCACTTTCATAGAAACTTATTAAATGAATCGACCATTTACTTTAAAGAGAACTGTTTATGAATGGAGAACCACCCATTGAGTTATTGCAACCAAATTAGGGGTTTTCAAGCAACCCGACAACAATCGCATTAAAACCGTAGCCAGGGACCATTACTCACGTTGCTTTGAGAATGAATCTCGGATAACTCTCAATTTTTTTTATTATGTGTTAGGTATATGATTTTTTTTATTATAATAAATTTTTTATTATGAGTTAGATTACTCACATTGCTATGAGAATGAATCATCGACCGTTACTGGTGGGAACGAATCTCGGGTAACTCTTGGTTTTTAATTAATTTTTTTAATAATGAGTTAGGTCAATTATATTTTGCATGATATTAAAATCAAACTTATGCACGAGTGGATCACACTATAAGGATCAATAAAAACGATCAACTTGCATATAATGTGGGTATTGAGAATAATATTTCACATCAGTTGAAAATGAATAACTTAGGCCTATAAATTAACTTGTATATATAACTATTTTTCAATATTGCATAGTAACACTCGCTAGCTTTTTCTTGTCACATACATTTTGATTTATCGTTTTCAAATTCACAGTTTCAATATCAGTTACTGAAAATATATATAGCTGACCACAAAATTGATAACGTCTATAGTTGGTTGAGTTGTTAACTGCTGCAAAACCATGACTCATGCAAATTTTCAGAAAAGCTAGAAAATCAATTTCTTTAAATTTCCAGGAATTTCACTTGAAACTAGACAGATGGATGAATATTTCCAAGAAATGTCTCTCTATTGGCAACAGAGCAGTGTGCTATGAATTATGATGGAGAAATATGTTTTCTCATGCATGGCAGCAGCACGCTGATCAAATACATTCCTAAAATACTTTGATTTTCTGAAAGAAAATTTGTATTTTATTTAACCTCTTTTTTAATTTAAAAATTATTATAAGACTTGTCTAAAATATTATCTTTGAGCTTCAAACAATTTCTCTAATATAGTATCGGGGATAAAAATATCATATTCGATTTCCCTGAGTACAAACGCTTTCAACACATTTCTCCAATTTACTGGTTCAGCTTTAAACATTTCTTGCAGTTCTGGTTATATAGAT
This sequence comes from Murraya koenigii, assembly GCA_025617385.1. Taxonomy (NCBI): domain Eukaryota; kingdom Viridiplantae; phylum Streptophyta; class Magnoliopsida; order Sapindales; family Rutaceae; genus Murraya; species Murraya koenigii. Next base: position 20,265,491 of record CM046819.1, read on the forward strand.
CGGCATGCAAGCTTTTAGGAAGTTACATGCTACTCCTTTTTAAACAGAAGGCGCAGGAAGCTTCATGCAATATTCTCAAGTGATTATCAACTGAAATATTCAATAAATATATATATTTCGGGGGCATAAAATTAAACTGATGTAACGCAATTCACCTGTATTAATTAATTATAAACTGACATTCAGAGAAATATTTATCATAAATTTATAAACTCGCCGGGGGTAATAAAAAGTCATAACTGATTAGTCAAAGTTTCAAATAAACCTTCACGAAGGAGCTAGTTTTCATTTTAGGAACCAAACCCAATAGAAATTATATAACAATAATATCGGTCTTTCAAATTCTTCATGGATTGTAATTGGGTTTAAAATAATGTCTTGATGAATCCTCCTTCGTTTCCACACTAAAGTCAAGATTGCTATTAGACTTTCGGCCCTACTGAGAGCAGCAGGAAATGTGCGATTGACTCGGGTTTCTCAGTCACGAACAGACAAGCTGTCTTTGAATTTCTTGTGCTTTTGTTTTTTCCTTTGTAATCGTAATTCGTATAAAAAGGTTGGGAGAAATTGAGTGAAGTCAAAACAAGTCATCAAATACGTGACTCTCGCTCTCTCTCTCTCTGAGTCTCATGAATCTTCTTCATCGTTAGCTCATCATGCATGTCGGCACGTGCGAGCCAAATGTGTGTGTGTATATATAAGAAAAAAAAAAAAACATTCGGTTATTTAATTTCCACGCGCTGTTGGAAAAAGAACAAATCAACAATTAACTCCGTGTGTTTCCTATACAATTACGCTAATCGTGCATCACGACTTTTGAATCTTAAGTACAAGATGCGAATTGAAATTGCTACTTGAATTTCCATTTCCAATATTTTCCTCAGTTCACATGTGAACCCCACCTATATCTTTTTAAATCATTGACGCTTCAACGGATTTGTTTTTATATCACTATCAGTTTGTTAAAAAAAATTATATTTTTTTATTTAATGTATGTGTACATATTTATAATACTTAATATAATTTTATATTACTTACAGTTAATTTTAAAAAGCACGAAAAAGAATAATTTTTCTAATCTAATTTTAAGAATCACTTTAATACTTAATATATATATATATATATATGCATGCTTATAAATTATAAAATTATTCTTATTAATTATAAATTAAAATCATTAATTTTAAATATACTATTATTAATATTGATTATATTGAGAAAATATAATTAATATTATAAAATATTTATTTTAGTTATCAATTGTCACTGTGTAGATAATAAAAAATATTTTATATAAATATTTAAATAAATTTTATTCAACTTTATATCTATTTCAATTATTTATTTTCTTACAACAGTTTAATAATAAGATTTATAAAACACATATGATTGATTTTAAAAGTTACAATATTACCAAATATTATTTTTATTTTCTCAATATATATTATTGTTGTTGACCAAATGGGTAATTCCAAAAAGTAAATAGACTCATTTGTTGTTGACCAAATGGGTCCTGTAACATTGGCAGGTATTGATCAAGGCCGAAGATTTGATGGGAACAGGAACAGCTCTCTATCAATGGACTTTCTTGGTAATTCCCATGTGACTAGGATTTTATAAGAATTTACAATCCTTTTCACACTTGTTATTTCGCTTTCCGTCTTTCCCCCCATCGTTTGGATCTGAATTTGGCTGGAAACTTAAAATGTACGGCCGGCTAGTCATATAATTAAAAATTTGTTGCGACCAATTTTAATTATGTAAGCCATACCTACTCATTTAGAGTTTTTTTTTTAAGAATTTAATTAAGGGAAAAAAAACTCTTTTTATATTTAGGATTAATATAATAACTCATTTCATCTTTTTTTTTTTATTTAAATAATAACTCACTTCATCCATATTTTTTAAACAATAACCCAAAATATCTTTCTGTAATTTTTTTAAATTTTTTGAGGATAAAATAATATTTTCAATTAAATAAATACAAAATATTCAAAAATATAAATCTAAAAAATAATTAAATAACATCTAGCATTTTAAATAAATTTAAATTTAAAGATAATTTAATAAAACAAAAGTAACACTAAAATTTGTGTGTGTGTGTGTGTTAATCAATTCAACTAAATTTTTTATATAATATAAAGAATTTTCAATTAGGGATCACTATTTTATATTAAAATAAGAGAAATGCTAGAAGATAAATAGTCATACACTCTAATATTATGTCTTTTATTTTGTAGCATTTTTCTGTTTTTAGTATGTAATTTTTTTAAGTAAATGAAAGAATATGTATTTACTTTTAGTAAAATAATAGTATAAATTGATTATTTATTTATTTATAACAACTATATGAAAGTCCGGTACAAGTTAAAGGACAAAATAAAAAAAACTCACACTATTTATAATTTTTTAATTTTTCATAAATATATATTTCAAATATTATTTAGTGTTATTATTGTTTATTTATTAAGTTATTTTTAAATTTTAAATTTATACAGAAAATTATATATTATTTAATTATGTTTGAGAGTTTTATTTTAAAAAATTTCCATATTCTTAATTGAAAATCTTATTTTACCCTTGAATAATTATTCAATAAATTAAAAATAAATTTAAAAAATAATATTTTAAACTATTATTTAAAATGTATTGATGAAATGAATTATTATTTAAATAATAATGATAAAATGAGTTATTGCGTTAAACTCTGAGGATGAAAAGGATATAATACCTTTAATTAATATCACAACTGACATGGCATTTAATGCATTATCCATTGAGTGAGTTTATAAAAATAATTTATAATAAAATCAATTAAAATCCTACAGACGATAATAAATAATTAGGGACATATCGATTGACTACAAACCAAATATTCTATTTAAGCATTGCAGTACCAATTTTAGTTTGCACAATCCATTTTATTTGATGGAAATTATGATAGATGGAAAATCACATCTCTAAAGTTTTAGAGCTTTTTTTTTTTTTCCTCATTTTAAGAACCATATCAATGCCAAATTGAACCTTCGAGCTTTTACTCCAAAGGCTGCTAATTCTAATTTACTTCCACAAGAGTTGAACTATTGGCACCCCCATAGAATCCTCTTAAAACCCATTTATTACAATTACATTAGAGGACAATAATAAATACCTCTGCTTCTTTGTTCTTCCCTTGATTGGTAGTTGTGTATTATACATGTATATATGATGTATATGTACGCACGCACACATATTTATATTATCCAAAAGAATCCCTGGTAAACAAACATTTGCATAATAATTTGTTCATAAAAGATTTAACACACAACTTGCTGGAACCAATTTGTTCATCAACTAGTCGAAGCGACTCTTCAGGCTTGGCAAATGCTGTGAATCTGATGAAAATGAAGATTTACAGCAGAGGTTTGAATTAGTTGGATCGTGGGTGATTATAAAAATTCAAGATCCCTTCTGAATGAAGCTTTTTCTATATAAGAAAAAAAAATTCAAATAAAACACAAAATCCATAACAAATGTTCAATTCAAGAGTTTTGGGTGAGTTGCAATATACAATTGCAGAGAGTGAAGAGCGATTTAGTATATGTGTTCGTTTGATTGAAATATATATATATTATTTCTCAAATGCAAGCGTTTTTATTTTTTTATTTCGTGTTAAAATATGTTATTAAACTATATAATTTAGTAAAGTTAATATGAACATATTATTAGATTATATGATTTTATAATGAAGTGAATATTGATTCTATTAAATTATACGCGTGTCCCAAAAAAAAGAGAGAGAATGAGAGATTGCCACTCCTAAGAATATATATAAAGTTTTGATCAAAAGCTTATGAGCAGCAAGAACCCGATTGATACTGATGTTGGGGTGTGATTATGAAACACAGGGTTTATTGTCTTAAAAGACACTAGGGTTAGTTTTTGAATAAAGAGGAAGTCATAAACCATTTACATATTTTTAACATATTTTTGTTGGGCACATAAACAAAAGGGATTTTACGAAGCATTTGCAGGGTGCCAGGACAACTCCTTCCACAAACTGGGCCTCTAAGTTGGGTCAGACACATGGATCACCAATAAAACCAATGAAGGCTACTGAATGCATCCCAAAATTGTTTTAACACTTTCACAATCAATTAATAGGAATTGTACCTACTAGTGAAATGCTCATGTAACTATGGGTGTATTTAGTAATAATAGCAGATAGGTTGCAAATTGGGGCCTTTAGAAAAGGAGACGATTGCCTTCAGCAGTCTGAGTAGTTGGTTTCTTACAGAAAACCCAAAAGAAATAAATACAGTTACACAAATGTCATTTACAAAGTAAACGGGTGAATTTGTTATTCATAACAAATACAAGGACTGCAAAAATAAAATACAAACCTCTATAAATATCTTTCTTTCTCACACCGCTCATTTCACTAGGGTTTCTGCATGAAAAGTTTTCCTATCTTCATTTTTGCAATTTGTTTGTTTTTTTTTTTTCCGAAAAAATAGAATGTATAAGCGCAGCCCTTAAGATCGCCTTCCAAGAAGCAAAATGGAAGCGTTTTGAGTCATAGCTGCGCAAAATTAAACCCTTTGACATAGGGTTTCTCTTTAGGGTTTTCCTATTGAGGTGCCCTTTTCATCCCTCCTGTTTCTTCTTTGATGATGAGGCTTTATCCCTTCCTCTGGGCTTGTAATTTCTCCTATTTCTTGAATTCCAAAGATATTAATGGTTAGTTCTCATGCTAGTTTCTCTTTGGTTTTTTTTAACCAATAGGTGAGTCAAGCCCACTAGTAATAGATTCTGAAACGCCTCATCTTTCAGTGGGGAAACATCTATATGTTACAATATTATTATTATTATTTTAATGTGGGTATTATTATTTTTTGCTAATTTGATATTTTTTGGCAAGAATGATGATTCAATTAGATGTGTGAAGGGAGAAAATATCTCTTTTGAACTCAAAACTTTTGAGGCATATTATTTGTCTGACTTGCCGTCGAACTTTTTTTTTTTCAAATGGAAAATTACTAGAAATTGAATTTGTGATGCTGGGTCTGTGATGATAAGTTGAAAGGCTTGTTTCTCAAAACATTCGCAGTGGCCGCCTAAGAGCTCTCGCCTTCGCCGGGCTTGAGAGCTTGTGCTGCTTTCATCCTTCCTTGGATGTCTGAGACCACAATTTATGTTTACTAGGATGTAACATTCAAGATAAATTTTTTCGAAGTCATCTAATATTATCGATCGTCCGTCACCTTATACTGGGATGTGAAAATTCATCTAACAAGCAAGGGTCAATTCGGTAAATAATTAAATTTAATAAATAGTTAAATTATATATAATATTAAATAAAATTTATTTAAATATTTATAAGATTATATATTTTTTATTTTTTAAAATTAGTAGTAAAATAAATGATTTTGTTAAAAATAATTTATAGAAAATTTTATTAAATATTACAATTAATTTTTAATTCTTTAAACTCTTTAACTGCCCTTATGCCGGTTATGCCACCTATTGTGCAGATAAATTTCATACCGTAATGAAATTTGCACTGTTTATGTATTAATGACACGCATGGTGTATGGCACATCGTATTATTTTAGGAATGAGATATTAATTCTTAAAAAAGTTTGAGAATGTGCCTCTTATTTTTAAAAATAATTATTTTGTCCTCTCAAGAAAATTTAAAATATTTATTTTGTCTTTGGTTGTATTAATATATTATTAACAATAATTAATACTAATAATAATAATTTTAAATAAATAGTTACAATAATTAATATATTAATTAAAAATACTCATTTTATTTGTAATTATATTAATTAATTAATTATTAATAGCATATTAATTAATATACTATCAAAATAATTATTAATATAACTATTATAATTAATTAATATATTTTTATTATTAACTAATATATTAATATGTTAGCAACAATTAATTAGTAATATAACTATTATATTTAATTAATATATTCTTAACAATAATTAATAATAATAATAATAATAATAATAATAATAATAATAATAATGATAAATAATCACTATAATTAAAATATAAAATAATAATTACAACAATAATCTATTAAATATTTTTCTATAATTTATTAATTTTATCTCTTTTTAATTCTAATTATAAAATAAAGTAAATACATTAATTCATTATGATTCTCATTTTGATTACAACTCATTCCAATTTCAATTTAGTAAATACACAATTATTGTTTAAATATGAATTTTGACCAAAATAGTAGGGGCAAAAACACCACAGATATTACCACAACTCCAAAACATTATAAAACAAAGCCTTTGTAAGTGTAGTGGGTTAATGCAATTCACGTCATATTTGTAATAATAATGTTATATATTATAAATTTTTTATTCTAAATAATATAACATTTATCAATTGATCGAAAATATAATATAATTTATTTATTTTAATTTTATAAAAAAATTATTAATCAATTAATAAATAACACATTATTTAAGATAAAAATTTAAGATATGTAACATTACTCTATTTGTAATAATAAGTAACAACCAATATGAAAAAGGAAATCATTGCCATTGAAAACAATCTCATAAAAATAGCTTTTACCGGAAGTTTTACTGGGAGCAATATTAGGCTATAAAGAGCCAAAATTGCCTATCTTCATCACGTAGCTGCTCAAATCATAGGAGAAACAGAAATGCTGAAAATAGTTCATACGGTATCAAATAGTTGACATGTTACCATCCTAATTTCAACATCAATTTCAATTTCTTGATACTCTTATTATAGCTCAAAATAAGAAACGACAGCAATGAGAAGACATTCTCATAATAATCACTTTCCCGCATAAAATTTCAATAGGTGCAATATTCAACAATGGATTATCTAAAATTGCAATTTCTACATTATGAAGCTCTACAAATCAAATCATAAATTTAGAAACATGGCAAATAGTTGAAACACCAGTTTCAACATTTTTATACTTCAAAGCTCATGGAAGCAACAGTCTATTGTTGGAACCAGATGTCAACTTTCAATTTATTGTAACACAATCTTGTACATGCAAAGGATGATTGTTGCCCAAACATTTATTTCAACATATGCCCATGATCCTTTATGTAATCAATGAGCTGAATCCAAGTTCTATTAAAGGAACTAAACACACGTCGTGGAAATAACAGTTTCATATTCATGGACCTAATACAGATAATCATGAGCAAAGTTTTGATAGGCCAACAAGATGTTAGGTGCTGATGCTTCAACAAAGAAATGCAAACTAGAGCTTCAATACATAATTCTTATATTCCATAGCAACGCAGATGAAAACAATAGAAAAATAATGGATATAATGTTTGTGCTCATGATGCATCCAGCCTCTCAAAGTTCCCAATAGTCACAAGTGAACAAGTTTATTCCTTAGCATCAAGCAGACTGTCAATTATTATCAAGAAAAATCTGATAAACAAATCATGAGCACATCACTCAGGCGGACAGACTATGATTAACAAATTCAAGAGAGAAAAACAATGTTTCTGGCAACAGAAACAGATAGACAGAATAGGCAATTAAAGGCTTGAACCCCAAATTGAACAAGACTCCGAACTCTTGCCTGGCAATTGCACTGGTAACATCTTATTTTTAAGTCTAGTACTTATAAAAGCAAGCCTCATGATAAAGCCATTTTCACACAACAAGCAGTTAAATAATTTCCGCACAATTCACTATTGACATAACATGAACACCAAAGTAAAATCACTGCAAAATCATCTTCATCGCCAATTGAACTCAACAAAAACCTCACAATTATGATTTAAAAAAAATCCCATTTGCTTGGTATTTCCGATCAACTAGAGAAACTATTCATCCACAAACTGTAAAATAAAAAGGATTATAAACTTCTACTCGGCTTAAACCCCCAGAACGAGATAATTCCATTTCAATGCTTTGCATCCGACACCGTTTCGAATCAATTACATATAAACAGACATAAACATGATATGCCCTTCTAATACGAGCCAAAATTGATAACAACCATCTTCAAAATGATACCGAATAAAAATCACCTAATTCAATCATTTTTTTTTTTAATTTCAATCAAGAAAACCAGTTTGACGAAACACAGCGTTCCTCACCTGGCGCAGATCCCGCCCTTTAAGCGTCCTCCCAACGCCTTCCAAAACCGAGAACGTCGTCTTAGGCGACACGCCCGATCCACTCGCAACAATCTCGTGCGGCGGCAGCATCTCGTCGTCCCCTTCCCCTTCGTCCAGTTCGAAAAACCTACTGTTCCTCTGCTTCGCCATCGCGATCGACAGCACCGGCACGTTCATCGGCGCCGAGTGTTGGTACTTCCTAGCCGGCATCGATTGCGACCTCTCCATTATCGGAGGCTTCGGAAGCGACGGAATCATCTTCGATGATGATGCAGACGACGACGGGGACGATGATACCGAGTGCTTGCGTGAGAAAATTGGACGGGTGTCGTTTTCGGGTAATGCGGCCAGGATTCCGGAATTCTGCTGATGGTGATGCACGAAGGAGGATGAACGGTTGTGATTCGTTAAGAAGGTGAAAGCGTGATGGTTATTTTTATTGTTGTTGCTGTTGTTGTGGTGGTGGTTGTTGTTTGGTTCGGAGGAATCGTTTGTCCATAAAATATCGTCTTCGTTCAACTCATCTCCACCGTCGGATGCCGCTGACGTGGATGAAGACGAGGAGATGCCAAGGAATCGGTCGGAAGATGGAGATCGGCGGTGACGGAAGGCGGTGGAGTCCATCTCGATCTTTATTATTATTAGTGACTGTGTGTGAGTCACCGATTCATTTGTTTTGCGGTCTGTTTATATAAAGTTATTTATAAAAATAAATAAACAAAAAATACTTATGGACAGAGACAGAGAAAGAGATCTTGGACTGATGTGGCGGAGAGAGTCGCGGTTAGCGGAGGGGAATATAAGCAGGTGGAGGAAAAAGGCTGAAACGTTGAGGCTGGGGCCCATGGCTTTTTGTTGATGACGTGGCCGAAATTTGCTTTTATGAACCTCGGTTTTTCGTTAGTGGGACCGGTGTGCTATTGAGTATTGATTGGAGAGGTCGACATCAAACTTCAGAAACCTTTAACCTTATCTGCATCTCGGGGTATCTGTATCCTCTGCTGTTGTTTTTGGCTCTAGTTTCGGTTACTAATCATTTTGTGCCGTGTGGAAGGTGCTGTGTATAATCTATTCGTTTGACATGACATGACATGGTCACGTCCATAATATTACGTCAATTAATTTTTGAATTAATAAATATTAAATTTTAAGCGTAGCCCATGAGTAAAAACCTGGTGGCAGCGTGTGGAAACAGTAGTGTGTGTATATATATATATATATATATTTTTTTTGTAGTATATTTTATTTCATAGTATATTATAATTATAATTTATATTTTTTAAATTATTTCTTATCATATTAAATTATAAAGTATGATTAAAAGATTTTTAATTTTTTTATTTAAATATTTACTTGCATGACAAATAGAAGTATGAGAAATAAGGTAGTGTTTGTTTTTTTATCTGAAATTTGAATAAGTGTAAATTTTTTTAAAGTTTAAATGGGTTTTGTTTTAAATATCTAAATAATATTTTTATTTTTTTAATATCTAAATATAAGTGACTTCTTATTTATTTTTATAAATAAAAACATATTAAATATGATTATTTGACATTTATATTCTTATAGATTAAAATAAAAAATAATTAGATTTTTTATAGTTTAGAAACAAATTTATAAATATATTTTCATAATATAATATTTACTTCTCATTTAAATTTTTTTCTATTAAGATAAAAGTCACAAAATTTTATTTTTCTATTCAGATGTAAATGTCTGAAAATTAAACATAAATTATAAAAACAAACAAGAAAATTTTATAAAATATCTAAAATTAATAAAATTTTAGACTTTATACGTGTAACAAATAATCCTAAGTATTCTTTCAAACGACTTTCAAATAAAAATAATTTTATATTATTTTAATTAAAATTTTTCCTTCGTCCAAATAACAACAATTATATCACTTCTCTCCTTTAAGAATTATAAAACAAAAAATAATAAAATTAAATATTTCAAATTACACTCTAAAAATAAATTTCAAATGAGAATATTCATCTCTCTTCACTTTTCTATTGAAAAAAATAATCTTTTTTATTGAAGAAATAGAATAACAATCTCATTTAAAGAGATTTTAAAATCTTTTTACACATGCAGTTCTTAAAATAAGAAGTAAAATATTATTTAAAAACATCTTCTTTTAATAAAGTTGTTACACCCACACATTTCACATTTTATATTTATGTTTTAAATTTTAATTGAATTTTTTAAAATAAAATTATAGGATTGTTGAGTTGTGGAGATATAAATATAACAAGAATAAATAATTAAAAATTTGTATGTATTTATATAAAAAAAATTAGAATAAATGATTTTTAGGATGAATTTTTATGGAAAGATGACCAATATTAATATGAGTAATGATATAATTAGATAATATTTTATACAAACGGATATGATATTATATGAAAAGTTGACTAAAGACATCACTTGGCCCACATGATTTATTTTTATCTAACTAATCATGTAATGTCATATCAATTTATATACAAATAGTTCAGAAAAAATTGGGTGGGATATACCTCATTTCACCCGAAATACTTAAAATATACTCTAGATTATAACATTATTTTATTTTGCACATATATGCCTAAAAAATAAAAAAAGTATGAAAATATTATTAATAAAATTATCACAAAACTAAACTTTTTCCCTAAAGTCACAAAGTTAAATAAGCATAAAATACTCGATTTACTCGACTTTAGTTATTCGATTTACTTGACTTCCTTACTTCATATTTTCCTCAACTAAATACTCGACTTATTTAAAAAAAAATATTCAACTCTTTCCTAGCTTGTTCAAATAAGTTACTCGACTTATTTAAATTACTTACCTAACTTCAGTTACTCGAATTAAAAAAAAAAATTACTCAATTATAGTAACTAGTCGAGAATACCCGACTTAAATAAAAATGAAAGTTTTCATTTTAATTAAGTTAGGTAAAGAGTCGATAATTAAAATGAAAAATACTTGGCTTAAATTGAAATGAAAAAAATATTATTTTGATTAAATCGGATAAAAAGTCAAGTATACTTAACTTCGGTTATGTCAGTTTGTAATGTATGAATTTTTAGGGGTATTTTAAACTTTTTGTAACTTCAATATAATAGAGTATAAATTTGATATTTAGAGGCAAATGAGGGGCATATTTTAATAAAAAAACCCAATAGTTTGTTCAAAAGTTTGTGGATATAACTTTGTTTTTTAAATATATGAATTTGTATTTTTAAAAAATCAAACGCATATTTATCTAATGATTACGTGCTTATTTAATCTCATAAACTCTATTCAGTATTCTAATTATGATTATTATTATTTAGTAGATATTTTAAGATTAAATGAACTATTTTATCTCTACTAGCAAAAACTAATTTTAAGTTTTGATAGTAGAGGTTGAAAAGTTTTTTTAAAATGTTAAATATCTAAAATATCATTTACTTATCTGACAGTCTTATTTAATTAATTTAATAAAATTACTTTAAAAATTTTATCTACTAAAATAATTTTACAAATTTTTAATAAAAATTATAGTTAAAATTTTTTAAATAAAACTCTACTTATAAAAGTTTTATTAATAAAAATTATACTTAAATAAGTTTTATTTAGTATTTTTTATTTGTAAAAGTTAGGGAACGAAAACATTTTTGTCCATAAAATTTTCAATTCCAGGTAGAAAACATGGCTGCCAAACTTATTTTCTTATTTATTGTTTTTAAAAAATGTAAAACTCTCGATGAATACACCAGAGTTTCCACATCAAGAACAAAAAGTTATGGTTTCTTATTTTTGTAGCAAATTTTCATTCCCTCGGACATTATTGTTGAAAATGTATGGACACACATTTTTGCTGAAAATTGTATAATGTATTATTTGCACTAAATCCCATATGACAAATTTTTGGATTTGTAAGAGTTTATTTGTGATTGATAGTAGACAGCTGTAACTTTAAAGATATAAAATTAAAGTGTTTGATAAATAATAGTTATTGTATATTAGAATCTATATTGATATAATTTTTTTATTTGTATAATGAAAATATGTTGTATCTTTAACAATTTTATCAATAATTTAAAATATATAGCACTTTAATTATAATTAGACTCTAAGTACCATTATCTTTACCTTTATTAGTTAATAAAATAAAATATATTATTATTTTACGAAGTCAAAAATTTAAGTTATCAATAGTGAGTCAATTTTAATTTATGTTCTCCACTATACCCCTGACACTTATAATGCTCTAAATATTGGATGATGGATTTAGGGGTTTAGGTTTGCAATATATAATTATATTTGGAAAAGAATAATGATATAATAATAATAAAATATGGTACAAATTGATATAATATAACAAAATAAACAAATTAAAAATATTATATACTTTATATGATTTATTTTTATTATTTATAATTTTAATTAATCAATTATTTCATGTCATATTAATTTATAAAAATTATTTGTAACTCTTCAATTATTCTTCTTCTATTTGTTGAAAGGGTCTAAATTAGTAAATTACCATCCAATGACTAAAATTAAAATTTCAAAACAGTAAGAGATTTTACTGTAATTATGTCAAATTAGATGTCACGTGCTATCATTTTCTCTTTTATCAATAAAACAGTACACGTGTACTCAAATTAACCAAAACTTATCAAAGCTTTCACACGCCACAAGTCGTGACTAAGGTAATAGGTATGGTTTATGTAATAGATAAAAGCTTATTTAATTTCATAAATTTGTTTATTATTATTTAATTATTTTTTTAAGTAGGACTCTTTAAAATTAAATATTTGATCCTTACTAATAAAATAATTTTTTAAATAAATAAATATTAAAATTTTATAATATTAAAATATTATTTAATTTTTTATAATATAATTTTTAAAAATTTACTTATTAAAATAATATTATAATTTTTTAATAAAATTCGTTTAATGAAAATTCTATTTATAAAAGGCAAAAATTTTACTTAAAATAAATTATATTCGAAATGCTGTACCAAACTACCTGGACGGAGAAAACACCTTACGGTCAGCTCGTCACTGGTAGCTCTTGTGGTTTCTCGCGCCTTAATTCGCAGGTTGCAGGAGCAGATCCCACTGCGCACCGCAGCGCATTTTAGACAACAGCTCAATTTACACGCCTCACTACCGAACGAAGCTTCTGCTAGACAATTCAAATAGGAAGTTGTTAATTTTACTTCTCTTCAATCTTTCTTCTTCGGTTCCATTCGCCAGTTCCCAATCAGATCATGATTAACACGGTATCTAAGAATTATGCTCCTAACAAGGAAATTAATTTCCTTAATTTCTCATTAATTAATTAATTAATTTTGTTATTGTGGAAAAAGGAGCAGCAGAGAAGCGCATCCGGATCATCGCAGAGCCCTAGATCCCCGTCATCGCAACCGTACTTATCGGTGTCAGTAACCGATCCCGTGAAATTAGGCAATGGCGTACAAGCTTACATTTCCTATCGAGTCATCACCAAGGTATTTTGATTTTAGCTACTATTGTTGCATTAATAGTATCGCATTAGACTTAGGATTTCATTCCTTATATTTACTAATTGTGCCATTGAAACTTTAGTTAACTGTAGATGATGTGATTGTATTTCAGTTAATAGTTAAACAAAACTTAACATGTTTAAGGGTATATGTTGGTAGATTAAATTTTTTTATTATGCATTTTCTGGCTTGAAATAGAACAATTTTAGTTATATTTTAAAAATGAACAGATATTTGAAGATTCATTCTTATTGTGGCAACAAGTGCCTACTATTTTGACATTTGTTGAGGAGAAGTGGCCTAATAAAGGATCTGTTTTATTTCTTTGTTAATTCTTTATGGAGCTCTGTGCTTGTGTTTAGGCTAAGTAACTCCATTTTTGGTGTTTATTTTATAGTTGAGGTAAATTTTGCAGCTAATTAACCAGGTCATTATTCATTTGTAATTATGTGTTGAAGCAATCTATCTCTACATTTTTATTAAGTGCCATTTGTTGTTGCTATTTTTTTATTTCTCTTTGTTCTTCTTATAATTTTGAACTGTGTTGTTCAGCATAGTGAAGATTTAATTTAAACAAGTATTGCTATGTCTCGTGATGAATGTTTTGGCAGACCAATTTGCCTGAATACCAAGGCCCCGAGAAGATTGTCATTCGCCGTTACAGTGATTTTGTCTGGTTACGTGATCGACTTTTTGAGAAGTACAAAGGCATTTTCATTCCCCCTCTTCCTGAGAAGAGTGCTGTAGGTAACAATTGAATAATATATACCCTCATTTTTTTTATTTATTTTTTGCTAAAGCTATATTTTCAATGACGATGAGGCCATGATTATATTCCTTTGCGTGGCGTATATTTATTAGCTACTGATGATGTTGGGAGTGGTATTAGATGTTAACAAGGTGTTTAGGGTTTCTCACGACAATACTTGTTTTGCTGTTTTACATTGTCCCAAACAATGGGGAAATAAGCCCAAAACTATATGCTATTTGAGCTTTTTCTTTAACCAGAAATTCAGGTTGTATCTATGAAATATTGTCTGTATGGCCTAAAGAGAATTTCATACTTAATAAATTTTTTTCCTGTTCTAATGCCTGTGAATTTTTAGGGTCCTCCTCTCCCCCCACCACACTGTCTTTTTTTTTCGTGTGTGTGTGTGTGTGTAGCATGTCCACCATTTTGGGATCAACTGGTGTGACCTGCAAGTTGTAGGCGGCTATTTTTATATCGGCTATTTTTATATCCTCATCCATTTATGAGTCTCTGCCTTTTGCTAACTTAAATCATTTATGTGGTTTGTGAATGATTGAACTTACTACTTAAGCATATCAATGTTCATTCACTTTATTGCCAGAGTTAGTTTTTCTGTTTCTGTTTATTGAAAATCCTGATTATCCATGGGAATGGTTTCTTAAATGAAGCAAATCATATTGAGGTTAAGCATGAAGATTATTTAAGAACGTTGATGCTTCTCATCAGCGGAAATTTTGGTGATTTCCTTCTTTGCCTCCTTATCAGCATGTCTAGGAAACTTGGAAAGTACATTTTTGAAGCATTTTCTACCCATCGGGTGGTTGTCATTTTCTACCCTCAAGTTAATTTTTTCTGTCGCTGGCTTTGCCTCCTTGTCAGCATGTCTAGGAAACTCTGTAAGTACATATTTGAAGCATTTTCTACCCATAAGGTAGTTCTCATTATTTTCAATTGGATATGTATTTGGTCAGCCATCGTTGTAGAATTGATTATTTTTATTATTTTTCATTTGGAATCAATTCCCTGTAGAATTTCTGATTTGCTTGTAGGATGTAATGGGGCTTTCTAGTGAGTACCTGAAACTTTTGTTGGAAGTGCTTTCATGTTAATAATGTAATGTTCTGGGGGTGATGTAGCCGTTTTTTTTCTTTTGGGGGTCTTTTCAATAGTTAAATTTGACATTTGCTCAAGTAATGTGGCAATTTTGAGATTAGATGTTTCTGTCATGCTAGTTTGAAGAATTCCAAGATTAAATATGTGTCTAACTCTTGTTTCTCTACTGCAGAAAAGTTTCGTTTCAGTGCTGAATTTATTGAGATGAGACGCCAAGGATTGGATTTGTTTGTCAATCGGATTGCTTCACATCCTGAGCTGCAGCAAAGTGAAGATTTAAGAACATTTTTGCAGGCAGACGAAGAGGTTATTCATATGAGATTTATGCCTCAAGTTTAGTTTCTGTTTTGGGTAGCTACAAATTCTAGTTAAAAGTGATCAGATATCCTGCCTTCAGACATTTAAATTGTGACATATTGGATTGATTATTCCATACGTAGACATGAACACTTGCGACTGATTGTTCCATACACAGACAAGAACGTTTGTGTCAATTAGGAGGTCGTTTGTTTTAGAAAATGCAGAAAAAGGAACATGTCCTTGTTTTGGTTTTTAAATTGTATAAATATTTCTTGGCTAGATGTAAAATTGTAGAAAGCATTAGTTAATGTACAATTTATTAGATTCTCCAACACATTCTTGGCCCGCCCTTCTTTTGTGAGAATTAGATATGATTGGTGATGGATTCATTTTAGTTTATACTTATGTAATTTCTTTTGTTCAGACAATGGAGAGATTAAGGTCTCAAGACACTGGTTATTTCAAAAAGAAGCCAGCTGATTTGATGCAAATTTTCAAGGTAATATTAAAATTTCCTTAGGATCCTTCTACAGTCCCTAGTTCCTCTCTGGGTACACAATTCCCTGATCACATATCCAATTTGTAGTGCATTTCAGCACAAATGCCCAAAAATGTCAAATTCATATTAATATTACTGAGCAACTCCATATTGGATATGTGGCATTAAATGAGTAACTCCAGCTACTATGCTTTTTATTGTAGTAAAAAATTGATCTTGCCATAGTTTGTGTGAATATTTGGCAGGATGTACAATCTAAAGTGAGCGACGTTGTTCTTGGAAAAGAGAAGCCGGTTGAAGAATCTAATCCTGAATACGAAAAGCTGAAACACTACATTTTTGAGCTTGAAAACCACTTGGCTGAAGCTCAGAAACATGCATATCGTCTTGTAAAAAGACACAAAGGTAACGAGGTTTTGAAGGCTCAAGTTATTTTAATATGCCTTTTCACTTCTCTGATTCGGGATTATTTTCTGCTTTGTCCAAAAAATGAGGTTAATTTTTTAGTATTTCATGTCCATTCTCAGAGTTGGGGGAATCTCTGTCTGATTTTGGGAAGGCAGCTAAGCTTCTTGGTGCTTGTGAAGGAGATGCTCTTGGAAAGGTGTTCTCTGAGCTTGGGATGAAATCTGAGGCATTATCAGTAAAGCTGCAAAAGGAGGTAGGCTACAACTGAAAGTTCAGTCTTTAGAGTTAGTAGTTCCTGAAGTGTATGTCCAAACGCTTCATATCTGTAATTCTAGAATGTCTATTTTTCTTTGAAAGGAGACAATTTTAGCATTCGTGGTAGGTCCGCAAAGAAAATATTACGCATGCCTTTGTATTACTCTGCAGGCCCATCATCTTCTTATGAATTTTGAAGAACCTTTGAAGGATTATGTTCGAGCTGTGCAATCCATAAAGGTGAATTAGGCTTTTACTTTGGTTAATGCTCAGAGGCTGCATCTACTCTTTAATAGACTAAGATTTGCTTGTAAAAATTATTATTAAGGTCACATTGAACTTTACTTGTTCAGTTCAGCTAAAAGTTGTGGTACTAAAATGATTGCAATATGAAAGTAGTTGATAACAAATGATTTTTTTTGGGTCAAAAAAGAAAAAAGAGAAAAAAAAAAACTGGAGAAGTTGATAACAAATGATAAGTCATCATTAGAAGCTTTCCCTTTCCCCTCTGCTCAAATTTGCTTATTTCTTAATAGGAAATCTTCTTGTTTCTGTGTTTCAAAGCAGGCAACGATAGCAGAAAGAGCCAATGCCTTCAGGCAACAATGTGAACTGGCTGAAACTATGAAGTTGAAGGAGATAAATCTGTATGATTCTTTCTGGCCATTTCCATAACTTCTTGCTTAATCAAATTTTGTCAATTACTGCCTCCATAAAGTACATATCTTACTTCCTTGAAATTTGTGTAAGCTTCGAAACTTGAAGTTTATGCTGGAAAAATGTTGAAGTTATATTTTCATAATTGCCTTTTCTCTCATCATAAAGGATATTTAGAAGGCTCATTGGAAGGCATTTTCAGTGTCAAACAAAGAATAAATAAAGTTGTAATCTGAACTTTCATATTGTAATGATCACGAAGCACCTTTTATTTGACTGGTGGAACCTTTCTGTCAAAATTTTATGGCTGGGAAGGATAATCTTTTGTGTTTTCAAGCAATGTTATATTAAGAAGCAATTATTGATGTACAACACTGACAAAATTACGGTGGGAGAGATAGATACCAATGATCTATTTAATCACTAAACTAGGTAGTTGTGGCACTTTTGTTTCGTAATTTTCTTTTTTTCTTTTTAATTTTTTTAAGTTGGATTTTCTAATTTATGCTCATTTTCTATCCTTGAACTACAGGGACAAACTCATGTTAACGCGATCTGATAAGGTTGGTGAGGCTGAGATTGAATACAAGGAGGTAAGTCATTTGAGAAGAGTATTTTTGTTGCATGCATTAGTGTCCCATGTTCTTCGGCTAAAATGGTGTTTTGATGCAGTTGAAGGCAGAGAGTGAGGACTCGACTAGGAGATTTGAAACAATCACGCGCTTAATGAATGAAGAGATTGTACGTTTTCAGGAACAGAAAACATTGGATATGGGGGTTGCTTTCCATAATTTTTCCAAAGGACAAGCACGTCTGGCGAATAGTATTGCTGACGCCTGGCGATCTCTTCTTCCCAAGCTAGAAGCTTGTTCCTCTTCATAAAAATTCCTAACCCATGAGAAAGGTTCTTGTTTGATACATTGAATCTCAGACTGGCAGGGGCAGCTCCAGCTTTGTAGAAACTTCCTGGTTCCTGCTATCCTGGTGCTGTATGGACTGTTATTAATTTCCATAGTTTTGCTTGTACAATTTTGAGGCTGGAAAGAGAATCACCCTTAACTGGGCAAAAGTTCAAGAATTTTCATGTGAATTACAGGCTTTATCTTCATTGGTATTGCATTGTTAATGTATACAAAAAGTTCGTAATTTTCTGAACCTTTTCGACATGGAATTTGATGTTTGAGATTGTGGTTGTAAAGAGAGGGATACCGAAACCCGGAATGTTAACTGCACTGTGATCTGATTAAACTAGAAATTAACTTAAATCAGGTGCAGGATCTTCTAGTTCAGTGTTTGCTGACATGGCATACGCTTTTAACGAAAGCACTTCTTCACCTAAAAATACCTGTTCTGGTAATTAACTTATGCCATGTTTGCCGAGGGGTACTTGACTTCATAATTTAAAATTTGAAAAAACACTATATTATATAATTAACAATCATATTTAATTGACTTATAAATAAATCTTGCCTATTAATAAAATGATTTTTTTTTAAGAGGACTTTTAAAGAGGTTCAATCATGAGATTTAAATTTTATAATAAAATTTAGATTCTTGTCGATAAATATTTATAATATTTTTTTTTGTTATAAGAATGTATAAATATAAATATATATTATTAAATTTTTTAGTCTAATTCATTCTCAAATTTAAAAATTTTAACTCATTAATATATGACCAAGTCATATATTACACACTATATTATCATATATTATATCTTATACTATATTATAATAGTATGTATTGTATAAAATTATCTTATATTACGTTATATTATAATATATATATATAAAAATTATATAATATTATTTTTCAAGATTATAACTCATATTACATGACTAATTTATATTAATTCTTATAAGGCACTGTTTATATTTGAATACTTACTAATATTCGAGATATGTCTATTCCTCACACTTAATAAAGAAATAAATTATTTTTAATAATATTTGATGGATGTCTATTCATCACACTTTTGATAAGAAAATAAAAATTAACTTAGGTACTAATATTTGAAAAATATCTACTTCTCACTCTCACGTTTAGTTACTCATATTACATAATTAATTTATATTAATTCTTATGAGGTATTACTCAAATTTGAACCTTTATTAATATTTGAGATATATCTACTTTTTATACTTAAAATAAAAAAATAAATTATCTTCACTTAATAATTAAAAAAATATTTCTATAATATACTTATAAAAATTTAAACTGTTGTCTTGAAATATTCTCAACGTTTGTAGGGGTTGACATTTTAATGTTATAAAGAGTGTAATAAAAATAAATATTAATCACAGAGCCAGAGATCTGTGACCAAAGTCAAATGTTCCTTGACCTCTTAATTTCACTGACAAAAGGCCCATCTTATCCGAATTATAACATTTGCGCTTCCTTTACTCTCTCACTCCTCTGCAGAACCTTGAAGGCCATTGGAGTCGGACATCAGTCATGGCCTCCGCTGTGAGACTACTACACCCCGCACGTGCCGGTTCACACATGCAAGCATCTTCCTCTCTTGCCGTTCATCGCACGGTAGTATTCAACTTCAACAAGAGACAGAATAGCAACTGGATTACGAGACACATCAGCGAATTCTCAGGTCAACATAAGTTGACTCCAGTGGCCCAGTCCTCTCAGCAAAACGACGGCTTTGTGCCGTCCGACTATGAAGACGGAGTTTCTCTTGGCACGTTAAAATTGCCAGGGAATACTGATCTTCAACGTTTCGAATCTTTGCTATTTCAGGTAGGCGATAATAATTTATTTAACAAAAAAAAAAAAAAAACTCCAAACAACGAAGCGGCTATTAAACTTCGTGCTTTAGGAGCATTGCTCCTTAATTATTTACTGTTTGTGATATATGTATATAAATTATAATGATTAGTTAAAACATACATATAATAAACATTAAATAGAAAAAAAACATTATTTCAAGAGCACCTAACACTTGGAAAATTCCATTAACCACAAGGTCGACTATTAAATGCTAAATACTAAAGTGTGTTTTGGGATTAATGAATAAGTATGCGTATGAGGAAAATTTCTTCTTCGTATGTGGCGTCCTCCAAGCGATTGAAAAATAGTGTTGCGTATTGATAAGTATGTGTGTTAAGGTGGACCACGGCATCGTCTACAAATTTGTAGATGGCTTTTCAACCTTCATGAAATGCCATAATAGTCAAATGACATCTCAAACGGTCCTTATAATTAATTATACACACACACACAGACAAACGTTATGTCACATCGTAATTTAAACCCAATTTCTTGAAAATAATAGTGTAAGGAAAACGGAGAAATGAAATTGCTTGCACGGCAAATTACTATTTGGATGCCCTTTTTCATTTCTTGCAGTTGATATTTTTAAATTTAAATAAAAAAAGTTGAAATTTTTCTTCTTGTCTTGATGACAGTGGGCGAACAGTCTGTGTCAAGGAGCCAATCTGCCGCTACCTGTGCCTCTCAAGGTGAATCATTACTGTATGCCTTGTTTTATGGATTTTAGGCTTGTAATCAGCCACGCACATGCTCGCATATTCATTCAAATTTCATAGAAAGCTTCAGACATTAGCATGGATATATGCAGCATGCTAGGTGGTACCATCTATAACGGAATTCTGCATTTTGGAGATCAGTGGTATGTAATAAGAAATATATAGGGGATCAAAGTATAATTGGAAAAAGGTTTTCATGCAAAATGTTTCATAAATAACTTTACACAATGCCCTGACCTTACTGCAGCTCTGCCACTGGATTTTGTTTAACATTAGCAATGCAAGACCAAATGCCATATGCCAATGTTTTATGGTTTACTGGTGCGTAAGGGGCTGCACTCCTGTAAATGAGAATAGTTTTCTATTATTTATAAAGAGAGTATAATTATTCTCTTCTATTATTAGAGAAAAGTTATTATTTTTCCAGTATAATAAAATTATTTTCTTCTGTCTTTGCCCGTGGATGTAGGCTATAAGTCGAACCACGTAATTTCTGGTGTCCAAATTTATACTTGCTCTTTATTTTTCTTCCAATCTCATTTAGCTGTGGTTCTACTTCACCCATAAATTTCCTAACAGTGGTATCAGAGCCTTGGTTGCATTCTTTATAATCGGGTCACTGTTCACGTGAGGTTATTGTTCACATATACGGTACTGTTCACGTGAAACAGTGAGAGCCGATCCTAACTAAGGTAGTTCGTGGTGAAAGTAATGGCGGCAAAATAAGAGATTGAGAAGTTCAATGGGAACAATTTTTCATTGTGGAAAATGAAGATGAAAGCTATTATAAGAAAAAACAATTGTTTGGCAGCAATTGGAGAAAAAACCCATGTAAATAACTGATGATGTTAAGTGGAATGAGATAGACGGTAATGCAATTGCTGATCTACACTTAGCACTTGCAGATGAGGTGTTATCCAGTGTGGCAGAGAAAAAGACAGCGAAGGAAATATGAGATATTCTCACAAAATTGTATGAGGCTAAGTCGCTGCACAACAAGATCTTTTTAAAGAGGAGACTCTATACTCTTCGTATGGCGGAATCTACATCAGTGACTGACTATATCAACACATTGAAAACTCTATTTTCGCAACTCACAACGTTGGGTCACAAAATAAAGGAAAATGAACGTGCAGAGTTTGTACTTCAAAGTCTATCAGATTCGTATGATCAACTCATCATCAATCTGACGAACAATAGCCCGACGGATAGTCTAGTTTTCGATGATGTTGCAGCCTTCATCTTAAACAAGGAAAGCAGGCGCAAGACCAAGGAAGATAGACATGCAAGTTCGCAGCAAGCAGAAGCGCTATTGGTGACGAGAGGGAGATCAACAGAATGTGGCCCCAGTGGGAGTTACAATCATGGTAGCTTAAAATCCAGAAGTAAGAAGAATATGAAATGCTACAATTGTGGCAAGAAAGGGCATGTGAAGAAAGAATGTTGGAGCAATCAGGAGAGTAGAGAGAATAAAGCATCTGAGTCATCAAATGCTCAAGGTTGTGTGGCTAGTACTTCGGATGATGGTGAAAATCTCTATAGCGAGGCAGCAGCTGTTACAGAAGGCAGAAAGCGGTTAAATGACGTCTGACTTATAGACTCAGGAGCAACATGACACATGACCTCTCGGAGAGAATGGTTCCACACATATGACCCAATCTCAGGAGGATCTGTGTACATGGGCGATGACCATGCCTTGGAGATCGCTGGTATTGGTACTGTCAAAATAAAAATGTATGATGGTACAGTTCGCACAATTTAGGAGGTACGATATGTCAAAGGCCTAAAGAAAAATCTATTGTCTTTGGGACAAATAGATAGTCTTGGGTGCAAAGTTTATATTGAAAATGAGATGATAAAAATTGTCAGAGGAGCGCTTGTGTTAATGAAGGCAGAAAAGATCAGTGCGAATCTATTCATGCTTCAAGGAGAAACATTACAGGAAGCTGATGCGTGGGTCGCGTCAAATGGAGAAGAGTCAGCGATGATGTGGCATCTCAGACTTGGCCACATGTCGAACAAGGTTTGAAGATCCTCTCAGCTGACAATGCCTCGGACTCAAATCGGTAAGTCTACCATTTTGCGAGCATTGTGTTACAAGTAAGCAGTATAGATTGAAATTTAGCAGATTTCATGCTAGAAGTAAATGCGTTCTCGACTTAGTTCATTCTGATGTTTGGGAATCACCGGATTTATCCCAAGGAGGTGCAAAGTACTTCGTTACTTTTATTGATGATTACTCCAGGAGATGTTGGGTGTATCCAATCAAGAAAAAGTCAGATGTGTTTCCAGTATTTAAGGAATTTAAAGTGCGTATTGAATTTGAATTAGTGGAGAGTATACAGATGGTGCATTTCTTGCATACTGTAAGCAAGAAGTTATTCAGAGGTAGTTTACAGCGGCATACACTCCTCAACAAAATAGAGTGGCGGAACGGATGAACCGAACTCTTACAAAGAGGATAAGAGCTATGTTGATGATCGTTGGTCTACTAATCTTTTTGAGTGCAAAATGACTGTTATGTAGTAATCGGTCTCCATCAACGGTATTGAGTTGAAGACGCCAATGGAGATGTGGACAGGTAAGCCAGCTGATTACTCTCATTTACATACATTTGGATGTCCTGTATATGTAATGTATAATGCCCAAGAAAGAACAAAGTTAGATCCAAAATCTAGGAGGTGTATCTTTTTGGGGTATGTTGATGATGTAAAGGGGTATTGTCTGTGGGATCCTACTACCCACAAGATTATTATCAGCAGAGATGTTGTCTTTGTAAAAGATCAATTGCAAAAGAAAGATGGGGATGATAATACTGTGAAAGAAAAGTCAAAACTACACCGGTATATGTAAAAAATAATCAGGAAGATTCAGAGTCTTCTGAAGCAGTACCAGAGCACGAGGAACAAAAACTAGTTGAGTATGAGGCTCTAGAAATTCGTCGGTCAACTCGAGAAAGACGACCACCAACTTGGCACTCAGAGTATGTTACAGAAATCAATGTTGCATATTGTTTTTTAACAGATGATGAAGAGCCATCAACTTTCCATGAAGCTTTAAGCAATTTCGGATGTTACTTTATGGATGGCGACGAATGCAGGAAGAAATTGAAGCTGTACACAAAAACAAGACATGGGAACTTGTGCCATTGCCACATGGAAGAAAAGCCATTGGAAACAAATGGCTCTACAAGATTAAACGTGATGGCAATAATCAAGTAGAGCGGTATCGTGCAAGATTGGTGGTAAAAGGATATGCTCAGAAAGAAGGTATTGACTTCAATGAGATATTTTCTCCAGTAGTTAGACTCACGACAGTCAGAATAGTCTTAGCAATATGTGCTACATTCGACCTACATCTAGAACAGTTAGATGTGAAAGCTGCATTTCTTCATGGAGAACTTGAAGAAGAAATTTATATGCTCCAACCGTAAGGTTTCTTTGAAACGAGCAAGGAGAACTTGGTTTGCAGATTGAACAAATCTCTATACGGTCTCAAATAGGTGCCGAGGTGTTGGTATAAGAGATTTGATTCCTTCATCATGAGCCTTGGATACAAGAGACTCAATTCAGATCATTGTGCTTATTACAAGAGATTTGAGGATAACGATTTTATCATTTTGCTGTTATATGTAGATGACATGTTGGTCGCAGGCCCCAATAAAGATCAAGTCCAAGAATTAATGGCACAGTTGGCTAGGAAGTTTGAAATGAAGGACTTGGGACCAGCAAACAAGATTCTAGGGATGTAAATTCACCTAAACAGAAATAATAGGAAGATTTGGCTTTCACAGAAGAATTACTTGAAGAAAATCTTGCAACGCTTCAAAATGCAAGATTGTAAGCCAATTTCTACCCCACTTCC
Source organism: Murraya koenigii (assembly GCA_025617385.1). Taxonomy (NCBI): domain Eukaryota; kingdom Viridiplantae; phylum Streptophyta; class Magnoliopsida; order Sapindales; family Rutaceae; genus Murraya; species Murraya koenigii. Next base: position 20,290,482 of record CM046819.1, read on the forward strand.
GGTTAATTTCAAGTTATCCTCAAGTATGTGTCCTAACAATGAAGCAGAAAGGAATGAGATGTCTCGAGTACCATATGCATCAGCAGTGGAAAGTTTGATGTTCGCTATGATTTGTACAATACCAGACATTGCACAAGCAGTGGGAGCAGTTAGTCGATACATGGCGAATCCTGGTGGAGAACATTGGCAAACAGTGAAGAGGATTCTAAGATACATCAAAGGAACCTCAAATGTTGCATTATGTTATGGAGGGTTAGAATTTATTGTCAGAGGCTACGTGGATTCAGATTTCGCAGGTGACTTTGATAAAAGAAAATCTACTACTGGCTATGTGTTTACACTTGTGGGAGGAACTGTAAGCTGGGTTTCAAAACTACAGACTGTTGTGACTTTATCTACGATGAGGCAGAATACATGGCAGCTACACAAGCATGCAAGGAGGCTATTTGGATACAAAGGTTACTTAAGGAGCTCAGGCGCAAACAAGAGAAAATTCACATGCTTTGTGACGATCATGAATGCTTTGCATATTGCAAAAAATCCAGCCTTTCATTTCAGGACAAAACATATAGGGGTTCAATATCACTTCGTTCGAGAAGTAGTGGAAGATGGAAGTGTAGATTTACAGAAAATTTATACTAAGGAGAACCTAGCAGATGTTATGACTAAGCCAATCATTACTGACAAGTTTATATGGAGTAGATCTTTTTGTGGCCTAGAAACGTAAGCAACATGTTAATGGCAAAGCAGAAAGGATGGTGTGGAGATTGATTGGTTCTCAATCAAATCTCCAAGTGGGAGAATGTCAAAGTTGGGCACCGCCACCGCCCTTCTAGGTGGGCGGTGCCCAACTTCAATCATCTCGTTATAGATGATAATAAATAATAATAAATAGTAGCCAAAATGTGGTTATAAATTGAGAGCCTCTTCCCTCATTTCAATCATTTCGGAAAATTTATTTCCTCTTGTATTAAAGAGAATTTTGAGAGTTAAATAAGTACTCTTAGTATTGGGTGTAATTGGGGTATTGGGAAGTGAGAATAATTTTCTCCTAGTTATAGAGAGAGTATAATTATTTTTTTCTATTATTAGAGAGAAGTTATTATTTTTTCAGTATAATAAAATTATTTCTTTCTGTCTTTACCCATGGATATAGGCTATAAGTCGAACCACGTAATTTCTGGTGTCTAAATTTGTGCTTGTTCTTTATTTTTCTTCCAATCTTATTTAACTATAGTTCTACTTCATTTATAAATTTTCTAACAGTAAACTATGAGAAAAAACATTGTCCGAGGATAAAAATTATGATTAAGAACCTTGACTTTACTTGCTTAGATATTTTTTATTTTTTAGGTCCAGTGGATTTAATGGCCTTATAATTATTATTTATTTGATCTCCCATTTTCCACTGCTTTGATTTCTTTAGCCTGATAAGTTTGACTTCATCCTCAACTTTCCAACCACACGAATGAAGCAATTAACCACATTCAATTTACTTGGTCAAGTCCATGCTAAATGAATTCAATACTAAATGACCTTTGCCAAATCCATGGTGAAAATATCACCTAGTCGGCGGCTCAGATTGTTCTGTGATTAGGCATTATTCAGGTGCATGCTGGTTAGATTCTCCATTTTATGAGTTCTCCGCAAATCATGCTTCTGGTCAACCTGTTTAATTCTGGTGACTACTGCTTGTTATCTTAGGTTGCGGTCTGAATCATTCAAATTTGATATCTTTGCTTGTCAAGCAGCTTATATGGTCTTAAATAAAAGCAGCATTTAATCTATAGTGAGTTGCCAAAAAGATTAAAAAAAAATTCCTTATTGGAGTTCTCATTTTCTATTTAACAGGTAGACAAAATACCTGGTGGAGCCAGATTGGGCTTTATTACAGTCAGAGGTGGAGAGACTGAGGTCCTTGTCTATATTGACTGCCTGGTTTTCCCAGCTACTAGTGGTTCAGGTCCAATTTTCCGAGCTATAAGAAATGGACCATTAAAAGAAAAGTCTCCTCCTGGTGAGCCGAGGGTCATGAGAAGTCTTCTGCAGGCCCTTAAAAAATCCGTTGAAATTGCTGGAGTTTGAAGAGGTTACGTGCTGGAGCTGAATAATATATGAATAGAGTTTCTTTTTTCTAATCTGTTATGTTTAGCTCTAGAAGAGTCAAACTCTAAACTCTAGTAGTCATTCCTTATTGTAAGAATAATATTAATTGTATATTTGACCATCTTTCTATTCAACCATTCTTTTAGCTATATATATAGCCAGCTATCTAGGTTACTAAATGCATGTGTGTACTTATTTGCTTTATATCATATGGATTTGAAGCGGTCTTCTTCCACGAAATAGTTCAAAATTAGAATAGCTACAACTAGTTATCTATTTCATTTTCTCTGTTTCTGTGTGTGTTTTATTCCCAGAGGATCCTTGTGGATTTGACCTCTTGAGGGATAATTTTGGAAATACATTGTTGCCACATCGATTGAAGTGATTTTATTCCTTGAAACTGAGGTACATTCTCTTACACATGCTGTACAATAACTTGAGACATGTACAATAACTTGAGATGCAATGTGTTTCTTTTGTATTTTCAAATAATCTCTGTGCTTCTTTGTCCTTGGAGAAAAATCTGTTCTCTTCTTTGATTCTTCTATGAATAACTTATTATGACATTAACAGGACGTGATCAAGGAGCATAAAACTAAGTCATGTCATAAACTGTTTTATCTCATCTATGCACTGAATATTTTATAGAGAAACAATGAAATTAGAGCCTCTCTTTTAATTATACATCCATTAGAGAACAAAAATAATTTATCCAGTATCTTAGAGGTTGGCATTCACACCTATAAATTTACTTGAATCTGAAAATGGAATTCTCATTTTATTCACTCCTTCCATTTTGCTGTTTGAAAGACTTGCTATTTGGCCATTCGTAACATCTTGGTCCTAAAATCTTATTGCATCCCTAAAAGGTATGGATAAACAAGAAGATGGCGGAAAAAGATTGATTGATGAAGAACAAGATGATTATGACGCTATTATTGTGGGTTCTGGATATGGTGGTTCTGTTGCATCTTTTCACCTGTCAAGGGCAGGAATAAAGGTATGTCTAGTGGAGAAAGGGCGGCAATGGGAATCTCATGATTTTGCTACTGATAGTTTGAAGATAATGTCTACTGTGAGGATGGAGAACGGGAACTTAGGTTTCAGCTTTGGCCCAAAAGATGCTTTGTTTCAGGTTATTTCTCTCTGTCTGTTCTCCAGTAAAATGGTTGCTTCAGTAAAACTTGCACATCAACAGGCAGAGTAGGTTCAGCAGTTCAAAATTTCTTCTCCTCATAATAACAAGTGAAATTTTTTGAATCCATTAGTGACTTGGTGTAGACACCATATAAACACATTACCTGTGTACATTGTGATTATGTCATATATCTTAAGAAAGGTGCATGAAATAGCATTCAAGTTTTCTCTGTAAGTCAAAATGTGAGTGAAGATTTTTATGACTGAATGATGAAGAAGATTTTTATGACTGAATGATGAAATAACAGGTCTATGAACAAGGTGATTCTCTAGCAGCAGTGGCTTGCGGGCTTGGTGGAGGTTCACTAGTCAATGCTGGAGTGATGCTGCCAACCCCAGTTCGTGCTAGAAGGAATCCAAAATGGCCAAAGGAATGGGAAAGGGACTGGGATAACTGTGAAGCTTCTGCTGCTGCTATGTTGAGAATACAGAGTGTTCCTGTCAGGTTTCCTGTTGCCAAAGTCATGGGAGGAATAGCAAATGGAGAGATTGAAGATAGTTCCGAAGACTTGATGAAGCTAAGCATCAACTTTGATCTTGAAGAACCTCCATCCAATCTAATGAAGCCTCAGCAAATTGGTAGCTGTTTAGCCTGTGGAAATTGTCTAGCTGGTTGCCCTTATAATGCCAAAAATTCCACCGACAAAAACTATATTCTTTCTGCAATCCAGGCATATTTTCTATGACTTTATATGCATTTTGACATTTTGCATCTAAATTTATATCTATGTTTACATTGACTACTTTTATATCAATTTAAGTGTTATATTGGAAAACAGTGCTATTTGAACAGCAACACTCCGTCTAGATCCTATCTGCATGATTATAGTTTAAACATTTTCTGTTGTTGATCCATTCTTGACAATGCTCAGTAACCTTAATTACGTTGGAAATAATATGGAGTAAAATAATGCCCTATGCAATTTCATAACATATCCTCATTTGTAATATAAATGTCTCTGTTCAAATCTGACTTTTTTTCCCCCCTTTGCTGATGCAGGCTGGATGCATAGTTAAAACAGAATGTCAAGTTAAGTGTGTTGTCAAAAACCCATATGTTAATCTGCAAGCTACAAAAAGTAGCAGAAAAAGCAGAAGATGGTTTGTTTATTTAAATGAGGTTGACTACATAACCGCTGATTTTGTAATCCTATCAGGTAGGACGCTGTAGCGACAAATGTTAGATCTGTTACTAGAATAGAATTTCTAAATCTCTTAACAATTAAAACTTGGCATTCTCAGCGGGAGTTTTTGGCACTACTCAGATTCTATTTCAGTCACAAATGAGAGGATTAAATCTTTCAGACACACTTGGGTGTGGATTCAGCTGCAATGGGAATACTGTTGCTTTTCTTGCCAGGAGCCCTGCTCCCCTAAATTCTTATGGATTAGTCAGAAAGAAAATCCTAGAGACACCATTACAACTGCGACCAGGGCCAGCCATCTCTTCGTCTTATACTTCTTCATTGGGTTTCACAATCCAGGTCTAAGATTTCAGTGCACTTAAAAGCGAATTTACTTTAGCTCTCATGTACTTCTACTTTCATGTAACAAGATGTTATATTATATGATCATTAGAGTAGAGGTGTCATTTTGCTTTTGCTTTATGGTAGTTAAAAAATTTCCTAACTCTAGTTTTCTTTTCTTTTGCTGCAGAATGCCGTACTTCCATCTGCTTATCCCTCCTTGCTGTTTAAAGGGATTGTAACTTATGGCTGGCCGACTGGTTACTGGTTTTTTCATGGGGTTATAGATAAGCTGAAGCATATTGCAGGTTTTAAATCAAGCCAAGCAATGGTGCTTAATGCAATGGGATATGATGAGAGTGATGGGAAACTCATGTTTGAGAAGGGCACTAACAAAATCTGCTTTATTCCACCTCGTGATCCTTTATTCCCACGAAAAGTTGAGGCCTTTCAAAAGCTTACCAAGAAATTAGGGGGAATCCTTTTCTTATCAAGGTATCGAAGCACTTCGGTTCATCTTTTAGGTGGTTGCAATGCATCTTCAGATCCTTCACATGGGGTTTGTAACTCCGTTGGTCAGGTTTTTGATCCAAAGGCTGCTGCTGGTGTGCACCCGGGCCTGTATGTCTGTGATGGTTCTTTAATACCATGTTCTGTTGGCGTTAACCCTTGCCTTACTATTGCAGCAGTAGCCGAGCATGTAAGTAGGCACCTTGTGAAGGATGTCATTGAGTACAAGAACAAAAAAGGCATAGAACATGTTGCTGAAACTGTTAATAAGAATTTGAGGAGCACTAAGAGATCAATAGTCGTGATTAAAGAGACTATGAAAGGTTACATTGGGGGTATGCCATGCACTGCTTATCTCAAAATGAAGATGAACTCTCAGAATCATCTGGATTCTGATCAATGGAAATCTGTGATTGGTGAATCTCATCCACTACTAAGAGGAAAAGTTGGTGGGTATGTTGTATTTACAGCCATTGACAAGGATTCATTACATGTTATAGATGGTGAGGTTGATCTATGCCAAGTGGATTCCAGAACTCCTTACACACAGTACATGCACTATCGTATTCTTCTTGCGGCTTCTTCTGGCTTAAGGTACAAGAAACTTTGAATTTGATTCCACTTTCACTTTCTTTTTTTCCCTTGCATAACTTTTAAAATCTGATTTGTGCAGATATATTCTTGAGGGAAAGAAGATAATGAATCCTTTTCTATTTGCACTATATGCTTGGAAGGAGACAACTACGTTGCACGTAACATTCAAAAATGTTTCTGGCAATGGTCTGCAGGATGAAGTCACAAATTTAACCGGGGAGCTTAAAATTTCCATGATAGAGCTTCTGAAGAGCCTTGTGACCCTTGAAGGGAACAGGAAGAGAAGCTTTGCATGTCTTCTCTCACGGACTGTCCTGAGGACCTATATTTTACAAATACCACAACAGAGCCACAATGACTGTAACTTGCCAGATTCTTACCATAAACATTATCCTAGCAGCTCTGTTTATGAAATTAAAGCAGGTATTAAAAACTCTACTTGAATTGGTTAAGATCCTGGAGATTGAAATCTGCTTAGATTTCACCTGATCAGATGCAAATTGGTGTTGGTTGTTAAAAGACAGTAAACAGAACATTTATTTGTTTAAATAGGGGAGAGAGGGCTGTAATCCTTTATTTTGCATGATTCAAGGAAAAACTACAAATTATTTCACTTTAATACACTCAGATTACTGATATGATACTCATCCAAAAAGAAATTATGGACCAAAGGTAAGAGTTATCAATTTTATTTTCTTCACTGATGTAAGTTTCTGTTTTTGTTGGTTGCTACGGATCATATAGAAGACGGTTGTATCATCCGTTGCAGGCAATGGAAATGCGGTCAAACTCCAGGGAGGCTTAAAGGAGGGAGACAATTAAATCCAGTTCTCCTTCTTAATGGATATTCTATAGAAAGTTACTGGCTCCCAACGGAACCAAATGATTTAGTTAGAACACTATTGGGAGAAGGGCATGAGACGTGGCTGCTGCAATCGCGATTGCATCCTTTAAATCCTGCAGACAACTTCACAATTGAAGATATTGGAAGATATGATATTCCTGCTGGTAAAGGAAGAATGCAAAATACCCAATCGAATTTATATCTTACACTCGTATAATTGTAGTCTGAGTGAGCATTTTCTTATCTATGTTATTTTTGCAGCAATTGGTAAGATCCTCGAGTTGAACGGACACAACATAAAGGTTCACATAGTTGCTCACTGTGCTGGAGGCCTAGCCATTCACATAGCTCTTATGGGAGGGCATATCTCTGCAACCCACATAGCTTCTTTGTCTTGCACAAACTCTTCAATGTTCTTCAAGCTGAATGCATTGGCTGCATTCAAAATGTGGCTTCCTCTGGTGCCTGTAGGTTTCTCTCTCCTTTTATTTATTTAATCTCAAACTCCATCAGCAATCAGGATTGGTGGAAATTATCATAGTCTTGACTGTTGGAAATGTGATAGATGTTTGAAATAAGAAGCATGTGTTTCAAGAGTACTAATAGTTTTATGGCAGGAGACATCTTCTTACATGTTTGCAAACCTATGGCTTGAGCCTTAGAATTTTTATTTAACATAACTCAAAACTGCAGATATCAATGGCTATATTAGGCAAGAACAAAATTCTGCCTCTGTTGAAAACGTCAGAAACCAGTTTGTGCCACCATCTCTTGAGATGCATTGCCCGTTTTATCCCACGCTATGAGAGATGCACATGTAATGCATGCGAGGTCCTTTCAGGTGTATTTGGTAATGCTTTCTGGCATCAAAATATAAGCCCTACAATGCACCATTGGATATACAGGGAAAACACAACAAGGCTTCCCATGGCAGGATTTCCTCACGTCAGAAAAATTTGCAACTCAGGATTTATCGTGGACAGCCATGGAAACAACTCATATCTGATCCATCCACAGAGAATGAAACTCCCGACGCTGTATATTTCTGGCGGACGGAGTCTTCTTGTGACTCCAGAGACTTCTTTTCTGGCCAACAAGTACATGAAAATGCACCAACCAGGTTTTAGACATGAACGGGTAGTTGTGGATGGTTTTGGGCATTCGGACTTGTTAATCGGGGAAGAGTCTGAAAAGAAAGTTTTTCCTCACATATTATCTCACATAAAATTGGCTGAACAAGGGGAAAATGACGCCATCAGTTCAGGAGAGAAATATAGCAAAGAGTCCTTGGCTTGGGAAGATGATTTCTACTCTGCATACAGAGGATTTGGAAGAAGTTGGTATTCCCAAATGATTGTTATTTTGTTGCCGTTGTTGTGGCTTGTTATTATGTTGATTTAATTATTCCTATGACTCATAAACTACAAAGAGGAGAAGAATCATTTTGGGGAATCGCTCAGTTTCTGTTTACAGCCATGAAGAAGATTTTCAGTGGGTTTGATGCGTTAATTTCTGCAGGCAAGACGGGTAACACTATCAACAAGATGCAGTCATCACAGGACTTACTAGCATGCGGAAGGAGGAAGTGGGTTAATAATAAAAGGATATTATTAATAATAAAAGCAGCTGCTTTGCTCTTTGCGACTTTTTTTTTTTTTTTAAATAATTCTAGGATGTATTTCATTCAAATTTATTTCAATTTGCTTGACGGGAGAATTGTGCAAGTTGCAATGGAAGTTTACGAATAAATTCAACAACCAATCTCATTCCAAACCGATGCAGTGAGTGAGCGTTGATCGGGTTTAGTAGATAGATATGGGCTCAATTTTTCAATCGTGAGCAAGTGCCGAAAGCTAAACTGGCCTACCATAGAGTTGGACTATTGGCTGCCTCTAAATCCGAAAAAACCTCAATTAACTAATTAACATAAAAGCATCTATATTCTTTAAACTACCTTATAGTTTTATAATTTTTAAATAATAATTTTAATATAATTATTAAAAATATAATAATTTTTTATCATTTAAATAATAAATTATATCAATATAATTTTTAAATTATAACAATTAATATTTATCAGATATTTTAATACTATAATTTTTAAGATATAGGATATAATTATTTAATTTCAATTCCAAACATATCTTTAATTAAATTTCTTTCCACCAAATTACCTTTTTTTTTTATGAACAGTTTTTTTTTAGAAATTAATATTTCATTTTAATGTATTTGGGGACGGCAAAAAAAGTGAATTATTTTTTCATAAAAATAAATTGAGATTTGACAGACTAGAAATGGTTTAAAGGAAGGTTGAAGAAGAGAGAAGTGTTGGTGTTTAGAGGCTAGCTATTGACATGGTGAACCCGTTAGCCGTACGTGTCACGAATACAGAAGAGTCAATATTGAATTCTGCAAAAAGCGAGTCACTGAAATTGAATCAGTGGTAATTTTGGAAGAAAGAGTCCTAATTAATTGATTGGATTTTGTTAGAAGAGAGGTTTTATTAGATTTTAGAGGTGTGCTGATAGTCCCCAATATATAGTAGAAAAGCCCAGATCATTCCAAATAGTTCAACTAAATATTAATAATAATGAAAGGCGTTCAACAGATGCGAGGCTGGAATAGCTCAGTTGGTTAGAGCGTGTGGCTGTTAACCACAAGGTCGGAGGTTCAAGCCCTCCTTCTAGCGAAATTTAAAAATAATTTTGCAAAAATGTTTTCAATATAGAAATATTTATCGATAAATAATTTATGTTGCAATAATTTTAATTGTGAATTTATAATATTATTGTATGTTCTTTGTGTTAAATTATTAATTATAAATTTATGATTGTATTTTATTTGATATCATTATATAAAATTTTAAATTATTAAAATTTAATATTTACGGATCCGGATATCCGGGATATCTGTCCGCAATCCGTACGGATATTACCCCCATTCGGATTCGCATATTCCGGATGTAAAATTATTAATGCGGATCCTGATCCAGATTTGGGTGCATCCGGATCCGGATTTTGCTATCTCTAGTTCGGGCTGGCTTGGCCGTGATACCGGACTTCAAGTTCTGCGTGATAAATTTAAAGGTATGGGGTTAAAAATTAAAAGTCTGCGATAGATCTAGATATGAGCCTCAAAAACACAGCCAGACAGTCTACACTGCGAACAAGCACGCGTCAAGCTCGCACGAAGCACGCGTCGAAATTAAACCAAGGTGCCCAACGGTCTCGAACGAAGCATGCGTCGAAATTAAACCAAGGTACCCAACGGTGGGTCAGCATCAACTTCACTTTGCTGTAAGAAGCGCGAGTCGAAATTAAACCAAGGTGCCCAACGGTCTCGAACCAAGCATGCGTCAAAATTAAACCAAGTTGCCCAATGATGGGTCAGCAACAACTTTACTTTGCTGCAAGAAGCGCGCGTCGAAATTAAACCAAGGTGCCCAACGGTGGGTCAGCAGCAACTTTACTTTCGACAGTGGGTCAGCAGCAACTTGACTTTGCTGCAAGAAGTGCGCGTTGAAATTAAACCAAGGTGCCCAACGGTGGGTCAGCAGCAACTTTACTTTCTACAGTGGGTCAGCAGCAACTTCACTTTGCTGCAAGAAGTGCGCGTCGAAATTAAACCAAGGTGCCCAACGGTGGGTTAGCAGCAACTTTACTTTGCTGCAAGCACCAGCAGCAGCTGTAATCTGCTGCAATGCGACGTACCTTGCCACCCTCACTTAACATGGCAGCCACGCATGTATTGAACCAAGCAGCAGAAGTACGGACTCTACAGTCTATTCCTCTCTAATAAGCAAAACTCTGCCAAGCAGCAGAAGTACCTCATAATTCATTAAATAACACAAGCATTAGGATCTTCCTATGTACTTTAAACATGATAATAAATGGTTATGTAAGGATTATAAGCCTTGTAATCCTTGATAATCTTAGTAATAATAACTGCCCATATTCCCCTGTTTCTAAGTTTTGGTTCCTGAAAATTTAAGTTTTGGAGTAATGTATACAAAATATAATAAGTTAAGGAGATTTAAGATTTTTCAGCTAGTTTGATTGTATTAATTTAATATGTTTCTGCTTTAGTTTTGTGTAGAATTATAATGGAAAATTCTTTTGATTTACCAATATCTTGAGATAGAAAATATTCAAAGAGAAACAAGGTCTGAAAAAAAAAAAAAAAGCAGAGGGCTGTCTCAAATTGTTGGGATCATTTCACGAAGATAGATGTCCATGGGGTAGAGAAGGGAAAATGCAATTATTGTGCAACTATTCTCAGTTATGGAGTAAGAACTAGTCACTTAAATAGACATGCTAAACAAATTTATGGTTTTAATCAACCGAGAATGGAAGAAGTTCTTGAGAATAAGCAACACTTGGTGAAGACAGAAAAATGTGAGCTTGAAATTAAGAAAATTTGATCCATTAGTTGCTCGTAAAAAACTTACAGCAGTGGTTGTGAAGCATGAGCTTCCTCTTAGATTTGTGGAGTATGAGGCATTTAGAGATTTTATTGATTATTGTAATCCATTAGCAAAGTCTATGTCTAGAAATACTTTGAAAAAATGAGATCTTTAAGTTATATAATGATGAAAAGGCGAAGACAATGAATTTGTTAGAGATTAATAATAGTAAGGTGACAATTACTACCGGCATGTAGATTGCCAGTAATAAAAAAAAAAGGTTATATAGTTGTTAAAGACATTTCATTGACAACTCTTGGCATTTACAAAGTCAAATCCTAAGGTATTTTATTAAATATTAAATTTTTTATAACTTCACATAACTTTTTTTTTTTTAATGAATAGATTTATATATGTGCAAGCTCCACATAAAGTCGATTATCTTTCTTAAATTTTATTGAAATGTTTGATAGATTGGAATCTGGATAGAAAGATACCCACGATTACTTTGGATGATGCAATGGTTGAAAGACAGAAGAGATTGTTGTCAACAGAGTAAATGATTTTGGGTGGTAAATTTTTTAATATGAGGTGTGTGGCTCATATTTTGAATCTAATTGTGAAGGATGAGTTGTTAATGATTGAGAGTAGTATTGTATGTGTTAGAGATAATGTGTCTTATTGAAGTTCGTCGCCAAAACGAGTGGAAAAGTTTAAGTTGGCGTGCCATCAACTGCAGTTAAATGTAAAAAAATTGGGGCTTGATTGTTCAACTAGATGAAATTCTACTTTTGCTATGCTTGATGTTGTAGTGAAGTATGTGAAGGGAAAAAAATTAGGATTTTCAATTTTTCAATTAAAACATTTTTAGGACCGATCTCATACAATATATAAGAATTAAGTAATCTAGAAATTCATACCTTGATGTTTTGAGAAGATGAACAATTGAGAGTTGTAGATCTGTCTCCAAACGATCTTCAAAGTTATGACTTAAGATTGATCAACATTGGACATGTGAGCGTTTGTTTCACCACTCTCCAATAGCAACTAGTTTCTCTTAAGAGAATAATGCCCCTTTTATAATATCTTATGAAAAATCATAATATGTAAGAATTATGATTCCTATTAAAAATAGAATTCCTCTTAAATATTTAAATTAAATATTATCTCTTCACTCATGTAAAAGTAGATGAATGTGTAACTAACTAGGGGACCACTTGTAAAATATCACAAGTCCCATTTTATACTTAAATATAACATACTAGGCCTTAACAAATATTATAATTATGATTTTCATCTAATATGCTAGTTTTTCTTGCTTTTGGGTCCAGTGATGGTGTTGTCAATTAAATGAGCTAACCCGGGGATCATTTAGAAATATACAATAGTGTCTACAATAATTAAATTTGTAATTAAATAAATATAATTATTTAATTCCAATTATACTCCACTATAAGATTGAACCGACCTCCATAATTGTATGCTTGAATATAATTCGCCCAAGCCACATTGATTTCTTTACTGCACAATCTTTTGTACCACATCGTTAATTTAAATTGATATCTCAACTGTCCAATCAATTTAATTACATCTTGTTCCTTAATACTTAATAGTTTTATCTAATAATCATTTTCAACATACTTGTTTATGTTGAGACACTCTGGTAAGAGAATTATATGATCAAGTACTGAAAACTCATCAAGAGATGTATCGTACAAATTCTATATTGTTAATATAAAATTTCAATACTTGTAATTGCTCCCACTAAGATACCGAGTAATCTTGACTACATGTGTATGTCGTGCCTATTGGTAACTCAAATGAAATAAGAACTACAATTATGAAATTATAACTAACTCAAGATTAAGATTACAGTAAATTAATACCTATGAGATTTAATAAGTCTGACAGTTATTACTAGGTTAATTAAATCTCATATATGATCCAGTTCAATGTAGTCATACTACATCAATAAATTCATACATGATTAAGACAAATCACTCAATGAATTTATTACAGTATATATCTAAATAAAGTGCCTAACTTTATTTATCAACTGCGAACTTAATTTATTTAATCATAAGATAACTTGTATTTATATCTTCTGCGAATCCACATTGTGATCGCATAAATACATATAATGTGATTAAATGGACTTTACTTAAAATATTCATGTAATTTAAGGTATCCGAATAAATACCTCAAATATTTTATTAATAAAAAATTAATATGCTTTGAAGAGCATATAATCCCAACAGTATGGACATGTTTTTTCTTGACTACAGATACTTGAGCTGCAATACAAGTGTTTGCCTAGTAGTGAGGAGTGAGAGACTGGCTAAGTAGATATTGGATTATTTGAGGCATTTTTCAAGGTTGATCGAGTTGTTTTTTAGTACAATATACTCCATTGCTAATTTATTTTTTCCGTTGGTTTGTAAAATGAGGATTTCAGTGAAAGGGTGGCAAACATCGGATGTTCTTGCTGTTAAAAACATGGCGGATAGCATGATTGAAAATTTTTTGAAGTATTGGGAGGGGATTAGTGGGATATTGGTGATGATTGTTATTCTTGATCTGAGATACAAAATGATGTTGGTTAATTACTATTATCCAAAGATTTATGGAGTTGGTCTTGAAAATCAGCTTAAGAGAGTGCGTGAGCTTTGTAATAAAATGATGAAGTATTATAAGGCAAAATCCGCAACTGCGAGATACAGTGTTGTTGGTGAATCTTCAACTTCAAATTTTTTTTTTCTTGTAACCAATCTTCTATTGATTTTGATGACATAGATGATATGAGAAATTTGATACATATGCAACACAAAATTATCAACCTATTAGTCCGAAGTCCAACTTAAATAGGTATTTGGAGGACCCTTTAGTTAAAAGAACTTTGGACTTTGATGTTTTACAATGGTAGAAGACGAACAAAGGCAAATATCTTATTTTGACTGAAATGACCAATGATTTTTTAGCCATACATGTGACGACTATTAACTCGAAGTCTACTTTTAATACAGGATGTAGAACCTTTAGTCCACATTGTAGCAGACTATATCCGGACACGTTGGAAGCAATCATGTGCTCTCAGCATTGTTTATGGACTACTAGCAGTCGATGTATAAAAATATTGTTTACAAAATCAATTACTAATTGTTTTTGCTTTATTATTTATTTTAATAATTTTTTTTTGTTAGGTGGAATTCCTAAAAAAAAAGTTTTTACTATAGAAGAATTGAACGATGAGGAAGAAGATGGTCCAAAAATATTGGATTAGTTTGTTTTGATATTAGTATTTTGTAGTTTATTATGTTATATTGCTAATATTTTATGTATTGGATAATCATATATTAGGTAATCATGTATAATTTAAATATTTTTTAGTTTATAATATTATTAAAAATTTATTTTAAAAAATTAATAAAAACTTAAGCCCGGCCCGACCTGAGCCCACTCAATATGAACCTACTTTTTCAAGACTTGAGCTTATTTTTAAACATACGAGCTTAGGCCTAAGCTTACAAAAACTCAGCCTCGGCCGCAAATTGCCCACCCTTATGAGTAACAAAACACCAATAAACAACGTGGTGTGAATTAAAAAAATAATGTTAATTTCAATTGTGACACCATATGTTAATTTCAGATATCATAATTACTGGTGCACAAAGAAGGCCTGTTCTTCATTACTACTGGCTGGAACCAGTTGTTATGGAAAAAATTAGGATCAAGAGCCTTGACGATACATGCTTAGAAATTATAAGTTTTCATGGGTCCAGTTAATTATTTGAAGATTCGTGAAATGATGATTACAGATAGCATAGTCAAGCAACCTGTTTCATTTTGGCTGTTAAGTGATGCCATTCCTTGAAACCTAGACTTGTCTTGTACGGCTCTCTTCACATGCTGGACAACAACTAGAGATTGGAAATCAAATATGTTAACTTGTTCTTGCCATGACGATTGCAGATGGCATAATTAGGCACATATTTCTTTCTGGCTCTTTCACAAGCTGGACAACAACTAGTGATGCAGTTTGTTTTTGTCTGAGGTTTAGAGGAAAGCTGATTATTTCAAAATCTAATCTAGAAGTTCTTCGATGCAATTTGTTTTGAGTACGGCTCTGTAATTCTTTGTTGCTTAGACAAATATATCTACAATCTTTAGTTCTTCTATGAGTAATTTATTAACAATAATGCATTGTTAAGGAGCAGTATACTGTGGACCTATTTGTCTCATCCATGCATTGTTTTATTTATTATTATCCTTTTAATAGAGAAATAATGGAATTTGTATCCACTCCTTTAACCTCACATATTGACATAGAACAAAATAGTATATTTCAGTATCTTGGTGGTTGGCAATATCTACATTTATAAATTCACTTGACGGAAGAAACTGGAATTCTCCTCCTTTTTCCCTTTCACTTGTTTCATTTTTAACGCTTGTAAGACATGCTGAACTGCTAAACAATTTATAACATTATCATCCCGAATCCTGATCCCAAAATGTTACGGGATATCGCAGAATATGGTGGAACAAGATGGTTATGATGCTGTTGTTGTGGGGTCTGTGTATGGAGGTTCTGTTGCATCTTTTCGATTGTCAGTGGCAGGAGTAAAAGTGTTTCTGGTTGAGAAAGGTCGGCAATGGGAACCTCATGATTTTGCAACTGACGGTTTCAAGATCATGTCTGCCGTGAGGATGGAGAACCGGAACTCAGGTTTCAACTTTGGCCCGAAAGATGCTTTGTTTCAGGTTCTTTCTCTTATTGCCTCAGTTCTTTAGTTATTTGGTTGCTTCTGAAAAACTCTCACATTAACAGAAAACATTTGAAGCCTGTCAATCTGTCATGAAGACACCATATATCTATAGTAAGGTGCATGACAAGAATTCAAGTAATTTTTATTGACCAATATTACATAGTACTTTTGTAATCTTTGAGCATAGGGCTAGCGAGGATTTTTATGGCTGAATGATGAAATAACAGGTCTATGAACAAGGTGATTCTCTAGCAGCAGTGGCTTGCGGGCTTGGTGGAGGTTCACTAGTCAATGCTGGAGTGATGCTGCCAACCCCAGTTCGTGCTAGAAGGAATCCAAAATGGCCAAAGGAATGGGAAAGGGACTGGGACAGTTGTGAAGTTTCTGCTGCTTCTATGTTGAAAATACAAAGTGTTCCTGTCGGGTTTCCTGTTGCCAAAGTCCTGGGAGAAATAGCAACTAAAGAGATTGGAGGAAGCTCCGAAGATTCGGTGAAGCTAAGCATCAACTTTGATCTGGACGAACCTCTGTCCAATCATGAGGAAGCCTCAACAAATGGGTCGCTGCTTAGCCTGTGGAAATTGTCTTGCTGGTTGCTCTTATAATGCCAAAATTTCCACCTACAAAAACTATATTCTTTCCGCAATCCAGGCATATTTTCTCTGACTTCATATGCATTTTGACAATTTGTATCTAAATATATATCTCTACTTAACATTGATTGCTTTTAGATCAATCAAGTTCTAGTAGGCCAAACATACCTTCATTTGTAACTTATCTGTCTATGATTAAACCTAACTTTTATTTTTTCCCCCCTCTAATGCAGGCAGGATGTGTAGTTAAAACAGAATGTCAAGTTTATTATGTTGTCAAAAATCCAAATGGAAGTCTGCAAGAAGGCAAAACTAGCAGAACAAAACGAAGATGGTTTGTGTATTTAAATGAGGTTGACTACATAACCTCCGATTTTGTAATCCTATCAGGTACGATTACGATGCTGAAGTGACAATATGTATATTACCAGAATAATATTTCAAAACCTTTAATGAGTTCAAAACCTTTTGTCCTCAGCGGGAGTTTTTGGCACGACTGAGATACTCTTTCAGTCGCAAATGAGAGGATTAAACCTTTCAGAAGCACTCGGGTCTGGATTCAGTCGCAAACAGTAATGGGAATACTGTCGCTTATCTTGCCGGCTTCTCCCCTAAATGCTTATGGATTAGACAGAAAGAAAATCCCACAGAAACCATTTCATGCGCGGCCTGGGCCAGCCATCTCTTCATCTTACACTTCTTCATTGGGTTTCACAATCCAGGTTTAAGACTTGCCAGTTGCCATTCTCAAAAATCCATTTACTTGAGTTCTCAAGGTGTTTTATTTCAATTAACAAGACAGCATGGTCATCAGAATATAGGGCTTATATTCGCAATATTCAGGAAACATCTAACATGAATGTGAAATATATAATTCCTAGTTGTTGCTCATTGATTATTGGCAACGATTCAGGGTGATTTATGGGATAAATGGATTTTAAAAACTTGGAACGAAAAGGACTTTACATACAGAGAATCATTTAGTATTAGTAAAACGAGTGCATGTTTCCTCTCTGTGCTCATGTGAGCATATAAACTCTTCTAACACTAGTTTGCTTTTATTTTGCTACAGACTGCTGTATTTCCAACTGCTTATCCCTACCTGTTGTTTAAAGGGATCGCAACTTATGGATGGCCGTCCGGTTACAGTTTTTTTCATGGCATTATAGATAAGCTGAAGCATTTCGCAGGTTTTAAATCAAGCCAAGCAATGGTGCTTAATGCAATGGGATATGATGAGAGTGATGGGAAAATCAGGTTTGAGAAGGGCACTAACAAAATCTGCTTTAGTCCACCCCGTGATCCTTTACTTCCACGTAAAATTAAGGCCTTTCAAAAGCTTACCAAGAAATTAGGAGGAATCCTCTTCATGTCAAGGTATCGGAGCACATTGGTGCATCTTTTAGGCTGTTGCAATGCATCTTCAGGTCCTTCACATGGTGTTTGTAACTCCAATGGTCAGGTTTTTGACCCAAAGTTTCCTGCAGGCATGCACCCAGGCCTATGTGTCTGTGATGCTTCTTTAATTCCATGTTCCGTCGGAATAAACCCATATCTTACTATTGCAGCAGCAGCAGAACATGTCAGTAGGCACATTCTGAAGGATGTTTTTGAGTACAAGAGCAAAAAAGGCATTGCTAAAACAGTTTATCAGTATCCACATGCGACCACTAATAAGAATATAAGGTCAATGGTTGAGATTGAAGAGACTATGAAAGGTTACATAGGGGGTATGCCGTGCACTTCTTATCTCAAAATGAAGATGAACTCTCAGAATCTTCAGGATTTTGATCAACAAAAATCTGTGATTGGTGAATCTCATCCACTACTAAGAGGAAAAGTTGGTGGGCATGTTGTATTTACAGCCATTGACAAGGATACGTTACATGTTATAGATGGTGAGGTTGATCTATGCTAAGTGGATCGTAGAACTCCGTTACACAGTATATGCACCATCGTCTTGTTCTTTCGGCTTCTTCTGGTTTAAGGTACAATAAAATTTGAATTGAATCCACTTCCCTTTCTATTTTGTTTTTCTCTACATAACTATTAAAGTCTGATTTTTGTGCAGATATGTTCTTGAGGGGAAGAAGATAATGAATCTTTTTATAAGTGGGCTTTATGCTTGGGGGGAAGCAACTACATTGCATGTAACCTTCAAAAATTTTCTGCCAACAGTTCGCAGGATGAAGTCATAAATCTGACAGGAGAGCTTAGAATTTCCATTATAGGGCTAGTGGCAGATTTGGATGGCTTGGATGCTGGGCGGATCTGGATAGAGTCTCGCTCATAGATAGAGGAAGAGTACGCGCGCTACGGCTTTCGAAATGGATCGGATCAGATAGCCAGCCCTTCGGGCGCACATAAAATTCCGATCAATAACTTGGAGGGATGGCTGAGTGGCTTAAGGCATTGGTTTGCTAAATCGACATACAAGAAGATTGTATCATGGGTTCGAATCCCATTTCCTCCGGCACGGAAGTTGAACGGGCGGGCGAAATTACGTGAGAGAAAGAACCTCTTGGTGGAGTCCCCCGGAGGACAGAATAGCACTACTTAATCTTGGAGAAAAAAACGAAAGCGTTGTTTTTTTTTGTTCAGGGGGGATGAAAGACAAAGAAAGGAATCAGGGGGCTTTATGATCGTAGAAAGGGAGGGGGCGGGGTTGGTGTGTTACTGGGTCGGTGGGGGAACCCGTAGGAAGGGGTGGACGACCCGCCGAATTCACATCAGAAATCAGAAATCGCCAACATGAGCACAAACGAAATCTTGAATTTCGTATAGAAACAAAACGAACCACTTATATTCTCGGAGCTGAGGTATATGAAGAATGGCTTTTTGGTCCCTTTCGTCCAGTGGTTAGGACATCGTCTTTTCATGTCGAAGACCTATCGAAATTAGGTATTAATGATTGAAAGCTGCTTGCCAAAGGGTCCCGATCAAAAGTGAGTGAAAAGTCAGCCCTGTTTTTGAGCAAATCTGATTCGTTCTGGCTCGACTACTTGTACCTTGTAGACTGCGTGAAACCTTTTTGCTGAAAGTGGGACTAATCTCTTTACGTAGAATAATGAATGCTTCGAGCTAAAGCACCTACTCAAACTGCGAGAAAGGGATTTGATAAAGAGCCTCATCAGCCTTCAGGGAAACTCCAAGGCAGGCTTTGTATGTCTTCTCTTACAGACTCTCCAGAGAACCTATTTGTTACAAATGCCACGGGGGAGCCAAAGGGACTATAGCCTGCCAGATTCGTGCCACCAGCTCTTGAAATATATAGCCTATTTCAATCCGCACTACGAGAGATGCATCTGCACTGAATGTGAGGCATTTTCAGGTATATTTGGTAACACTTTCTGGCATCAAAACATAAGCCCTGCAGTACATCAATGGTTAAACAGGCAAAGCACATTGAGGCTTCCCATGGCGGCATTTCCTCATCTCAGAAAAATCTGCAACTCAGGATTCATCGTGAACAGCTATGGAAAAAACTTATGTCTGATCCTTCTACAGAGAATGGCGCTCTCTACAGTGTATATTTCTGGCGGAAGGAGTCTGTTTGTTATTCCGGAAACTTCTTTTCTAGCTAGCTAACAAGTACATGAAGTTGCACCAACCAGGTTTTGGACATGAACAGGTGGTTGTGGATGGTTTCGGGCGTTCAGACTTATTAATAGGGGAAGAGTCTCATAAGAAAGTTTTCCCTCACATTTTATCTCACATAAGATTGGCTGAAGAAGGAGAAAATGTTGTGATGAGTTCAGGAAACAGATATAGTAAAGATGCCTTGGCCTGGGAATATGATTTTTACTGTGGATGCAGAGAATTTGGAAACTGGTTTTCCCATAGGTTTGCTATTTTGGTGATGCTATTGTGGCTTGTTATGTTGATTTCGTTATTCACATGATTCATAAACTTCAAAGAGGAGAAGCATCATTTGAGCGTGTAGTCGAGCCACCATTAACTGAGTGGGTATATCACTTCTATTTCTACATTACTGAGGAGGTCTCCGAGTTCCTGAAGTTTAGATCTGGATTACACCCTAACGGGGGCTCGGATATCTGGCCTCTGCCATATCAGAGCTGATTTTCAGAACATTGGCTGAACTTACCTTTCAGAATGCCATCTAAGAAGTATCTTCAGGCATCTCATGAGTAAAGCTTCTCTGGAGGACTGTAGGTTCCAAGCATCATCTTACTAGTAGTAGCAGTGAGATCAATTCAAAAGAATCCTCAATGCCAATAACTTCCGTTTTGTTTTAAGTTATCCCTGTGATATAAATATGCTGAGATATTAATCTTGTATACTTCTCTAAGCTTTCTCAACTGACTTTTGTCATCTTAGAGAATCTGCTGTATGGATGTTTCTGATTTCGGAAAATCAAATATAAAAATACCAAATACATAAATAATCAGAAAACACAGCAAAATTCAAATATTTTTAACCCCAAAGAATGAATGATAACATCTACATACTCTCGGTGGTAACCAACCAGTTGCTACAGAAACTAATTTTCCTTTCTTCTCCAAAATCACAATGCAGAATCCTGCATAGGTCAGATGTTTTAGCTCTGATCACCGATTGAAAACAATATTTCAACAATAAAATTAATTAATATCATTTATATGACATTAAATGGTTGATGACAGACCATGTGTATCCGAAGTAATATCCAAACTTATTAAATATATCATTAGTACTGATGCTTTTGATTTGTACCCTTTTGGCAGGCCTTGGATCCTCCTTCCAAATCTAACGGCCCAAACACCCCAATCGCATCAACAACCAACTAACGAACGAACAAAAACCATCAGTCTTTTTCACTCCCACGTCAAATTCACTCAGACAATCACACACACCACTTGGGTGATGAGCTGCAGAGCCCACAACAATGGCGACTTTCAGCTTCTGCTCTAATTTCCCATCACCAACCTCTTCACTTTCCAAATTCGATTCCTCTAAACCCCTGATTCTATTTCCCTCAAATGGTATCCACAGTCGCCTCTCTTCATCCAAACACTCCACGCCAACTTCCATCTTTTGTTCCGCCACCAAAGGCCCCTCCGGTGACAACATCCCCAGGTAAAAACTCTCTCTCTCTCTTTTACTTTTTCTTACTGATTACGTGTTGCATTTAGTTCACCATGTGAGCAGTGTTCGAATTCTTGGCCTCTTGTACCTCTTTGAAAGATTTTATCAATTGACCAACCGGACAATTTTATGTGACATTCCTTGGTATCAGCAACTTCTGTATTATTGAAGGACCGGAGACTGTTCAAGATTTTGTTCAGATGCAGCTCAAGGAAATTGAAGATAACATTAAGCGTCGGCGCAATAAGATATTTCTCCTCATGGAAGAGGTTTATTCTCTTTCTAAGTATTTTAAATTAAAGGATAAAGCATTTATTGGTATTATTCTTGATATTGAGTTATTTGATGTTATATATATATATATATATATATTGTTCGTATTTTGTAGTTAAGGAGATTGAGGGTGCAGCAAAGAATAAAGGGTTTGAAAGTTATTGATGAAAGCAGCGAGGAAGAGGCAAATGAGATGCCTGAAATCCCATCATCAATTCCTTTTCTGCCTTATGTGGTGAGTCTTGAAACAATTTTTTTGAATTTGTTCCTAACAAAGTCATGTAGAGCAGTATATATATTTTTCATTTCCGTTCTTCTGATGATTTTAAGAGCTTTTTGTGTCTGATCTTGTTCACTTTTATTTTGAGTAGACACCAAAGACCTTGAAGCAGCTTTATCTGACAAGTTTATCATTCATATCTGGAATAATGGTATTTGGGGGTCTTGTCGCACCAACTGTAAGTTTACAGAGTGACTGCTGTGTTCTTATTCCAGTTCATCTTGATATGATTTGCTTAAATGCTATTTATCTACTTATAAGGAGTCATTTACATTTTATAAGGCATTATTGTCATCACTTCAACTTTTACTCGACCAATTGCAACAAGGGAACAGAAGATATTTGGTCATGTATTAAGGTGTGAGGATGTGAGGAGGAGGTGAAGAGCAAGGCCAAGAGCACCATTAGTACAGTATGAGAGAGGGGTTGAGAGTAGTTATTTGCAGTTGTTGTGCATTTGTTTGCAAACTACTGCCAAGATTTATACCATGGCTTGGCCTCAGAGCTGCTTCATTCTTCTTTTCAGGATTCCACTTGGGCATAGGCGTCTTGACTATAACCAAATTCATGGAATGGTAGCTTGTAAGAAATGATCTATTAAAAAAGATGGGAAAGAAAGTGAAGGCTACCATAGCAATTCTAGATTATTTGAGATTATTAATTAGTTGAGGTAATTGCCAAATTTAATGAAAATACTAAGAAGGAAAGACATAAATTTGAAGCTAATTTAAACAAATTGCAAACATCGTGCTCATGATTCTGTTTAAGGGTATGCCTGAAAATGCAAGTTCAGTATTCGGTGATAGCTGATGGCTCATAGGTCAGATGTATGTGGAGAATTCTGAAAGTTGCAATAGATCAAAGGGATATTAAGTCTAGGGGGGATGTTTAACTTATATCCAACCCAAAAAGTTGATAAATGGTGTCTTCAATCGCACTGGTTGTGAGTTATGTATATTTGCAGTTTTCTATTAGGTTGTTTTTGGTTGACTATTTACTTCTTTTTATTTTTAAATCCATGACCATTGTTCATCTTCTAAATTCTGTTCACAATGGCAGCTGGAGCTGAAATTAGGTTTAGGGGGCACCTCTTATGAAGATTTCATTCGCAACATGCACTTACCCATGCAGTTAAGGTAGTGGTGAACCTGCATTTCTCCTAAACGGAAGCAGAAAAAGTTTTGGTGCAAGCAAACTATAAATTTTCTTATGCTTTCGGTTCCACTTCTAACCAGTTTGATTCTGTAATCAGTCAGGTCGATCCCATCGTGGCCTCCTTTTCAGGTGGGGCAGTGGGTGTCATATCGGCTTTGATGGTAATTGAAGCTAACAATGTTGAGCAACAAGAGAAAAAAAGGTGCAAATATTGTCGTGGAAGCGGTATGTATCAATGTACATTTGTATATGTTCAATTATTCAAACTTTGCTTTCTTTCATTTGAGAAATAAATTTGCCTTTACTTTTACTGTGTGCTGCCAGCATATTATTTATTGTGAAAAGCCTGAAAACTGTAGTATTCAAATGAAACATATAGAAATTTTATCTAACTAACTTTGAATCTGCTTTATATGCTGTATGTCCAAAAGAAATGATAAGACAGTGGAGCATTTGTTACTATAATGATGCAGGAAAGTGTAATTGATTTTCAAATGCTGAAACTATTCTCGAAGATTGGATCTCATTGCTGACATTCTTCGGAAAATTCAAATGTTCAATAGGGCTGAGCTTTCATGCCAAGGATGTAGCTTTTGAGATCTTTTATAGATGGATGAACTCTTCTTTCTTCTTGGTCACTTATCTTATGACTTCACTTCATATAAATAACCAACTTTTTCCTTATCTTACCTTTTAGATCTATTTTGTATATGCTTCATGGTCATATACTGCTTTGGAAAAAGAAGTTACTAAATATAATCTAATCGGTTGTATTGAATGGCTTCTGGTAGTCATTTTCATTATCCTGTTGGTTTGTTGTTGTATCCAGCTGCCTAAAGATGGCTCATGATTATTTTGCTAGGATGGTTTTATTTGTACTTGGCGCTGATGCCATTACATTCAAATCCTTTGTGAAAAATATATTGTCAATATCTTCTACCCACAACCCAAAAATAAATTGGGAACACACAAGCTCATTTTCTTTGCCTCAATTTTCTTAATTTTATTTAACGTTTTGTTTGTAAATTCCATTAGTTTATTTTTTTGTATAATCCCTTGGACAGGATACTTGGCCTGCGCTCGATGTTCTTCTAGTGGTGCGTGCTTGAGTGTTGACACTATCTCAATATCCAGTGCATTCAATCGTCCTTTGAGAGTGCCCACTACTCAAAGGTGTCCAAACTGCTCAGGTGCAGGAAAGGTACAAAATTTGATAAGAAAAAAATTGCTATTGTGGGGAATAAGATGTTGGCAAAAGTTGTTTGATTGCATGCATTTTTTAGCTCCTCCTCATGCCTGGGTCAATCAGCTGCAATGGTGGCTAATAATTTTCCATGCTTATTCAGGTGATGTGCCCGACCTGCCTGTGCACCGGAATGATGATGGCAAGCGAGCATGACCCGCGGATAGATCCATTTGACTGAAGAGCTCTCACTTTTGCAATGTAATTTTCTTTGTAGTCACTGTGACTGAGGAACGCAATTTGTCCGAAAACAAAATTTGCTTAGGAAAAATACGTACATAGAATATTTGGTCTCCATAAAAAAACAGAAACAAAACTTGTATGATCTAGAGCAGAAAGGCTTGTACATCCCGTGGAAGGAGAATAGAAACTAGTGGTACCTAGTAGTAGTAAGAAGCTGGTAATTGATACGTACTTAAAACATTAATTTTGTGCACTTAACTGGTTTTTAATGATTTTAAATGAGAATTTGGTTGTGTTTATCAATTGAGATAAAATGGAGTACGAAATTTAGAAATTGATTAATAAAAATTTATTTCATAAGAGGACTAGACAATTAACAGACACAAATTGTCGTAAATTCCGAATTCGATCTCAAAATTTACAGAACTTATTGTAAAATTGTTAATAAACAAAAGCATGAGACAGTTTGGCCGAGTGGTCTAAGGCGCCAGATTTAGGCTCTGGTCCGAAAGGGCGTGGGTTCAAATCCCACAGCTGTCATTTTCTTTTCGAGCATTTTGTATTGCTTACTCTCCTAGTAGCGTACGTTGGCGGCAAGGAAGGAGGCATTGGAAAGACTAGGCCATACATACATACTAAAGTAAAGAGGCATTCGGGAAGCGACTAGTCCAATTTTATTTTCTCCTTTGCCGCACCATCTGTAGCTACAACAGACAGCGGGACTTCACCAATGGCGAGAATCTTGAAGAATACACACAACGGCTTGAACCTGCTGACTCGGTTCCTCAACTCTCCAACAACACGATCACTCCAAACCCTAGCCTACGAAGAAGTCCGATCGTCCTCGGACAGACCGTACACATCAACCGCTTTCGTCCTCCATGGCCTCCTCGGATCCGGCCGCAACTGGCGCTCTTTCTCCCGCAACCTCGCCTCAACACTCTCCCAAACTTCTGCTTCATCCGGTAACAACAATTAGACTGATTTACAATTACTTGGATTCATGTTTTATGTAATTTTGTCAATTTTTAGCTATTTTGTTTGTTTGTAGAGATAGAGTGGAGGATGGTGCTAGTGGATTTGAGGAATCACGGGAGGTCAGCTGAGATTGAGGGTCTTGACCTGCCGCATGACATCGCGAATGCTGCTAATGATTTGGCTAATTTGGTCAAAGCCAAAGGCTGGGATTGGCCTGATGTTGTTATAGGTCATTCAATGGGTGGGAAAGTTGCATTGCATTTTGCTCAGAGTTGTGCTCGTGCCGAATATGGACAATCCGTGGCACTACCTAAACAGGTTTGACTTTGGCAACATTTTGTTGATGCCTAAACAAGTCGAATTGCTGATGAAGAACTAACTTCTTGTTTATGACAGTTATTAAGGATTCTGATATGTGTTATTCATTGTAATCAGTAAGTATTAGAATTTATCTGAGGTGAAAATTTGATGTTTGAGCACGCAGGAACTGTATATGTATTTTATGTCTTATTTTTAGTGTTAGCATACTTGCACCCAGAACCTCAGTAAGGATACTGGTTTGGTACCTTGGTAGGCCCCTAAAAATGCCACCAGTTGTCAACACAAGTTGTTGAAAGTGTTGTACACCTTGCATCTTGCATGTACACTTTAGCCGCTATAGATATATTATGTGAATTTTAATTTTACTTTATGTTGCATTTGACTTTCCTGTATCTGACATATCATATTAAGAAAAAGGG
This sequence comes from Murraya koenigii, assembly GCA_025617385.1. Lineage (NCBI taxonomy): Eukaryota > Viridiplantae > Streptophyta > Magnoliopsida > Sapindales > Rutaceae > Murraya > Murraya koenigii. The sequence continues at coordinate 20,316,894 of CM046819.1, forward strand.
TTGCTTTGTTTCATTTGAATTGGAAACTTTTAAGTTTTAATCATATTTCTTTAACTTTGGCAATACCATCTTGTAAAATTAAAACTTTTTTGTTATGAATCTCAAATAACCTATATTAAAGTTTTAAAATTTCTTGGAAACCAGAAATAAAGACATGGATTTAGATGATGTGATCCTGGCTTAAGAATGAGTTGAAAGTTGCCTGATGGGCTTTGTTGTTCTTTCGTGATTTCTGCTGTCAAGATGACCATGCAACAAAGTAACATATGGAATATGGCAAATTTTGTTACCGAGTGATTTGAAAATTATAGTTTGCAAGCAGATGACAAAATTTATGGGCATTTATATTTTGTTTTCTGTTGCAGAGCAGGTGTGGGTATTGGATTCGGTCCCTGGAGAAGTGAAAACAGAAAATAGCGAGGGTGAAGTCGAGAAAGTTCTGCAAACCTTGCAGAGTTTACCTTCATCAGTCCCATCAAGAAAGTAATACCCCTTTTCTTTGTAGTGATGCATTATTCTGTGCATGGTTTGACCTTTCGTGTTATTGATCCAATTATTCAACACCCAATTATTCATTGCTAAAATGGTCCAAATGCGGATCTTTTTTTTTTCTCTCTCTTTTTTAGTAACCTTTTATGATTATGAAAATTCTCTATATATGTTTATCGGGAAATCTTGGCATAATAACAACAGTATTTGCTATGCCTTGTGCTATTTGTTCCTATTCTTATTAATGTCATTATGTTCGCTTCAGGTGGCTTGTGAATCACATGATGGAGCTTGGATTCTCCAAATCATTGTCAGAATGGATTGGCACCAACCTCAAGAAATCTGGAGAACGTGAGACATGGGCTTTTAATCTCGAGGGTGCTGTTCAGATGTTCAATTCTTACCGGTAAATCTCTCATTTTTCATTGCTGTCAGTTTGATTCACACACACCAGTCAAGAAAATGGAATTTCAATCTTGTTATTTCACTTTATCACCTGAGAGCAATACATTGGATGCAGGGAAATGTCCTATTGGCCTTTTTTGGAGCACCCACTGCAAGGAATGGAGATAGTGATTGTACGTGCAGAGAAGAGTGACCGATGGGATCCAGATACGATTCAGCGGCTTGAAGGCCTTGCCAATAGACAAGGAGATGGATCGGAGGGTAATGTTTTTGTACGGGTTCTTCCAAATTCAGGCCATTGGGTTCATGTGGACAATCCAAAAGGACTTCTTGAGATTGTGGCTCCCAAGATTGACTCTCTTTAATTATATTGCTATTTGTTTCTTAGTGATCAGCAATTGGAGCTGTCATTTGTTTCAAAATTAATGAAATATCTCCATTACTATTTCTCCATTCTTGCTAGCCTGTGTTGGGATAAGGCACTGATTTTGTTTAAAATTTAAAATAAGTGTAAATCAATCACAGGTGAGAGTGATGAGTGATCTCTAGGTAACTCAAATTGTGTGTTCGATATCCTGAGTTGGTTAATTTAGTATCGGTGGTTTAGTTAGCCCTCTCATGTAGTTCATGCTGCATTTCAGTAAAGCTAGGCTGTTGTGAAAGTTCACGGTTCAAAGATGAAACCATGAAACTATGAATTATGGTAATTTTTTTCATTAGTTTCGATCCTTGAATGATAAATATGGAATTGAATCTCGATTTCTTGCTTTCTATAAGAGATTTGCTCCAATGAAGGAAAACGTGGCGGTTAAACGGCATTCCTCATGTTCGGGATCCAGTTTAAACTAAACTTGATAATTTTCGGACATTGAGTGATTTTTAATTAATTTTTTACTATTTGAGGTGGGAGATTACAAATTATATTTGTTCACCCCCACTCTCACCTTTTGAATAAATAATTTGAAAAAAAAAATAACAGTTAGATGATAATGGTATATGTACAAATGAACTCAAAATAAAATATTCAGAAGCATTGTAAATTCTACAGCGAACACTTGTTTTTTTTTTATTAAAATAAAGATTTTAAAAGCCAAATCCTTACACATAATGTTTTTTTTTTACATAAAGATTTTGAAAGCCAAATCCTTACACATAAACACAATACATTGGATTGAATGGCATTTACTGGCTCAAAATTTTATGTAAAAATTTATATTAAACCGTAAAATTTTATATTAATCCATCCCAATTACGAAATTAAATAGAAATAAAAATTTGGTACTAGAATTAGAAGTGATCTTAATTCCCCTTAGCCTTTTGTTGTAGTACTGGTACGGTAGTACCCAAAAAACGAAAACGCAGGGGCAATTCCGTCATTTAGTAGCTGTCCAAACGCTAAAACTGAAACCCTAACTATAAATTGTCTCCTTAAAAACCATTCATCTCTCTCCGTCCCAGCAGCTGCTGCTTCTGTGTTTTGAGGCTTTTGCGATCAACTCTGTGTTTCATCGGTAGCCATGGTAAGCCGTTCTCATCTCCCTCTCCCCGCATTTTCTTTTCAGTTAGTTTTGAATTCAGATACAAAACTTCCTCAGCATAAATTAAATACAGTGTAGTTGTCGAATTTTTTTTTTTTAAATATAATGCTTGTTTCTCTGAAGAATGGATGACAAAATTCAATTGAACAGTGCCCTTTGTAATATTAACATGAAGAGATTAATGATTTAGTTTCCGTTTTACATGCAAATCGTTGGTACCTGAACTCACGAGAATCTGTGCAGTGACGGTTTTAATTTTTATAAAATTTTGTGGGTCTCTATTTTAATTAGGTTATATGTTTAACACTTGTTCTCGCCTCTCGTGATGTTATGAAGTGGACTTTCTGTTTCCCAATTTGAATTAATATTAAGGAATATACGTGTGGATGTAAATTTTGTTGACGTTTGCCCTGTTGATGTTATATTTTTTAGTTTATTAAAGACTAATATTTCAGTATGCTGTATCACTTTTAATTTTTCACGATGGATTTTCCAGTCGAGAAGAAAGAACAGAGAGCCTAAGGAAGAAAATGTTACTCTTGGACCTGCCGTGAGAGATGGCGAGCATGTATTTGGTGTGGCCCACATTTTTGCATCGTTTAATGACACTTTCATTGTAATTGACAAACTCTGTCTAAATTTGAATTTTTTTTTTTTTGTATTTCAGTTTTGAGTCACTTAAATGTGTTTTGTCTGGCATGCAGCATGTGACTGACTTGTCTGGAAGAGAAACACTTGTGCGCATTACTGGTACAGTTCCTTCTTTGGCTCTCTAAATTGATGTCCTTTTTGTTGTGTGCTTGTTTTGAAGAAGCATGTAATTTGATTTGTCACTATATTTTTTTAACACATTTTCCTCAAATACAGGCGGTATGAAGGTCAAAGCTGACAGGGATGAATCCTCTCCTTATGCGGCTATGCTTGCAGCACAAGATGTTTCTCAACGATGCAAGGTATTGTATTCTTTCCCCTACTGATGTACAATTGCAGTCATTCAAAATAACAAATATATGTGAAGTCTTGTTGTAATTCAACATATTTTGAAGTTACATGCCTAAAAATAGAAAGAATTGTATTTGTTGCTTATTTACACACTTATTGACTCTTAGAGCTTGTAACCAGCAGGAGCTTGGCATTACTGCTCTTCATATTAAGCTCCGGGCTACTGGGGGTAACAAAACTAAAACTCCTGGTCCAGGTGCTCAGTCGGCACTTAGGGCTCTTGCTCGTTCTGGAATGAAGATTGGCCGCATAGGTATATTTATACACCTTATTTCAGAGGACTTTGTTGATTTAGTATTTTAGTAGTACTGTTGTGTTGGAAGTTTCTTTTTGTAGATTTGTTTGGATTCTTGCAAATTTTGCTTCTGCATCTCTTCTGTCTGTGGAACTTTAGTTTTATTTGGTGCTCAGTTAAAAACTTATTTGATCATAATTATCTTTATCATGCAAATTGCAAAGTTATCTAGTAGATGCCTCTATGACTTCAAATTGCAACTGGTCTCTAACATATGTTTTTATGATTTTGCAAAAGAAAAATTTTATCTTTGCTGACATATCAGGGTGGTTCAGTCTGTTCTCTTGTTTTTTATTTTTATTTTTTTTTAATACTTTGGGACATCTGTGGGTGAAATTGTTGCATCAATTTTTCACTGTAGATATGGTTAATCTTAATGTAAACCTTTTTTTTTTTTTTTGGTGGTTTCAACAGAGGATGTGACTCCAATTCCCACCGACAGTACCCGCAGAAAGGGTGGTAGAAGAGGAAGAAGGTTGTAATTCTTTTCCTCACACCCATCCATAACGTTCAAGATGATGCCGTGGTTAGAGAGAGTTTTACTCTCTTCTATTAGATGCAAGAAGGCTTTTGATTTTCCAATTTTGTTGTTTGGAACATCTGTAGTTTTGGTTTTATTTGTGTTAGCCTTTCCGATCAATTAAGTTTATACAATGGCAAGACTAATCATTTCTCCATGAGTTCCTGAATTTTATTGTTTATCTACATTCTAAAAGTATTGTGTTAAGTGGTAAAGTATGATGCTGGTGGTCATCGTTAGATGTTGATCAATTTGCCCCTTTTTTTTTTATTTAATCTGCCTTGTTCATTGCTTATCTTCTTCTCTCTTGGTTGTATTGGGCAATGGGAGATCACTGTGCTATTAAGATGAGTGCTTGTTCTTATTTGACTTTAAAGAACGCTCATTGTTGTTTTGTATGTAACACAAGAATTTGATCCTGCTGTCATTCTTTTGAGGCAATCAGGCCAACAACCTTTTTTGTTCGTGCTCTCAGAAAGTAACAATTGCTTTTGATTGTGAATTGTCATTACAATCTTACTACTCAGAAGTCACAATGATTTATTCAATCTATAATCAAAGGTGGGTTCTGGGAGATGAGGAAATTAAATTTTAAAAGTGTCTTTGATCGATATTTGGTAGTTTGAAGATTATGTGAGGCTTGGAGGCCTGAAATTAAGATTATGTGAGTCAATAAGTATTTATTTGAATTAATTAAATTTTACCACATTAATTTGTATAAGAATTTATAACTTCACGTTACTCGTTGGAGAAACATATTAGTTTTTAAGTATAACCAGGCTGGCCGCAGGTACGCTTGTTCACAAAAGTATTGATGTGTACCGGATGAGACCAGATTTCCCTCATACCGCGCCCATTTTCGTTTTGTCCTTCCTTACATGGGCATAAACAGCTCTAGCCCACTCGCACAACTGAGTTCATCCCCAAAACAATTGTTTCCGGCCTGCATTTTGGGCCCAATTTAAGGACCTATTACGACATCGTTTAGCCTAAATTAAAAAAAAAATAAAAAAAAAAACCCTAACCAAGTTCTATAAAACTCTAATAATTGGCCACCCGGCTGTCGTCCTTAGGCTAAAAACATCAGAGCGTGACGATGCAGATCTTCGTGAAAACCCTAACCGGGAAGACCATAACTCTCGAAGTCGAGAACAGTGACACCATCGACAATGTCAAAGCTAAGATTCAAGACAAGGAAGGTGAATACTGCCAGTGCACCTTTCATTTTTACCCTCTATCTTTTGCTTTAAAACGACACAGTTTAACTTAATACATGATAAATATGTTGTGAATTATTTCACAGGAATTCCTCCGGATCAGCAGCGTCTCATCTTCGCTGGAAAGCAGCTCGAAGATGGCCGTACCTTGGCGGATTACAATATTCAGAAAGGTCATTAACTTTCTACTAATGCGTTTTGAGTTTAAAGACTTAATTTTCTTAATTTTTTAATTATCAAATATCTGATTGGGGATTATTATTATTATTATTATTATTATTATTTGTTTAGAATCCACTCTTCATTTGGTGCTGAGGCTTAGGGGAGGTATCATTGAGCCTTCATTGATGGCTTTGGCTCGCAAATACAATCAGGATAAGATGATTTGCCGCAAGTATGCTCACGTCTCACCCTTTTTTTTGTGTTCAATGCAATTGGCTTTTATGTTTCTGTTGTTACTTTGCCCGATGGGTTTGTTTTAGTGATAATGTAGTTTTAGTTACGGGACTTTGACTTAGCTTCTACTGCAAATTACAATGCAGAAGAAGTCATACGAGGACCCGAAATCAATTCCCATTCTTCAACTTTGTCAACTGTTTTTATATTTTGTTGCAGTTGATTTTCATGGATGGTACATCCAATTTTTAGAGAAACCCTATCTATTTTATTTGGTATTGCGGTTGTATTCTTGGTTAATATAGTGTAAATCTATGATAAGAACATCATTTTAGACTGTTTAGCCCCTTAATGCTTCACTTAAGTTGGGTTGTGACTTGTATGTTGGGACTATTACGTTGAACTCTCTTTTGCAATTGAAGTGCTATTGAGAGCATCACAGTTCCAGAGATTTATTCCATTTCAACTTTGTCAACTGAGTTTACTTACTATCAGTTGATTTTCTTGGGTGGTATATGATGCATTATTGATGGTTTACTTAAATAATTCATGAATATGGAATTTCATTTTGCATATTATTGTGCTTGGTTGGTGTCAGTCCTGAAACCATTGTTCTGTTTGACTTATAAGTGTCTCGCCTAGCTGTAGCAAAACATCACTGATATACTATGGTTTTGTGGAAGTTATGAATGTCTATTAGTCCTATATTCAGTAAACCATTGCTGTGTTTTCTTTTTCCTTGGACTTTGCTATTTTGAGTTGGTGAGATTGCCTTTCAATATAATTTTTTATGTTTGCAAATATGCTCTGGTTTGCAATTTAATTGCTGTCTTTGATATTAAACTAATATGGTTTTGGGTTGTTAGATGTTATGCTCGTCTGCATCCCAGGGCTGTAAATTGCCGGAAGAAGAAATGTGGCCACAGCAATCAGGTGCTTTTTAAAAATTTTTAATATGTTTTCCTTTATTGGACAACTTTGGAAATTTTCTGTCGAATGAAAAATCTCTGAACATTTTAGTTTCATTTCTTGCAGTTGAGGCCCAAAAAGAAGATCAAGTAGACTTCTCGCCTTAATCATGATATGTGCCTTCAGAGACATTCCAATTATGATATGCATTTGTTTGTTTTTGAAAAGGATTTGGGATTTGAATTATGCAATCGTCTGTTGGATCGTAGTTGATTTAGTTGAAATGCAATTCTGTTAATTTAGTTGAAATGCAATTCTGTTAGAACTTTTACGATATGAAATTGGATAATATTTTTGAGCTAATGTTTTGTCATTGTCGGTGTAATTTTTGGATGGATCTATGCGAAATTCTGATACATAATCTGTGTATACAAAACTCAAAGATAATAACTTGAAATACATGCAGTGACTTTCACACTAAATTTTCATATGATTAACGAATTTAAAATCTAAGTTTGCAACTCGAGAATAAAATAATAAAGTTTAGTTTTACTTTTCTTTTTTTTTTTTTGTAATTCAAAATCAATAGAATTATATTTATTTCTTTCTCCTCTGTTTTGTATTTTTTTTAATATCATTTATACATTATTTTGTACAAACTTGAAACATTAATATTGCTTTTCTTTCATTTTTTTCATATTAATTGTTTTTATTTTTTTAAAGTTGGTGCTGTTGACATTTAAGTAGAATGTAATTTAAAAATGGGTTTTGAAATGATTTTGGAGTGGGGCGAGTAGATCAACTCGTTTTAAGCGCTTCTAGACAAGTGAATTAAGTTACCACAATTGGACATGGATTAGTTAAATCTGGGTATTATGCGGATGGTGACTCACAATAACAAAAGAGAGTTGTGCGAATACTTTAATAGATAATAATTTGGTGCAAGTGATAAATATGTGAATATTAATATAATTTTCATTAGTGATAATAACCCTTTAGAATTATCTTTCAAATCAGAACATGGCCAATTAATTGGTATTCTCCCTTGTAAAAAAAAAAAAAATTGTCCCTAGGGCTTGGTATAACAGTGTTCAAGTAATTTTTTTTTTTTATTGAATTTAAATCTTGAGAGAGATTAGAGAACTAATAATAGGAGTGAAAATGTGAAAAAATTACTGATATTACTGCTAACTTAATTTTCATTAGAAGAAGTGAAGAAAAAATTCGATGAATCCAAATTCGGAGTGAAGGACCTCTCGGATTCAGGCAGTAAAACAATTCCTCAGTTCTTTATACGCCCACCTGAAAGTCTCTCGAACCACAAAGTTTCCTCCTCATCAAAACACAAACAAATCCCCATAATCGACCTATCAAGCTTAGATTCCAACGACCAACGTCCCAAAATCATCACTGAAATCAAAGAAGCAGCAAAAGCTTGGGGCTTCTTCTGATAATCAACTACGGAATCCCCATTTCAGCCCCGGATTCGACAATCCAAGCCATCAAAGCATTTCATGAGCAACCAAATGAAGTGAAAAGCAAGTTCTATAAACAAGAAGAGACATCCGGTGTAATGTTTGCAATTAACAATGATTTGTATCGAGCAAAAGCTGCGAGCTGGCATCGTTCATTGCAGGCGTGAATAGGCCCAAAGACTTTGGATACAAATGAGCTGCCGGAGATTTGCAGAAATGAAGTTGTGGCATGGGGATTTGTGTGCTACTAAGGTGGCTGAAACAGTGATGGAGTTTCTGAGTTTAAGGTTAGAGACGCTGGGAAGTTTTAGGAGCCAACGTTTGGTGGGTCATTATTATCCCGCAACCGGATCTGATGATGGGCGTTACTGTTGGATTTATTTCTAAGTAATGATAAGCTTCTAAAATTATTTATTCCAAATCTCATCTTAATTGATATGTTATTCATTAATTTGGTAATTATTTATCAAATCCAAGTGAATTAATTATTTATTCTCACTATTCAATTAATGAATGTTACATTATTTAAAAAAAAAATTATGATAAATAATTTAGAATATATAGCATGTAGTACTATTCTTATTTCTTACATATTGTGAAGGAACATAACATTTTAAAAAATTAAAAAAAAAAGAAAGGAGGGGTAAACAAGCCCAAATATAAGTTTTTTTAACCCTCCTTCCTACTCCCAAGAATCGAACTCGAGCCGTCACGGTTCTATTGCGAGTATGGTGACCAATTCAACCACGTTCTTGAAGGCATGAAGTAACATAACATTTGATTATTGTTGGATTTATTTTTTATTATTGGATTTATTTCTCACAACTTTTGTATTCTTAAATTTAATTTTATCATACTCTATATAATAATATATTATAGATAAGTATAACTTTTGGTTATCTTATTTTAACTTATTATGGGATAAATAATTTTGTCAAAAATCCCATAAGTATGGTGCATCTCTGTCTAAGGGCGTTTAGTAATCGTAGTGAGTTCGCTTCGCACCTTGCTAGAAGCCGAACGTCAGGCTTCAGAGTTAATACATAAAGAGTTCCTACACTTAACTATAATATTTAACTGACTTCAACTTATTGGAAGACTATTATTCACAGAATTGAGGCAAGAGTGGAGTGTACTTCTCTTCCTTTCTCTGCCAATTGTGTGTGTGCGCGCATTGATTGTGCAAAAGCTCAAATCTTGAGCTGAGGTGAAGGAAAAAAGTTGCAGGGCTTGGATTCAGTTCGTGATAACTTGTAGATGCTCCACAACAATAGTTGAAAACTTGGATTCATGCCAATCAAAGGTAAATTTCGAATATTTACATAATGTGTGTGTTCTTGAATTTACGAGATCATGGGCGTAATGCTAACATTTATGTCAGCAGTTACATTACATATAGATCCCGGGGTGGTGACTGTTTTGCTTCCGAATCATGTTCCGAGATTTCAAGTGAAGCATGAAGCCTGTGCGTGGTGGCTGATTATTAAAATCGGGGATTTTCTTCAGGTAACAAAAATATAAATTTGACTTATGGTTGGCCCCTCTCTGTGTAGCTCGGACTCAGTTCACCATGAATGTGCTTTGTGGTTCCTGCTGTTACTCAAGCTCGAGTAACTGTAGGGGGAAATAGTTGTTTTATTTTTATCCAAATATTTGAAAAAAGAAAAAAATAATAATCTAATGGTAACCAAATTCCCCCTTTTCCTATATATGAACTCAGATTTTTCTTATTCTGTCTATAAGATTTAACCAGTTTGTTAAAATAGTCTTATGTGAATTTAATTTTCTCTCACCGTAGAATTCAAACCCAAATCTCTAGTATTATTTGTTAGACAAAATAGCTTGATGTGAACCTAATTCTCTTCTCACATACGTGAATAGAATTCGATTCAAAATCTCTTGTACCACTCCAAAAGGTTTTATTAATTAAACTAATAAGCATAAACAGTACACAAAAGAGTTTAACAAATTTTTTTCAAACCCTAAACTTAATTTCTCTTCTTAAATTCACATTCGTGGCCCTCTATCATATTTGCGGATAGTCTCTAATAGTGAGTACAGAAGTGTACAACATCGAATGTTGGGCAAATTCCTCAAAGGAAACAAGAATCTCCATTATCGAAATTTTCAATCTCAACCAATGGAAGGGATCTGGTTACTATGGAAGCGTGCTGTTCACGGGAATTTCACTATGCAAGAATAATGAAAATTTTTATGACAAGGGCTTAGATGGCAAATCTCTAATAGAGAAACTCAAAATAGCAAATTAAAAATTTTAGTGTAAGCATGCAAACTGCTTACTATTTTTTTTTTTAAAATAATTCTTATAAAAGCTCGAACATATTAATTTTTTTTTTTAAATAATTTTTATAAGGGTTCGAACCATTGCTCTCAATATTATGAATGCAATGGTTCTCCCACTAAAATTAAACCCATTGATTGTAAAGTGCTTACTATTGTTATACAATAAACTAAAGTAGAAACAACCGAATTTAAATTTAAGTCAGCCTGCATTATTTGAACGAACTGTGGAAACCTAAACCCACAACTCGTTAACAGGATGATGACTCATCAAAAACACTAAAATTTTCTTCTTCCTGGATTATTCAATCCAGACTGAAAACCTAAAACTATATTTTAGGTTTCACATGGCCTTTCACGAGTTCATCTTCACGGGTTTATTCATGCTCCATGCATTAAGTTTATCAACAGTTACCGTCTCAGTTCCATTGTTGAATGCGTACAAATGGGCATCATCAAACACCGCTAGGGTTGGATAAACCCTTGATGTGATGCATGTTTTGCCTCCAGCTCCAAAACTTTCTACAACAGAATGATCAATCTGAAAAAGTGAAAAAAAGAAAACATCATGGTCAAAAGATTGTGATAGGAAGATCTGATGCTCGAAAATAAAATAGTTAATTATAGGGCACATACCAAACTCCTAAGAGAGAGCTTCTTATCAGATAAATCTACATTAACAAAGCCAGCAAATGATGGCTTATACAGTCCTTCAGTCTTCAGAGTTGAACTGTTCAAAGAACCAAGATCCAACCAAGTTTATATAAAAGCTAATATATAAAAGAATAAGCGTCCCAATTTTCCAAAGCATGTCTGGAGTTCTAACGTAACCAAGTTCATATGTTGTGAAATGTCGAAACTAACCTGCTAGCATCAGAGCACATTAGAACTAGATGCTTGTCTTCATCCTTGAAAATCCTGAAGAAGACAGGAGTGAATTCTTCCAGGTTCTTGGAAGCCAATGTCAAGAGCCCGAACGGTCCAACTCCGCCCTGAACTTTTGAACCAAGTTTTCCGCAAAGGTGCTCGGCATCTAGATTTTTCCAGCTAGGGTCAAACTTCTCAGCTTTGTCCAAGCTAGGGAGCTTAAAAGTTACCTCAACATCGGCCTGCAATAAAGAGCTAGCAGCAAATCATCAACATCAAAGTTTCAACTGGAACTAATTAATGCTTTAATTTGAAAAAAAAAATTCAAAAATCAAACCTGGGCGGCTGTGATTCCTCTGACTGCAACATGGTCTCCTTTTTTCAGCTCTTGGTTGCTCATTTCAACATTTTTGCCCCTTAGGGTCTCTAACTCTTCAATTGGCCATTGTAGCAATTGTTTTCCGCTACCATCAAGCCACACTTCCCTTGGAATTGTCTAAAATTAATGTCCAAAACAAATAGAATAATAATAATCAAAATCCATCGTTATACAATTAATGCTTCCACACACACACATATATATATATATATATATAACTAAAATACGTCAACAGAGTGTAATAATAATGATACATATACCTGAATTCCAGCCCAGCCTTTAGCAATGTCATCAAATCTAGAATCAGACTCATTGGCCCAACCCCACAAAATTCTCCTATTTTTCCGAGAGTCAAAGAAAGTCTTTGATGCGTAAAAATTTCCATAATCGTATCTCAGGCCCCTCCAGCCATCAACTAAATCTTTATCGGGCACATACCTGTCCTTGTCCCTGTTGTATGTACCAACTGTATAGTAGTCATATCGTGTCAAGTCTAAACTAACCTTCAATACATATTTCTCATTTCCCCCAGCAAATGAAGTATCCAACCCGTATTTTCCCGATTTTGAAACCGGGTAGAAGTCCGGGCACTCCCACATACCCGTATTAGCCAATGAATGGATCGGGTGTTTGGCCTTGGTCCATTTCATAAAATCCCTACTCCTATACAAATATGCTATCCCTCTATGCTTCCGTCTACTACCAATTAACATCCTCCAGTGTCCGTCATTGCTCCACCACGCCGTGGTCGGATCACGGAAGGCGCTGGCGTTGACATCGGGCCCCGGGGGAACCACCGGATTGTTATCGGGTTTGACCCATTTACGGAGATACGGGTCGGATAGGTTCGCGGGTACCGCGTAGTTTTGGACTTGTCTTTCTTTGGAGTCGATTCCGGTGTACATGATTATGGGCTTGTTGCCCGGGAGAATGGTGGCGGATCCGGACCAACAGCCCTTTACATCAAATGGTTTTGATGGGTAAATGGCAGGCTCAAGAGCTTCCCAATTGACCAAATCTTTGGATATCGAATGAGCCCATACAATGTTACCCCATACCGCACCCTTGGGATTGTATTGATAGAATAAATGGTATCTCCCATTGTAGTACATGGGTGCTATTTAAAAAATGAATAACACACGTAAATGAGAACAACTTTTGATAATTTTTTTTAAACAATAAAAATAAAATAATTAATAGTTTTGTTGGAGGGACTCACCGTTGGGATCTGTCGATTGTTTGTCATGCGAATTTAAGCACCATAGGAACAAGAACAAAAGAAAGAAACAGACAAGTTAGCAAAAACAGTGAGGTACGTAATTTAAAAATTAATTTACAAAAGTTTTCGTTGAGGTAGGTGAGGAATTCAGTTTACATTGATTGAGAATTAGCAACTTTGATTCATGTATAAAGATTCTGGATAATCAGGTCTTAAAGATTTAATTCTTAAATAACTTTAGGTTTAAGATTATCATTTCATGAATTGAAATCAAACTCCCTCCCTCCTCACCCATGTGTGGACTAGTTTGAGCTTAATTAGATCTTTGAATCCTGCAAAAATACTTCACCAGCGAAAATGTAATCTTTAATCTTATACCAAGAAATTATTTAATAGACTTCTTCTCTTTATCAAGCAAGCGTAGGTGTTCAATTATCAAAAGCTTGAACCACTGTGAAGCGCAGTAGTTACAAACGTTCAGTATTTATGAATTACAAAGTTTAACAGACAAGAAACTAACAAAGTCCTTGCATCTTTCGTGGCATCACATGAACTATGATTACATATACAAACCAAAAATAATAATAAGCACTTGACATGTGTGACGGGGTAGCTTAGGCTATCAAGGAGCACTCAAGCTCAAGCACCTAAAAGATTATGCAAAGGTGGTCCAAAAAAGATTCCCAACTTGATCAGAGCAAATGGTTGTGAGAATGAAGTATCCACCCATCACTACTTTTTTAAGTGTTTGTAACTTCAAAACAAACACAAGTGTCAATTTTTGGGGACCCAATATGTGCCTTAAAAAAAAACGAGTAAAATGAAGACATCACGTTTGGATCATTTTCTTGTGGAGACTGGAGAGGAGTTAGGCTGAGTTATATTCAACTGTAAAAGTACTTTTGACATATACAATATTGAATCTGAAATCAATAGTGCTTTGGTTGATTTATAAGTTATCTTCAACCGTAAAAGCACTTCTATCTCAAAAGGATATACAATATTGAATCTGAAATCAAAAGTGCTTTGGTTGAGTTATCAGTTATATTCAACTGTAAAAGCACTTCTATCTCAAAAACTGTTGAGTTATAAGTTATTATTAGTTTTTTCCCTTCAAAAACTGTTGAAAGATCGAATGTTTACAAAATAAGATTACTACATAACTCTTTCTAAAACGTGGTACAGAATAATGTGCAAACTAAGAAGGTTATTTTATTGTTCTTGATTTGGCTGTAACTTTACCCTAAATGGTGATTTTTACAAAAAAAAAAAATCTCCTTCAGACACCATAAGAATGGTAACTCTATAAATCTAAACCCTATATAGAGTCCTGATAATTGGGAACATGCAGCAGGTAAATAATTACATGCACGGCATGGCTGAATGATGAAGGTTCACAAGCAAGGTTTTAGATTTCTCTGCTCTCTAACAGCCAATTCTTCCTAACAATAATGTCTCTTCACTCATTCAAAGATCGTTCGGTGTAATAGATTTTCTCATTCTTGAGTTATGGCCACAGTTTGCACAAGCATTATTATTATGTAAAATATTAAGAGAAATATTTTTTCAATAAATGATGACACGAAAATTCTAACATTTATCACATCATGAACAATATATACATAATAATAATTTAATTATAATTAAATAAATAGTGGGGCTAATATTAGGCCAATGACAAACCGAATTTTTGAAGAAAATGATAGCTTTTCTTGGGATTCAGAACCTTAAACATATCAAATCCGTGCGAAGAAATCTTTTTATAAAAATAATAGATTTTGCCCTTCTTTTTTTTGGAATTGAAAAAAAAACAAGAATAAAGAATAACTAATCACATACCGTTGATCCAGTGCTTAGGAGGCTGAAAGTGATAGGCAGTTCTATGAAGTTGCTTCACCTCAACGGCAGCAAGAGACTGAAACTCTGGATATATTTGGTGAGAAGCTTCAACGCCATTGTTCTTGCTTATCACCCAAAGATAAGCAATTAGTATGAAAATTGAGAGAAACTTTGGCACTTCCATTGAAACAGAAATATAAGAAAGCGATAAGGTTTTAAGGGAGATGGGTTATTTATAGTGACCCAAATTTTAAAAAATAAAAAATGTGGTAGATGCTTTAAGCGATTTGAAACTTTTCTGGCCTATTCATAATTAGTTGCAAGACTCACCACAAAATAATGGCAATATAAAAAAATTGGATATTTGATCGAAAAGGGGGTAATTAGCACTTAGATATTTATCTCTTGACTGTTTTCTTGCGGTTATATTAGGAAGTTAATGATTTTTTTTCTTTAATGGCCCTTGATTTTATTTAGGTTGGTGATTCAAATTTTGTTCGGATAAGCATGGATTTTATTTGTGATTTTAACTTGTTGTGGAGTTTTTTTTCTATTTCTTTCCTAGAAACTAGATGTGATTTTGAATTTTTATTTATTTATTAAGTTATATGATTTAATAAAGAACACAAATTCTATTAAAGCACATGATTCATAGCGTGTCTACGTTAAAAAACAAAAGTCTCATGCATATAAGAATTCTTATATATATATATATACTGCATATATATACACTGCATAGATGTAAGGAAATACAATTTGCCAACTCGATTAAATAAATAAATAAGAACCAATTTCTTACTAGTTTTTTTCTTTTTTAGCAAACTTCTGCATTTTGGCTAAATTTTTGTACTGTTGACTTGGCGATGCATGTTTGTTTGCGAATTCAAAGATAGATATTTAAGGAGGAGGATAAGATCATAAGAGTCAAATATACTGAATGAATTGACATACATATTTCCTTCTTCAATAACATTATTGCTTCATGAAAAGAACTTTTTTCTTTTTGCCGAAGAGGATTCACGAAAATAACTTGAATGTTCATTCAAAAAGCTCTTGTGTCTTCAATATAGAAGATTAGTACACAATATATATCATTAAAAATGGGATTGAAATTTCACTATTTGAATCCATTTAATAATATTACTCCAATTTCTTCTTTGTAAATTGTCATCCACATTTAAATTTTTAGAGGTAATAATACTTGGTTTCATTTTTCAAACATCTGAAGTAAGAACATAGTTTTTCCATGTGTCACAAAGCCTCGTAAAAATATTAAAATGACCTACCATTATAGATTATATTTGGATTCAATTCTTAAATATTTTCTTTTTTACCAAAAGGTTGAATAGAGATGTGAAACTTCACTCATTAAACACCAATCATTGTCTTCTATTACTACTCAAACTATAGTAGTAGTGAATGTACAGAGCTCTATGCCCATAGGACAAAACGATCCTTAAATTTAATATACTGAGAGAGGAAAAATACAAATCAAATGAGGTATATTAATTTTAGCTTTAGCCTTAATGTGTAATGGATATGACAACTTAAGAATAGACGTAGCATCTTACTCAATCACGTTACATGTCCAAACAGTCACCAAAATAAGAACACTAAAAACACTTGAAAACTAATTTTTACAGTTTTACAATTAAATGTAATTAGCTGCTTTCTTGCAAAACTGATGCGAAAGAAAAAACAGTATATATATATAAACATATATGTTAAAAAAAGTCATCGAGTTTATATTGAATTTTGTTAGTATTGTTGTTAACTACAGCTGAAATGGGAAAAAAAAAATTGTACTTTTTAACTGTGACAAAGTACTTATCCCATGCCAACAAGCACCACCAATACAGACTCTATAATAAAGTTTTCCATATTTATAAGGGATGCTCCAAGCTAGAATCAACAATATGACAATATCGCTTATTTTACTATGCACTATACATAGACTCATTTAATGTGCAATTGCAAATATTTAATGTATTAGTCCAGATTTAGTCTAAGATCTTGAACTTTATTAAGTCCATGAAAATTATTAAATTAAGCAACTTAATATTATAATTTTATTATATTAGCTATTAAAGTGTGCGGCTTAATAGCTTCAACGGTTGTTACATTATTAAAACCATACGATTTAATAACGTTGTTGGATATATATATATTCTTTAAGTCAAATCATACAATACAAGAATAAGTAATTACATGATAATATTTTTAATAAATATTGTTCATATACCAAATGTATAAGTTAATGACTTTAGTAATAAATCAATCAACGTGGCACTCTCCAAAAGTCATCAAATTTCACTATACTCGACACGGTATATCAATAAGAGCATTACCTTTACATATACATTTACGGCATCATCGCATTATACATCGATCTCTAAAAGAATTTGGTCAAAATATAATTAAGAACACTTTTCTAGTTTGTTTTCATCACTGATATTCTTTTTTACACATTTTATATAAATCCAATGAAATATATTCCGTTCAACTTAGAGTTGGTTTAATTTGTGACAATTTTTAATAAAAAATTTAAGAAATTATGTGAATTTTATTTTGAGATCAATGATGTTTATTTTGTATAATAGAAGTGCTTCCTACATAGAGCTTTAAGATTGACTCTATATAAGTGACAAATTAAATAGATGAAATGTAATTGTAAATGGCACGTAAAGTAATTTGTCTAGCAAGGTGACAGCACAAATTGTTGTTATAATTATCTGCTATGTACCCAATTTGTTAATGGGTAGAGTTCCATTATTAATGTTAGTTGCTTGCAGCTTTCAGGCACATAACAAATGGGCTAAACTTTTATTAATTTTGCTGAATTTATGTGTTGTTTCACGTTGATGGTGAATCATCAATTTTCCAACTTTGCTTAAAAAAAGAGATACATACAAATCTGCAATACATATAGGCATATAGCAGGATTCAATGTCTTTGTTGTTCAAAAGCTTTTTAGCCATGTGTTTGCCGCAAAATTCGATGAATGGTTTCTTGTCATTTTTTTTTTCATATGCAATTGCAAGTTGAGAAAATGTTTCTGAAAATATATGCTTACACCAATGCATAATTCCAATCTTGTCAATATATTGAATACATAACCAAATGTGTGGACATGCATGTAGCTTCCTGCGAAGTTTATTCATAAAAGTAACGAGTTTGTTATTTTTATAAAATTTTTGGGTCATCGATCTCATGTAATTTAATGGTAGCTATTCAAAATCAAAAGTATCATTTAATCATATCATATCAACGTGATAATCAATTACACGTGATTAATAGTTCAAATTTTGTTTTAAAAATTTAAGTTAAAATAACTTATCTCGCACCAATAGGCTTATAGTTTAGTAGGAGAGTCATTACACTCACAATGTTGAGAGCAAGGGTTCGAGCCGCTACAACGATTATTTACAAAAAAAAAAAAAAAATTTATCCCGTAAAATATATATATATATATATATATATATTTATTTATTTATTTATTTATTTATTTATTTTATCATTATCAATAGATTTAAATAGTAAAGTATCTTTTGAGAGAGTACAAGCAACTGGAAATTTAAATTAACCACACTCAAATCTGAGTGCTCTTCAAAATAAATGAATAGCATATACGGTAGTCATTTCAACCTTGGAAGCAACTCTTTGCTTTAGGAATTGAGATCCTTCCAATATAAATTTAAAGAAAATTTCGAACGAACGTAGTGCATGCACTTGCAGAATCTAACCAAAACCAAACTTGGTTCATTCAAAAAGTAATTTGTATTCATTCTGTACCAGACATAGATGGCCAAGTTATTTGATATATTATTAGATTTTAAGAAAATTGATCTTATGTCTGAACAAATTGATATGATGTTTTCTTACAAAAGAAACAAGAAAAAAGTGATTCTCACAAACGTGGGCACCACTAAAGATCTTAACTATATACAAAAAAGAATCCCTCTATATTTAGTTTAGATAGGATTAATTCTAGTTCAAGCAATATGTTTTATTGTTATATGTATATGCCCAAGAAGTTGGCAGGGAATCCAAACAAGTTTGGAGTGATTTGGTTTATTGTTTCTTTAATGATTAAACAAGTTAGAATGCTCCTAAAACAACTGAAAACAAATATATATATATATATATATGAAGGAGAAGAAGAAATAAGAAAGAAAATGGTAAAAATAAGTAAAGAAACGTGCAGGTGAGTGGAAGAAGAAAGAAGAAAGAGATTCCGTGTTCCGATAAAAATTGAAACAAAGATGAGGAGGAGTGATGAAAACCGCTGCATCAGCAGTACGTCATCATTTAAACTTTAATTTTTGATTAAGCATTTCACTTTCACTTTCCATCCACGCGCACTAAACAGTGGATTGTATATAGTATTGATGATTAGAGAAGGTGCACTAACACTAATTAAAAGGTTGGCAGCTAAATGAAACATGATTGAGAGGAGTGCGAGAGCCATCAATTTTAGATTGGTTGGCCGTTGGCCAAACCCTCCTTTTCTTTCCTTAAGCGTTTGTTCAAATAGGGTGTTCAAACAGGAGTGCAGCATTTGGAGGCCTTGTCAACAAAAGCACTTACTAAGTTCATTTCTAGAAAGTAGTTGCAACACCTTCTTCAGTCTCAAAAGCTTCTTCTTGTCTATTTGAGTTTAAGCACTACAAAGTGGATTTGAAAAATATTTGTCATTATCTTAATCCTGAAAGCACCCAAATATTCACAATACAAGAAATATTCTCAAAAACACCCAAAAAGCTGAAAGTAAAAGCAGTTTTGAGAATGGGTGTAGGTCAGTAGGCGTATCCTAAGGCTATTTAGCATGACCCAGATTGATCCTCCGCTCTGGCCATTTCAGCTGTAGGGAAAGCAGAAAATACAAAAAGCTGAGGCAACTAGTTGTGCAAGCTAAAGAATTTTTCAGTCTCATAAAACACACTACATTTTATTTTTCCCTTAAATCTAAAGAAAAATAGACGTCCAACAATGGCTTCCTCAAAAAATCATCAATCCGCCAGCTTCAATCATATAAGAGATGCCTAATGAGAAACAATGGAAACTGCACAATTTGATTGTCCTTAATATCATGAAGTCTTAAGAGAACTCACTCAAAATATGTTTTGGTTCATTCCCTTGATTAAGCTGAAAGGGTACCTGCAATGACTCTTTTTCTGTCCCACATGGACAGCCTAACAAGTAATTCAGATAAAGCATAAGCGAAAAAATGGAAGCCAAATGTGAGATGGAGAAGTACTGGTTAGTGGCTGCCAAATAATTGGTAACTTGTCTGCCTTTACAACAGTTCATCGCAGATACTATCAAATTGACAGCCATGATGTACCTTGAAGGATGAAAATCTGTTGGTGGTTAGTTTCAGGACAAAATCAGGACCTACAAGCTGTTTTATGCTTTCCGAAGGAGCATAACTATCCATTGAACAAATGACCTGAAGATTCTGATGAAATGATATTTATATTATAACAAGTAACAATCCAGGTTCCCATATAACTTCCATTTGAAAAATAAAAACACCCTCTCAGACACCATACCATCTTACATCTCAATGAAAGGAACACAAAATTTTAGATTTAAGATACAACTTAATTCCTTGTATGCTTTCTTATATTAGAGAAATGCTAACCTCTCGAGACCCATAAGAGCTTATTACCAATAATCTCTACACGAACAAGCCCCTCCTTCAAAGTGATGAAACCGGTTTGCATCTCTGACAATAATCACCCTCCTTGTTATAGCTGATACATACTTGATAAATGAGTGGCAGTCGCCACAAATTCTCAGATTCTTCATAATCCTGATAGGAGTTCCTTCAGGTGTGGCAATAAGACCAAATGCAATTGCCAACTTCTCACTATGTGAATACAAAATTCCAACCTTAACTTCTTCATCAACATCATGCAACTCAAAGTTCGTATCAGGGACATAACCAGCCAACTCCAACTTCTCACTTAAGGTCTCTAGCATTCGATAGATTTTCTCTGACTGAGGATGAGTGTTATCACCGACACTAAATTGATGAATTTTATTCTCCACCTCAATCCAAGTCCAACCGGGAATTTTCTTTAGTCTCTTACGCATCATCAGATCCCTAATCTTTGCCACATCTTGCCACCTACCAGCATTTGCATAAACATTGGAAAGTAGTACATAATGCCCTGGATTCTGCGGCTGTAGTTCAAGTAGGGATTTTGCAGCCATTTCTGCTAGGTCTACATTCTTGTGAATTCTACATGCTCCAAGCAAAGCACCCCACAACCCCTCATCTTTTTCGACACTCATACTTTCAATAAATTTCAAGGCCTCATCAAGTCTTCCAGCGCGTCCCAAGAGATCAACCATACAAGTACAGTGTTTCACATCTGGCCTAACAGCAAATTCATCCCACATTGATGAAAAAAGCCGAAGACCCTCTTCAACCAAGCCTGTGTGACTACAAGCATATAAGAGTGATACAAAGGTGATCCTATTTGGTAATACCCCGCTACTTAACATCCTGGGGAACAAATCAAGAGCTTTCTTTCCCTGCCCATGATACCCATAAGCTGCAATCATTGCACTCCAAGAAATTACATTCTTTTGTCGCATCCTATCAAAGATTTCCCTTGCAGAATCAATACTCCCACACTTAGCATACATATCAATCATTGCCGTCCCCAAAATCACATCCAATAAAAAATTATTCCTTGTTAAAAAATCATGAACAAGTCTAGCCTTATGTATAGACCCCAGCTTCGCACAGGCATAAACAACACTCACCATAGCCACATTATCAGGCACAACACCTTCCCCTCTTTCCCCTCTCATCCTCTCGAATAAATCCCAGGATTCATTAGCTTTTCCCGACTCCGTACATGCACCAATCATCACTGTCCAAGTGACAAGGTCCCTACTTGGCATTTGATCAAACAACTGCCTAGCATCATCAATAACTTTACACTTAGCGTACATATCAACAAAAGCTGCACATACAAACTGATCTAAATCCAACCCAGATTTCAAAACAATGTCATGAATCAATCTTCCCATTACAATATCCTTTCTATCTCTACAACCCCTAATCACAAAAGGCAAAGTATAGCTATCTAATTGCATGCCACATCTAATAAATTCCCTAAAAGTTTCAAAACAGTTTATAAAATCACCAACTTTAGAAAACCCACCAACCATTACACTCCAAGAAACTGGATCTCTCTCTTTCATCCCATTGAATAATGCATGAGCATCGGTTAAAGCTTTGTGTAGGGCATAAATATAAAGCAGTTTGTTTGCAACAATGAGATTATTAAGAGTACCACTGGCAACAATTTGGGCATGCACTTGTCTTATCTGAAAAATGTTTCTGCAGCTAAGCAGTGAAGAGATGAAAAACTTTGGATCGACAGAGCGTGTAAATTGACAATCTAGTACCGTTTGCATGGGGGCTCGTGGGTTCATGGGATTTTGTTCATGACCATGAAGTTCCAATGCTATAGCAGCAGTTGTGGAAGCTGAGAAAAACCGAAGCTTTGCACTGTTAGAGACATGGAAGCCACGCTTTTTGAGTTTGGACATTGGATTTGGAATCGAACGAGTCAAAACAATCAGAAACTAATTGAATCCTTTATAATTTTGATTGTGTTAAGAGTGTGGGTAGAACAAAATAATAAATAGAAATATAACAAGAAAATAATCGAGATGGTTCTTTTACAAATAACGCCATGTTTATTTCAAATCCAACCAGAATGAGAGAAGCCATTGTAGAGAAAATTAAAACTGTGGAGTGTACCTCAATTTACATTCTTCTAATTTAACTACAATATTAAATCCCAAGATGGGATTTATTGATAATAGAGACATTACAAACTAGCAACCCTCCACCTGTACTTTTTGTAACATTACAATCATCATTTTGCAATAATAAACAAGGTACACTAGTGATACAGAAACAAATCATTTCCATGAGACCATGCAAGTTTAGTTGATTTGGGAAAGGGGCGATCGTGGTATCAGAGACGGTTTTAATTCCTTCACGTCAAATGATTCATATGAATTGTTTTCCCGGAATTCCTCTAGCAGGGACTCCATTGGCATGGCTCTAAGTGACTCGATAGTAGCTTTACTAGGTACCTCCGATTCACATCTTGTAGGAGTTGTACCAGTAGGCTCATAATCCTGCACATTATTTTCAAAATTTGTATCAAATTATTTGAATAATTTTGTTCATGTCATAGTGTTGATAAAATATGGAAAAAGAAAAAAATTACGCTGAATAGTGTACCATATATCGTTGCTGGAAGGTTTCTAGAGCCTTCACTTTCATTGATGCCAATTGGCCAGAGTGACTCTCCCGGAAAAGATTAATTGTCTTTTCATGGGTCTTTACATCATCCAAAACTTCAGCTATTGATGCCTGCTCCTGCTCTGATGCACCTGTACCACATTCGAAAAGCAAAATATCACATCTCCAACTAAAATCATTATAGGCCATTTTACTAGTATGATTTTATTTACATGAAATCCAATAAGATTTAGCAATAATAAATTCAAGACCCTTTAAGACAAACTCACTAGCAATGAGCTGAAGGGCATCTTCACTGTTTCTAGCCACTTCTTCCTCTGCAGCAACTCGAGCTGCGTCAACCTCAATATCATGCTGCTCATTACTATGAGAAGCATTCCTGTAGCAAACAATTAAAATATTTACCTACTGCAGTGGATATCAAAGCACATGGTTCTAAATATTAAACAAAATGATGATAACTGTTTTAGTCTTAGTCTCAAATCTCAATGGCCCAAAATATAGGTTGTATCCACTAATTCCAGTTGGAACTGATTGTTATTACATCTTAGTAACAGTTGATGATTAATCTACTAAAATCAAATGTGGAATATAAAGTGTATACAGATTAAAATAGACACTATAAGACTTATCTGTCTCCTGAGGGAACAAACAAAGCCTGCCGATCACTGACCTGGTAAGGGAAGTAATACTTGATACATGTTTACTCTCCATCTCATTCACTGATTCATACGCCCTCTTCCAATGCCCAAAAGCTGACTCACCAGAGTTTACACTAAAACAGGCAAAATTTTAGGAGAGGTAATAAAGAAGGATTAAGGAAATGGATCCCGACCAATGTGCAGTAATACAAACAAACCTACCACTCCTGTAGAAGTAATTCCATTCTACAATGTTTGGCAGAAGAGTGATCAGCACCATCTTTGGCATCATTCTCAGCTTGCATTGCAAATGCCTGCCATTTTCGCTTAGCATCAGTAGTGATGCCCTCCACTGATGAAACATGTCCATCTAAAATTATCTTGCTTGAAACAGCATTTTCTCTAAAATCAATAAGCCTTGCGTCCACCTGTATTTTCACCGTGAGTCTTTCTTCAGCCATATTAATAGATAGTAGAACAGAATAACAAAAAAGGAGAAAGCATGGACAAACCAATTCTTTTTGACGGCGCATGTGACTAGAGACTAGGCTAGTCACATCAGCAATAAGCTTCTCTGTATCAGATTTCGTTTGCTCCTGCACAAAATGTACTACAGAAGTCAGAAACAGCAACATAATGCCTACCTGAACATAAAAATGTGCATCATACCTCATAAGCCTTCTGAAAATCAGCAATGCTTTTCATTTGATTTTCATCAGCTTGCACAGCATAACTTTCTAACGATTTTGACTCTTCCAAAAGCTTCTGGAGAAATCCATTCGTGTACTCAGCAATGTCCTTTGTTTGCTCAATAGTAACATGGAACCTCTGTTCGATTTCAAAAAGGCACAGCATATAAAAGATTTAGATCTAACAGTTGAAATAGAAAAGAAAAAGTAACCACAAAGAATTATGATAGATACATGATGCAACAATAATAAACAACCATAATCAACACGGAATGATTGGTTAATTGCAAAAAAGATTTGAAGGTGTTTCTCAACAGAAAAACATTTAGACGATCAAAGTGATAGAAGATTCCATCTAAAATACAGCTGAAACTAGCTAAAGGTAAACGCAACAACCTGACGCATTTCCCTTGCAAAGATAGCCATTTCTCCCTGTTGAATCGAGAGAGTAGCCTGAAGATTTTCATATATTGATGCAGCTTCTCTAGCCTCTGAAGCTAGAAACTGATTAAGAGACAAATATGGAATTATAAATTATTGAAGGGAGCCAAATAATGATATAATTATGATGTAGAAAAGGAAACACAGAAACACAATTCATTGTTACTCAAACAACTGTTACGTACTTCTTTAATAGATTGTGCATTAGAAGAAGCCAAAGCTGAAATTTCCTCTAAGTTGGCATTTGAGCAGGCCTTATGCAAACGTACAACATTTTGTACTGCCTCCATGTGAGAGCAGTACAAAGCCCTAGATGCTGTTACTTTCTTCTTCAAATCAATAACCGCCTAATGACAAGGTTTAGTGGAAAAAGACAAGTTAGTTACAAAGTTTAATTAGTCTTAATTGCAAAAAAGAAAAAGAACAAACAGAAAATAAAAACAATACAACACAAAAAATCTATGAAAATAAATAACTTTAAATGTAATCAGACTTTAGCAAATACCTTTTCATGTATGTCTAAAAGAGAATGGCAAAGTTTCTCAACATGTTTAAGATGTTCATTTTGTTGACACATAGATAAGTCCACAATGTTGCAAAGAGAACCAATTTGCTGAGCAAGCTCAACTTGGAAATTTTCAACAACTGATCTGTTATCAGCATTCAGTTTGTCTTCTCTTCCTGTAACAAACCATCTCAGAGTCAGATGTTTTGTTAATGTTGAACAAAATTTACTTATTATAACTGAATCAAAAGCTAAATACCTATCTTTTGAAAAAGGGACACATTATCCTGAAGGGCTTTCTCCAAGTTACCCCGCAAAGTGCAAGCTTGATGAGACAAAGCATTTTCTGTTTCATCAGAAAGAAATTAAATGGTGATAATAATTTATAAAATATAATAAAAATTTCAAGAAGAAAGTTTAAACATACCTGCTTTTCTCTGTTCAGAAATAATAAAATCCTTCCCTTTTAAAGCATAATGACACTTCTTCAATTGTTCCTCCGTGTTACTAAGCAATTTTCTTGTTTGATCGAGGTTACTCTGCATTTTATTACGTACTTTATAAGAAACCAGAAATATATCCAGAAAGATAAATAACCAAAAACATATCAGAAAACTCACCTCAGTTAATTCAAGTTTGCTACTCATATCTGAGCATTGTCGAACCTGGCAATCGTATTTGTCTTGCAACTCCTCGAGTTGCTGGTTTTAGGAATATACCAAAATATGATAAATAAAAATTTGTCCATCATGTCAAATTTACACGGCACATGGGCCAATTATTAACTATGAAATTAATAATATATAGACTAACCTTCTGATGGGTTTCTAACTGAACACCCATTTGTTCAATCTGATCAGCCATTGCCTAAATACAAGAGAGAAAACACTGGGAACATATGAGCATTCAAAATATTGGGCGGACAAATGGAACTGCACAAACAAGTACTCATAGCAGTATATGCATACATCCACTGCTTAAATTTGCGAATGATGCAATACCTTTCTCTCACTTTCCTCCTGGTAGTATCGTTCCTTTGGGATATAGACACCATTTTTCTCACGTGCAGCATAAACCTCTGGAGACAATGTTAAATAGAGTTAGCAACTTAACCCACTATGCATTACACAGAACAATAACTTGCTTTCATACATTTTCGCCACCAGCGACTGCAAAAAGCGTCTCACCTGCCTTAAGTCGATCAATTTCGCCATAAAGGTCTTTTATAAGAGTTGATTTCATCATCTTTTGGTTGACCTACAAACAGCAATTAACAAAGAAGGAACTCATGAGAACACAATTAATATAATAGAAATCAATTACATGATATATGAGAAATCATGATCTTTATCACACGCAAATAGAACATGGACAAACCTCAGGCTTATTCTTAATATTCTTGGCCCTGTGAGCATAGTCTAGTGTACTCAAGGTCTCCTCCAGACAATGAACAGCTGGAGAAACTGTGGCTATAATGCATGTCTTGGTTCTTCCACCAAGCGAATCACGAAGTAACCGTGTTAGCTTGCTATCCCTGAAATATAATTCAACCATAAACTCAGATTTAATGGTAATCAGATTATGGAGACAATCAAAATTACATAAGAATGTTGTTTAACCTGTATGGAATATGACCAAGATGCTCTACGAGAGCATTAATCACTCGCCCTAGAGTAAGTAAGCTCTTGTTTATTTCACCAGCTTCCCTTGCACGACCCTATTAAACAATAAGATCAATTCAATGCATTAACAATTTTAGCTTCTCCACATTAAAATTCAAAACATAATATGAATTTGCACAGAAAGCTAATCACACATTACCTCTCTAGCACCGGATCGAGATATGTTTTCAGAGCCAGCTAAATCAACCAAATTTAACTTGCCACATTTTATAAGTTCTTCACCTTCTGGTGTTGCTTCCTTGATATGTATTGTAATGGAAAATAAAGAATGCGATCGACTGAAACACAGGATACATTCTTAATAATATAGAAATTTCAACTTTGACTTTGAACACGAAAATAACCAAATCAGCTACCTTGACTGCTTGTTTAACAAAGTTTCTGCAGTTCGGCGTTTTGCAGACCCTCGCTCCAATAGAGTAAAAATTTCACTTGCGCTGGTGACAATTTCCTCCTCCAAACCCCTTACAAGTACTCCACCCTTTCCATCCTCCATAAGAGGCAATTGTTTCTTTTGCTTATCCTCAACAGCAGCCCTTGAAATTTCGTCTGGGGCAAGCAGATCTGTGATCTCCTCATTGTACAACTCTAAGAAAGTGACTTTCACACTGTATTCTGCATTTTGGCTCTCAAGAGTATCAAAAATTTGCTGAACAGCTCTGGGTATAACCCCTGCTTCTGGAGGTAATTCTCCATTGGGCCCAGTCTGTCTCATTGAACATAACATACCAAATGTAAGATTCATTTTGACAGAGAAAAGCGAGTATTTGTAAGAATCTTACGACAGGATACATATTATACCTTCGATCTTTTGCATTCCCCCTCCATTGTGTATGTTTTCCCTGTTCCAGTTTGACCATATGCAAATATGGTGCAATTGAAACCTTCTAAAACTTCATTCACAATCGGAACCACTGCTTGTTCATAAAGATCTCTCTGCTGAGCTGAGGGACCAAAAACCTACAGAACCCTTAAATACAACTTCAGAATCTACCACAAAATAAAAAATTGAAATATAACATCCAAACACAGCATACTCTGAGAAAATATATTTACCAAACATATTAAGCTGTACAAGATAAGAACTAGATCAAAAGTTAAATGGAACAAGGTAAACAATAGGCATTCAATTGACAAACAAATGCACTATTCATGTCAAAGTAAGGCCAACAGATCGAATTAAAAGAATCCCAACTAAGACATTCCACAATAACCTATCACTTGTAATGTGACATGACTTTCAAGAGTACAAACAATCGTCATTCACAAACTATAAATAATACCATGAATTACAACTGAAACTCTACTCAAATCCAACAAACTACATTGGTTTTTCGATGATTGTTGATCAGTGTGATTAATATGGAAGATAAAAATCTTTCACAAAATTTCTCTTTAGCAACATTGCCTGCAAATGAAGTTCACCGAAGCACAAACAATGACCCATAAGTAAAATTTATCTTAATCCAAAAGCAAAGTTACTAATATTTGACCAAACCTAGTACTATCAAGTCCGTACAGGAGTTGAAATGACAAATGAATTAGCTTAATTACTTAATTTTCAAATCAAAAACAAAAAATAACTTAATTTTTAAAAAATTACCTTATCGAAAGTAAAAACCCTATCTATATGCTTTCCTGCAATACTCTGTGAAACAGCGACTTCTCTTTGATACTCATTACAAGTAACCACTTGCGGCGCGTTATTTTTCAACTCTTCTTCACTAAACGGCCTGAGAAACCACTCAAAACGACAGAACCATCAGCAATTACGTCAACAATCAAAAAAGAAGAAAACATCGAATCCCGAAACCTTAAAGATTACCTGCAGCGGAGAAGTACTTGGACATTAACGCCTTTCTCTTTTTCGTGGCGACCCGACATTTTGAACCGGCGATTACCGGGAGAATCGCACGAACCTATCGTGTTAACTTGTTAATTTTTGCCCAGATCTTTCTTCGAATGTGAGATTTTAAAACTTTTTTAAATTTTTTTCAAAGTTTATCTCTGTTTCACTTCCTATCTCTGCAATCGAATCTGAAATGAGAGAGAGCGGGCTGAAGTGAGATTTTGAATTTTCGGGAAGCGGCTCGCTTGGTTATTTATTCAACGGTTGGTTTTTAGGGCTGTTGATCGACGGTCTAGGTTTATGCTAAATTTGAATTTTATTGATTTGACTAAAATACCCTGAAAATTGAAATGCTTGTCTAATCTAAGTTGTAACTTTTTGCAAACAAAATTGGGCTTTAGCCATAAGATTAGCCTCGGCCCAAAAACCCAATTCTTTGGGCTGACCCAAGATTTTTTACCCGCCCTATGTGGAACTTAGAAGAGTAGTGATAATTGAACCGTTGATTTATCCCATCAACCCCTTATTTTTAATTTATTTTATTTTAATTTCATAATTATCTTTATTAAAAATATTTTTTATTATTTTATCTTATTTCTCACATTTCTCTCAAACATAAGTATCTTTACCACCAAATTCATCATCACATCAATTAGAAGTTATCTTTACGAGCTTGAAGAGTTATAATTCCATCAAAATAATCTGTTCTATAATTGAAGAAACTTAACCTCAATATCTTTGAATCAATAAAGAATGTGATCCGACTATTTTTTTTCTTTATTATTATTCTCAGGTGCTGAAAGCCATGATTAAGCACAGAGACCAATATGAGAATAAAACAAATAAAAAAGAATATGATGAAAATTGTACCAATCATTGTGATCAGTTTACTTTTTCTCACTTATGCTTCTATTGCACCTTTTAGTTGAGTCTAAACACATCAATGCAGCTTCTCAAGAATTTTACTAATGAGAATTTGACTTTAATTAATATTATTTGAATTCAATTAAATGAATATTTTAGATATTAATATTTTGACTTTGGATCATAGATTATAATTTTAGAATATTTAGTTAATTGGGTATTGGTTTTATTATAGTTATTAGATTTGATTTTCGTGGATCTAATTATTTTGTAATCTTAATTTGATTATTTGATTTTTATTCAATTTGTGTTTTATAATTTTAATTTGGTGATAATGGTGATGACGAAGATAAATGATAAGGATGAAGATAATGCTTGAGAGACAAAATAATAATTATTTTTAATAATAATAGTAATTTAAAAAATTAATCAAGGAAAATGTAAAGTAGGAGTTGAAAAGATAAATTGAGGGATTAATTATCACTGCTCAACTTAAAATCAAGGGCGTGCCTACAACAAGGGAACCCAAAGCCCAAAACTCATTCAAATGCAGGGCATGGAAAATGTAATAAAATTATTTAATTAATATAACTCGAACCTTGCAGACGAATGAGCCCATTGGCCTTATCTTTAAGTAT
Organism: Murraya koenigii; assembly: GCA_025617385.1. Classification (NCBI taxonomy): domain Eukaryota; kingdom Viridiplantae; phylum Streptophyta; class Magnoliopsida; order Sapindales; family Rutaceae; genus Murraya; species Murraya koenigii. The sequence goes on from CM046819.1 coordinate 20,347,353, forward strand.
TCATACATGTTCGAAGTGGCTGGTAGACCAAGCAATAACTAATCCCCAAGTAAAATTAGCAAAACAAGTCCGTCAAAGCAGATTTTAACCGACAAACATTCATTATTTGGTAGACAGAACAATGCTGAATTTAATCAAATTAAGTGCAAATTTAAAAGCCGGTGGGGCAGTGGATAGAATTTCTGCAGTAAGATTAATTTCGGCTTGTCAGCAGTGGCCATATATTTATGAAGCAATGCGGTTGGTTGCATTGCCGCTCACAAAATTAAACTTAATTCGTTCGCTGGATTAAAAAATTAAATGACTGTAAATTGCATGTGTTAATTAGTTGGAGAAAAGTTGAATTGTGTTAATTAGTTGGAGAAAAGTTGAATTCAACTTTGATATGATTTTTCATCAATATTATATAGAGTGCAGTTAATGCCACTGGTGATACCATCATTAGTTTCCCAAATGGGAAGGAAAACAGTTACTCTAAACCTGTTAAATTCAAAGAAGTGATTGCATCATTGCCAAAACCACTATATAAACATCGTGCAAGCTACTGCATATGTACCAATCACTTGTAGAAATGATGATCGAGTCTAAGGGGGGTCGAGTAGCCAGCGGCACTGAGTATAGTTGGTGCCGAGCCGTGCCAGGCGGCACCGGCATCGCCGTCTTGGCGATCCTTACATCAAAAGTGCCTGAGACCTCCGGGCTTCAAGATGCCCTAAACAAGCTACAAAGTTGCCATCCAATACTGAGGTCTAGGCTTCATACAAACCCTAGCAAAAACAATTTCTCTTTTGTCACATCCCCCACTACATTTATTCAAGTCAAGTCATTCAACATCTCATCAACTTCTAAAATCTTAGAAAGTTCGGAAAATAATTTTATTACACCCCTACAACTGATTCTTGAACACGAACTTAATGAAAATGCCTGGTGCAATCTCAAGTGCACTAATACGACTGACATGTTGTATGCGAGTTCTTATGCATTACCTGATGCAAAGTGGGTGGTGGTGTTCCGGCTTCACGTCGCCGCGTGTGACCGGACAACGGCGGTGTCTTTGCTTAAAGAGTTGTTGTTGGTGCTAGTTAGTGATGATGACCAAGAACAAGAAGGGAGAGGGGATGTCAATTTGGCAATTGAGGCTCTTATTCCTAAAGGAAAGGCTAAAAAGGCTTTGTGGGCAAGAGGAAGGGACATGCTTAGCTATTCAGTGAATTCACTTAAGTCCACAAATTTAACGTTCATTGATGCAAAATCACCAAGATCTTCTCAAGTCGTGAGGTTTCAGCTGAACAAAGATGACACTGAACGAATACTTCTTGTGAGTTTAATTTTATTTAAAAGTCTGTTCATTTATTTTCTTTATAGCTTGTTGAAAATGAATTTTTGCAGAGTTGTAAGTCAAGAGGAATCAAGCTATGCGGGGTGCTGGCAGCGGCAGGATTAATAGCTGCACATAATTCTGATAATCAAAGAAAGTACGCTGTGGCAACTCTCATTGATTGCCGCTCAATTCTTGAGCCACCTCTTTCTAATCACCATTTTGGTAAGTTGATTAACATTTAGACCTTAATTAACACAATTTAGCTCTATTGATCTATCCCTTTGAGGACAAATATTGGCCAATTTGGTAACGAATTGGTTTCAAAACTCAGTATTTCTGTATGAAATATGTTAGCAACTTGTCCGTAACAAATCATGATATTTTATTACACTGTAAGTAGCAGAAGAAACTAGTGTACTGTTTGGTCAGCATACAGATGGCCCATGAAGAGTAGGAAGGGTACCATATGCAGGCATCTAGGTCTTGAATTTAATTTAATTTATCATGTACACATGAAGCCCCAAATTTTCCAATTTTAAAGAATCTACATTTCGCCAAGGTGGGATTGAAAAACTTCAATTATTAATGACGTGTCAATCTTTGAAGGTACAGATTCCAATTTCAGCATTTCTCATGACTCTATGCTTTTTCTAATAATGTAATTGTGTAAGGGTAGACATGTACCTCATTAATACAAATTAAGTTTGCATGTGGCCGCCAATGGGCTTGCAGGTCAATAGCTATTGAGCGTTTGTTCCCGTTATAGTTGAGACTCAAAATATTTTTTTATATAATTTATAATTCTCTTATTTATGAAATACAAATGGAGTAATTATATCTCTTTAATAATCGTGATAGTTATTTATTTAACAAGTATTTTATAAAATTTAATGTAATATTATAATTTTAATGTATTTATCTGTTAAATAATAGTTATAAATATCTTATGTTATAATCAGTAATCAGTATTCAAATAAAAAAAAAATGTTTGCATGTGACCATAAATGAGGACAGAGGACTAGATGGAATGTGGTCGTAACAGGTTTGACTTAATACAAATTAAGTGTGCATGTGGCCATAAAAGGTTTCCTTGTGCAGGTTTTTATCACTCAGCAATAATGAACACACATTTGATCAAAAGTGGAGAAAAGCTTCGGGATCTAGCCAAGAAAATATACACTGCATTTGTAAATTCGAAGAATTGCAACAGGCATTTCTCAGACATGGCTGATCTCAACTTCCTCATGTGCAAGGCAATTGAAAACCCTAGCTTGACCCCATCGTCGTCCTTAAGATCATCTTTCATTTCAGTTTTTGAAGACACAGTGTTCGACAATTCTAATGAAACGCAGCAACAAGTAGGGCTAGAGGACTACATGGGATGTGCTTCAGTTCATGGCATCGGCCCGTCCATTGCGTTGTTCGACACGATTCGCGACGGACGACTAGATTGCGTGTGTGTTTATCCGTCGCCGCTGCATTCAAGGGAGCAAATGCAAGAGCTGGTTGAGAAAATGAAGAGTGTTCTTGTGCAGAATGTGGGATAGCTAGAATCCTAGAAATGCTAAGGGGTTTGTGCTTTACGGTGAGCACTTTGGTTTACCTTATTATTAATTTTTATTTGATGAAACTCTTGTTATTAATTTTTATTTTATAATTTTTTTATTATATATGAGAATATTATTTAAAATTATATTTAATAAAAAATAAATTATCTTCACTTAATAATTAAAAAAAAATACTCTTATAATATACAATATATTTGTAAGGATTGGACAATTCCTGCTTTCTAATTTAGAAGTCATCAATTCTAACCAAAGCCAAAAGGGCCGGTGACTTATTTTATGATATTTAATTAATATAAAGGATTATATTGTTTGTAATTGCTGAACATGAAATTGATGATGGACATTGGGTAGGTTTCATTCGTTGAAAATTATTATGCACACAATCGAAAAGATTTCGTTTCAACTACTACATTTACTCATAAGCAACATGATCAAATTCATTGAGACAGACTCAATTGTCGAAGAGAGAGAGCGGAAAACAGAAAAAAGAAAACACAGCATCACCAGCTACATGGCTACATAGATATAAAATTCACTTTTTTTTTTTTAATGAAAAAAGTTGAAATTACAATTATATTACTTTTAGCACTTTATATTTTTTGTTGCTGGCATATTGGCAATGAACATACCAACACTCATTTTTATTTTTCAATGTTGGAACGTTATTTTTAAAACGTGTTGTTAAACAGCTTTTTTAAAAAAAATTTATTACACAATTACGAATTCTAAGAAATTACTTTATTTTCATAAATAATTAAAAAAATGTCAGTTAAAAAACAATAGAGGAAACTCGAATCTTTCGTCTCAGTTTTAAAATATTTCACATTAAATTTAATATCTCTACAATAAATATGAAACCTTAATTTTAAATTTTCTAATCATAAACTTAACTTAAAAGCATGTATTTCCTTTAGAAGAAATAACATCGATGTTCCTGAAGTTTATAGTTCCCCCAATAATGATATAGTTTATTTATTTTTATCAAACAGGCCCTTCACTCTAGCTCATGTGGAGTGATTGAAAATTTGAAATGCATTTTAAATTTAGTGTGAGGTTAAGATGGTTAAAATTTGCCCTAGAGACTTGACCTGGTGTTTTAGAAATAGGTTTTTTTTTTTTTGGTATAAATATTCAAGTTTAAATTATAGAGGAGATTAGATTTATCCCTCTTTTTAAGGAAAAATAATTAGTTAAAATTTAAATATTATAACATACTCACTCACTAGTTGCATAGTGATCAATAGAACAATATATGGAAAGAAATTTAGTATTTGGTGCCCCGTAATGGCGATGCGAATATTTAAAAAGTAAATTGAGTATGTCTACGGGTCAAAATTAATAATATAGATTTTAATATTTAAGTCTTAACTTAAGTTCTAATAAACTAATATCATCTATTGGATATTTAATTTTATAATTTGTTAAGTTATTTAATCATTATCTTATGGATAAATATCATATCAACTATAACTCAAATTAAGACTCAGATATTAGAATGCTTAGCATTTCTCTATTAAAATTAATGTAATCAATTATTTTTTACTTTTCAAGATAATAAATTTGAGGGACATATTGAATATAATTCAAAAATTATGTCTTTTGTCAAAATAAGTAAGCAGAAATTTCTAGAATAAATAAGAGATTACACGTCACAATTTGATGTGAAATCACTGACTAATAATAATTAGACATATGGCATCACATGTTGGAAAAACTTTAAATTTCTTCTTATTATAATCCCTCCAAAATTTAAAATTTCAAAAAATTAGAGACAGTATATGTTACTCTCTCTTTATTATCTCATTCATAAATTCAATGGCATACATACACCTAGCAGGTGCAACTGCAAAGCGTGTAATTTTATTCCTCTCATTCTTGTCCAGATTTTGAACCGCTGTCACCACCGGTAATGCCATCACCCTGCGCACTTGCGCAGCAGCAAATGTCAAAGTATAATCTGGGTTCTTCCCAACCAACCGTCTCAAAAACTCACCCTGCGTCAAAGACTCACCTCGCACCCTTCAACAATCCACTGTGAACATACCCACCATCAAACTTAGTCTGCCCAAGTTTGTTATCAAGCAAACTGCATAATCATCATTTTTGTTTCTAAACTGTTTTAAATAAACCCATTCTTTTATTATTATTAAAAAAATATATTCATGGTTTAAAAATAAACAAGAAGGATAAAAGTGTATTCATTGTTATTTCAAACGGATTTGAATAAACTAATTTTTTATTGTTATTAAAAAAAAAAAAAAAGAATAATGGCAGGTAGCCGCTCATGCTTCAAAAATCATCTTCTTGGTCTGTTGGTCAGCATCAAACTTTTTTTTCTCCTCGTCATTAGTAGTCACAACTAGGTTTGGTAAAGTTCGGGTTCATATCGGGTTTGTGCTTACCTCGGTTCAGTTCGAATAAATAAAATTACTGTTCGGATCTCGAATTTTTAATTCAATCTTTTAATCTATATGTGTCTTTAAAATTCTAAAATTTCTTTGACATTATTTCAACATCTCAATTAAATTATTTCAATCAACTTAATAAATTTTAATTAACTAACACATAAAAATTATTTCAATATACTATTTACTACCTAAATTCATTCAGTCTATATATAACAATACAATAATCACTAAATAAATTTAAATAAATGTAACATCCAACATATCATAATTACAATATCAATTACCAACATATCATAAGTTTGTAAATACAATACTAATTACCAACATAACATATAAAAATCCTAAAATATATAATAAGAATAATATTTTTTCTTATAATTTTATATTTTTCTTTTAAAAAAAAATAAACCGAGCTCAATTCAGGTTTTGAATTTTTAACTTCTTGCCCGGACCGTGCCTAAAATTATCCAAATTTTAAATTTCAATATCTGAACTCTTTTTTTTTTACATGCAATTCAAATTTTATCAGGACCAAACTGGCCGGTACAGACCGAATCGGTCCAAACAGATTTTTTTGCCGAGCCTAATCACAACAATCATTTTGTCTTTGGATAAAAAAGACCACCAAAAGCATTTCATCCATAAAATCCTTCTTCTTCACAATAGGCTAAAAAATTTGGCAGCAACTAAATAAAATATGAAAATCAGAGAGAGAGAAAAAAGTAATAAGAATGAGTTATTAAAAATTGAGAGCGATATTTATTATTTCAAGTTTTAAAAAAATTAAAAAAATTTTAATATGTATTATTATATTTTAATTATTATTAATCGGTAATTCCACGTTAGATTATGACACGGCAGCTTTCATGTACTGTTACTCAAAAATTTCTCCAAAACAAGCGCCAAACTGGGGACCTAGATGTTATCATCTATTTTTTTATCTAGCACGATTATCTGTCTTTTAGGGAAAAAAAAAAAAAAAAGGCACAACAATTTCCCACTCTCTTTACTTCATCACTCTTCTTAGTTCTTCACTCTTAAGCCATGGGTGAACCACACAAAGACCGCAACACCGAAGAGTCCGAGCCCAGGGCTCGACCCGTGGGCGGCACCGAGTACAGCTGGTGCAAAGCCGTGCCTACAGGCACAGGCATAACAGTCCTCGCACTTCTCCTATCGAAGCATCCCAACATTCATCTTCTGCGAACTGCCCTCAACAACCTCCAAAATTACCAGCCTATCCTCCGCTCAAAGCTCCACTCTAGCACCGACGACAACACTTTCTCCTTCATCACACCCCCCGAACCTCACATCCAAATCCAACCTTTCGATCTCTCATCGACGTCTCAAATCATAAGCAACAAAAACGACGCCGTCAGTCCGTTTCAGTTAATCCTAGAACACGAACTCAACCGAAACACGTGGAGTAATCCCAGCCACCAATCAAACACAAACAGTGACAGCAACTTGTTTTACGTGAGCATGTACACGCTGAGTGGGACTCAATGGGCTGTAACTCTGCGGCTGCACACGGCAATATGCGACCGCGCATCGGCCGTGGCCGTGTTGAAGGAGTTGCTGAGGTTGATGACGGGGAGAGAGGAGGGAGGGATAGAAAAGGAATATGAGAAAAGAGGCGAGGTTAGTTTGGGAATTGAGGAGTTTATTCCGAGTGGGAAAGCTAACAAGCCGTTCTGGGCGCGTGGAGTAGACATGCTTGGTTACTCGCTGAATTCGCTCCGGCTGTCGAACATAAGTTTTGTGGACGCTGATTCGCCGAGATTTTCTCAGGTGCTGCGGCTGCAACTGAACCGTGATGATACTGCTAGACTTGTAGAGGTAAGTGGTTTTATTAAGCTCAATCATTGTCGTCAATTTACTAGAATTTTATGATTATATGTTGATAATTGGCGCATCAATAAGAATGATCTAGTTGGCGATGTGTACTGTCTTATGATTTTATCACTATCTACGTGTAGATATAAAAATGCCTCCAATAAGTCACCATACGTGGGTGAATATTGGACTCACAAAAAAGTTAGTGACTAGAAGGACCCGTGACAATGTTGTTGGTGTGTAGGCCTAGAAATTCTTTTACTAAAGGCATATTATAGAATCATTTTGGTTTAAAATTGAAATTTATGTCTTGTATTTTTGTTCCTATATCATCGTTAGATACATTAAATAAAATAAATATAACAACATGAATTTACTGGTGATATAGTTTTTAACGAGGGTGCTCTTAATGAGGGTGTGTTTTTTGTAGTATGTTTGACATCTTTGGAAATATTTTCCAATGGTAAATAATTTTTTAGGATCAAAATTCTGTATTGTATTATTGAAATAGACAGAATATTTTTCAATCACAAAACATTAGAATATATATATATAATTTTATTTTTTTAATTTTTTCCTCAAATTACATTTTTTATAAAAATATTAGTCAAGTGATATTGAATAAAGAGAGCCAGATTTTAGAGTAGCACTGAGCCTTTTAACAATTCCATTTCATGGTTTGCAATTTTTTTTTTTTTTTTCTGGGTTATGGACTTCTAATGAATTTCCATATTATATGGTGGGTGATTGAATCTTTTTCGGTGCTACTGTTGAACTTAATGATAAAACAGTCGGTCCAATTTACCCAGAAAGAGATCTCATGATTCCAAATTAAAAGCTCCATGGTAGGGCCCATCTCATCCTTTGTTCTGGCGTTATCCCTCCACCCTATCCAAAGTTGCCGTCTTCTTTTGTCTTGACGTACATTTCCCATTTCCAGTCCCAGTAGTGATGGACGTGGGGCAATGTGCTCAGGTGGAAGCAGAAATTTCTCATGTTTATTGAAGAAGGTCCCAATCCCATTCCCAACATCAAAAGTATAAAGATTCAAAGCAATACAACCACAATCTGTGTTAATTTAATGAAGCACGTATACGAATTTATTCAGAGCTGCACCTTGGTCCCCTAGAAAACTTCATTTTTTCTCTTAACAAAATTTAATGCCCTGAGCCTTCGGCAGGGCCATTTGATGATTCGCTTTGTTAATTGGCTATACATAATGCCATGGGGGTAAACCTATAGCCTTAATCTCAATCTCTCTGTGTGTGTGTGTATCATGTACATTTTAGATGTTTGATTCAGTGATTATGATTCATGCATTATATTAGGTTAATTATTTTGATTAGTAGCTGCTTGAATTTTGGTGCTATGAAAGATATCTTTTTCGAGTTTAAACAATGATATCAGGTGGAGGATGAGGATGATTAAGTTCTTTAATTCAGAAATAATTTCTGAGACAAAGGATAGAATCATATATGAGAATTAAAAATGTGAAAATAAAGTATTTGATGCTTGGTAAACAAGCAAGCTTATATGCTTCTTGTATTTTAAATTGTATGTGTTTATATAATTATTGTAGAATAACATTTCTTAGACACACAATATGGCTGAAATAAGAATGTAATGTGAAGCATTTTTTTTTTTTAATTAACTTACTGTTTGTCAACCAGTGCATATCAAGTAGTTGCATGCTTAAACTTTTTTTCGCAGGGTTGCAAGTCAAGAGGAATCAAACTATGCGGAGCTCTGGCTGCTGCTGGAATGATTGCAGCACGCTCTACAAAAGACTTCCTTAATCATCAAAGGGAGAAGTATGCTGTTGTTACTCTTGTTGACTGCCGTTCAATCCTTGAGCCTGTTCTCAGCGACGATTATCTTGGTAAGTCCTAGTTCCTTAGCAATCAAATTAAAAACTTGTTTATTATGCTGCATTTCACCTAGGTGGCATATCCACATATCCAAAATTGGTTCAGGATTCTACCATTCTGCAATCCTGAATACACATGATGTAAATGGTGAAGATAAATTATGGGAGCTGGCAACAAGAAGCTACACATCTTTTGAGAATGCTAAGAAATCTAACAAACATTTCACAGACATGAATGACCTAAACTTTCTGATGTGTAAAGCCATTGAGAATCCCAGTTTGACTCCAGCTTCATCCTTGAGAACAGCCTTCATCTCAGTATTTGAGGACCCCATTATTGATGAATCAAACAAATTACATCAAGCGATTGGCCTAGAAGATTACATAGGGTGCTCGTCGGTACACGGTGTTGGCCCCTCTATCGCGATATTCGACACAATACGTGATGGATGGTTGGATTGTGCCTGTGTGTATCCATCGCCCCTGCATTCAAGGGAACAATTGCAACAGTTGATTGATGACATGAAGAAAATTCTTGTAGAGGGTGGCAGCTTTGGGGATGTGGAGACGGGGGAGTGAGTGGTTGCAAATTGCATTTATTCTTTTCAGCTTTTAGCTGTTAAACCCATTTCGATGTGTACGCTTGGCGCAAGGGCTAGCAGCTAGCCCATTGATAATTTGTAAGTTTCCATAGGGAACTTGTTGTATCAAATATGCTCATACGATCGTTTAAAAAACCATATCGAGGGAATAAGCATGGCCATCACGTCTTGAAAACTAGTTTAAAAGACAAATGAAAACATAATGGTATTTCTCTAAAAGCCCATTTTGTCAAATTCGTGTTCATTGACAGTGCGCGCCAAGAAAATGAGATAGAACTTCTAAATTTTTGAAGCTTAAAGCCAACAATCTTTAAAATTTGATACATATGAGAAATTTTCACAAAAAGAAATGTAAGTGCAAATGTGCAATAATGATAATACTAGGTGTGGGCGAAAGTGAACCAATCTAACGGATACGAATTTTTGGTTTTTTGGCTTTTGAATCAAAAGTTGATTGAACCGAACCCGAATTAATCTGTATAACTATATGAGCTACAATATCACATTGCCAGAAAGCACGACTTCAATACTTCATTGGCAGGCTTACATGTATAAAAAGGTACACATGTAACAAAATCTTTATTAGATATTTAGACGAACATACATTATGTACCTGCTTCTCTGGTACATTGTCCTTTTCATGATCATGACCAACTTTCTAACTGTTAACTCCACCAATTAAGCTGAAATGCCTACACGATATTGACTTTCTTCTAAGTTAATTCTTTGATAAAACTTTCCTTTCGTCACCAAACTCTCTCATCGAAGCCAAGCCACCTTTTGCGGCAGGATATGCTACAAATTTACAACTCATAATTTGGAAGAAAAATGTAAAAGAAGGGCAAAAGCGCTACTATACTCAAAATTGGCAGCCCAAGCAGTGCTGGATTTCATACATATGTTACAGATCCTAATCAATCAAAAACAATTTCGAACTTTTAGAATTAATCTAATTAAATAAGCTCTTCCACAAGCTTCCCAAAATCAAACCTCTTATTGCTGCATTCAACAGCGCTAACGATTTCTTGAAACGTTGAAACGCTACATGGAACAACTAACCTATCCTTTTGTTCAAAGCCAAACTCATTGTATGATTTCTCCAGCAACATCTTGAACAATGGATGTGAAAGAAACCCGGTTGGCACGACAAATCTCTCTTGCTCTTCTCCTACATAAACGGCAAAGAACCCTGTTGGTGTCGTCGCCATCGATTCCGTGTCTTCATATTCCTCAAGCAAACATTGCTTGTGTGGTTGATTTTTGTCACCTCCACTCATAACTTTAACTTTCCTGGCCAGTTTCTTGAATGACGCCATCTTTTTTCCTAGCATTTTAATTATTTTGAACTTCAGAAGGAGAAAGAAAACTAAAGACGAAGTGGGTGGATGGGAATGGGAGAGAATTTGTATTGAATGTTTGAAGAATGAGCCTTCAATCCGGAGTATAACTTATCAATAATTGGGAATCAATATATATAATAATAACGAAAGAGTTTGCAGCGTCTAATATGGGAATTTCTCTTCCCTTACTTTGACTTATGAATAGTTTGGACTTTCGAGCAATAAAAATTCTAACTTAGACTTTGGAAAAAGTAGAGACGAATGGTTGAATTGAAACTAAATTACTATGCGATGGCTGTTAATGCACCTGGCACATTTGTTGATAATTCTTTATTACCTCAAATAGTGACAAAAATATCAAACCTTTTGATTGCTCTATGTGAATACATAAAATCCATCAAAAAATTTTGTGGGGATTATTATTTGTTAATGTGTTTGTTTTGATTCAAATGCCAACCACTAATTGATCATTATGCCTACCTGCTAATATAGTACTTCATCAATTCACGTTCACATACCAAACAAATGAGCCCCGCTAACTCCTTTAGTCCTTTTTGTGAATTAGAATCTTATTCAGTCCACGATATGTAAAAACAAATTTGGGAATTGTTCAATAATGTTGTTTTAAGGGTTAATTAACTACTCAAAGAAAGGATATTCGGCATAGTGAACACCCTTTACCTTTTCTTGTCTCTTCGTTTGTTTAGAAGGTCCAAGGAAGTGCTTTATCTTCTTAAGTCTTAACCCACTAATCTCATAAGAATAAAATAGTATGAGGGAGATAAATGGAGAGTTGGGTGGATTGGTAGAGCTTGGTGGGTAGCCATGATTTGTTGATGAAAGTGTAAAAACTTAATTAAGGAAAAGTTGGGTAGTTAATGGAGAATTTTAAATGGATTATATTATATTATATTTTGAACAGTTATTAAAAATAGCCAATGCTAACTTCCAAATTTGACACAACGTGTAAGGAGGATAGGATTTGGAAAAAGAAAACGTGTTAGTGACCCTCTAGTCACATAACAAATAAAATAGAAAAGGTCCAAGGCCGGCTTTTATATTGTGATAGATAATGTAATAAATAATTAACAAATGAGAATAATTTGTTAAGATTTTCGAGGGATGCCGACAAAATTAAATCGAAAGCTTTAAAACCAGCGCCGGGCCGGATTGAGGTGACTTCGGTGGCGGAGGAGTCATTACGTCAAGCATGGCTTTTTATGGTGCGGTGGCCATGTCCCGACGAACTGTACAAGGATCCGTCCGTTTTACAACGTCAATCACGGGTCGGATATTGAGAAAAAATAATAATAATACTATAGCCAAAACTCAAAAGTCATGCTAACTATCTCTATTAGACTACATATTTGATACATGATTTTTTTTTTGTATAGGTAAATATAAGATTTATGAACAATTATTTAAAAATACATTTTATACAACATTTCTCTCTATCTGGTAGAAAAAGATATCGTGATCTTGAACTAATTTTACCTGAGATCATAAATCTCAAGTTTATTTATGAATAATAGATTTAATTGTATTAATATTTATAATTAATTTCTTCTGTATAATACTAATCGATGAAATCTCATTGGTAAATATTATAAGATCTAGTGTATTGGAACTGATGATTATGGATCTGAATTTATTAGCATGGAACATTTTCTTTTCCAAGTGAAATCCTCAAATATATGAAAGGGTAAAAAAATACTTTCATTATTGTGGAATAATAAACTTTCCTATCATTACTCGAGACATATATAGAGTTATTCATTCTCGTTTTGTTCGGATTTAGCTCTTTTTAAGAGCTCCTTTAATTAAAAAAAAAAAAAACAAAAGCCATGATTTTTTTTTTTACAAGTCATGATAATGAATGGATGGGCATAGATAATATGAATTATTTTTATTTGTGTTATATCATATTAGTTCATACAAAATTTTATAATTATATTATTATTTATTAAAAAAATACGCACCAAAGAAAAAAAAAACATTTTCAACATAATATATACATATTATTAGCATCTGCCAATGAATTGAATAGTTTAACAAGACTATATCAAAAAATACGTGCCCAAAAAAAAATATATGAATGGCACCCAAGTACAGTTTGATCTTCAAAATAATTTTGTGTAAAATTAGATATTATTTGTTAGTTGGATGATAAAACACTTTTTTCCTCGCATGTGTAATAAACCATATATTATTTTACAATATTACCGTAACGATGTTATCAATATTCAAAAGGTAAACCTAGTCATTTTGTACTAACTTATTGGTTCTAATTCATTACCTTATTCAATTTATGGGCTAAATACCTAGGTTGTATCACAACAAATTTGTCAATCAATATATAATAACATATCTAGTCCATTTTGTACTAGATAAGTAGATATCAAATATACACTTAATAATATTATTTATTATATCATAACTTATATTGACTATGAAGAGTCAAGAAAACAAGGCGAATTTTGAAGTTAAAATATATGTTATGCAAAAGAATTGACATTGATACCAAATTAAAAAAGCAAACAACAAATAACCCTTTAAAAAAAAAGAAAAAAACCAACAACAACAACATAACCTCAAAGCGTAAATGATAATCACAAGGTAACATTTACATTAACGTAAGCGATGGGGATGTTTTGTAACATATTTTTACACGTAGGATGTCTTTCATATTTATGAAAAAAAATTATGGTATCTAATTGTTATTTGTCGAAATTATTGAAAAATTTATAAAAATAGTCAAAAACTTTGACAAATTTCAAAATTAATCACTTTAAGTTTTTCTATCATATCTAGCTAATTATAAAATTTTTAAACCAAAATAGCCTTAAATATATGAGTTAGGAGGCGAACTCATAAGATGTGTGACAGGAGAACCCATAAAAATGTGTGACAAACACTTGTCGCATAAAATCACAGCAACACATTCATTGGAATTTCGTGCGACATGTGCCTACCTCCTGATAGACAAGTGTCTGTCGCACGGAAAGATAAATTTAATTTTATTCCTTTTTTTGTGCCACAAATGCTTATTATACTAATATGCTTTGATCCGTCTTATCGTAAGCTTTGAAACGATATATTATATGCCTAAAACGGATATATGTAACAAAATTTATGACTTCCACAAGGTACTCAACACATACAATATATTTATGTGCGACTCACAACTGTCTCCTGAGAGATAAGCGTCTGTCGCACGAAAAGACAGATTTAATTTTATTTTTTTATGCTACAAATGCCTATTATATTAATATGCTTTGATCCGTTTTATCGTAAGTTTCAAAATAATATATTATACGTTTAAAACAGACATATGTTACACAAGTTATGACATTAGAAAAGTACTCGATACATACAATGTGCTTATATACGACAGTCACCTGTCCACCAGTGCCTATTGCATGTTTTGGTATTTTTTTTACTAATTATTTTAAAAAAATTTCTTATTTATTCAAGTTTAATAGAGCCACTTGTTCTTCAAATATATTTTGATGGATCATGGAAAAAATTAAAAATTTGTTGTTTTGAGAACAAAAATAAGAAAACTATAGTTTTTTTTTCGAAGTAATGTTAATTTGACAAAAATATTGTAAATTGTTATTTTTTAAAAAATTAACATAAATTGATAATTCATATAGTGGTTTGTTTTTTTTTTTTTAATGTCATAAAAGTATAACAAAAAAATATATTAAATGATACATTTGATAATTTAGTTAAGTTAATATTTTATATTTTTAAAATTTGATATTTTTAACACCATTAATAAAAATCATATATATATATATAACAAATATAATTAATAAATAAAAATAACCATAATTAATAATAAAAAAAACATATGTTATACGACAGACTATCGTGCACGCGTGCACCAGACACACTCGTGCATGATAGTCTGTCGTCGGCGCTTGCGACAGGCGGGTTGGGTAGGCTAGGCACTTGTTTTGCGTTGTCGTGCTCGTGATGGAGTAAAATTGTATAAATTAACGATGATTATACAACTGATCATTGACACAGGCAGAACTGGCACCATCAACGCCTTAGTCCAACAAAAAAAAAAAGACAAATAAAACCTAAGACATTTTATCAAATACATCATGTACTATTTATTAAATCCAAATTTCATTAAGCAATCTTCAATATTTATAAACAATCAATCTTAATACTTCTCTATAATCATCTATACACTCATGTATCACCAATGAATGTTAGGAAAATTTAAAAAAAAAAGAAATAGTAATTTTAAAATTACGGAGATAAAACTGTCACCCAAGAACTAAAAATTATAACCGCTTGCCACTAAAGATGAATTCACTCTCTAAATTCCGTTCAATGACAGTCAACGGTTGTTGAAAAACCCAAGATCCAGCTACAGTCAGCTATTTTTGTAAATTTGGCCAAATTATTAGCTCTTAGTTAACAGTCAAATTTAACAATAATAAATTCGAAAGGTCACCGGGTGTTTGGTCTAGTGGTATGATTCTCGCTTCGGGTGCGAGAGGTCGCGAGTTCGATTCTCGCAACACCCCACTTATGTCCTATTTTATTGTTCCGAAAATTTTTGTTTAGTTAATGCTTATTGTCATGGGCTCGTATTAAGCCGGGTTCTGCTTCGGTCCATTAGGCCCATCAACTGACCCACGGAAGCTTCTTCGCTATTAGTTAGGGTTTTGTCGACAAAGCAAAACCGTATTTTGACAATTATCGCTCGCTGCAACTCATCTGCTTTGCTTGCTTCCTTGCTTTTCCTCTGAAACGATCCGCTAAATTTCGACAATGAGCAGATCAGGCCAACCTCCAGATCTCAAGAAGTAAGTACTACGCGCTCTCTTTCTCTAATTTTACAGTTAAAAATTATATTTTCACTAGCCTCCTAAATTCTAATTACTATTTTCGCTTTTGTTGTTCTAATCACAGGTACATGGATAAGAAGCTTCAGAGTAAGTATTTTTCTTCAATTAATTAACGATTATTTGTTCTTACTTACTTCTCCGTGTTTATTTATCTTGCAAAAAAAAAAAGAAAAAAAAGAAAAAGTGTGTGTATATATATTTTGTGTTTCTGATTTGTTTGGTTTCTTATATAAAAAAAAAACACTAATTAAGACGGTTATAATTCTGTAGATTCGGGAATTTGCTTACTTTGCTATAATTATCTCAGATCGTGTTTATAATTTTCAGTTGTGGACCATCATTGTAAACTGGTTTTAATTAGATCCATTCTGATCTGTTTTAGAGCACTATAGTTTGTGTGGTTTTATCATTCTTGGGTTTCACAGTATGCTAGTTAGGATCTGTTTGGTAGTTTGGTGCTAAGAAATAGAAGCTCTAGTTGTAAAATAAAAAAGGTAATAGTATTTGGTAAATTTTTGTGAGCTGGGTTTCTAATGCTATTACATGTTGATAAATGTAATTTTTTTTAATCAAATAACTATGGGATAAAATTACTTTTAACTTTCAATCTGCAGCTGCAAGTGTTTACCGAACAATTTATAGCTGTGTTTAGTATACAGCAATACCAAACGGAGTCTTACTTTAAAATTTAATTGCACAAATTGAGTGTTTGGACTGCCATTTCTATTGGCAAAGGTAGTGCATTTCCAGGCTGTTAATTTACCTCTGTGCAATGGTTTTTTTGGTACACCATGATTCTTCTGATGACATACCTAAGCAATTTTCATGTATCTGCTGGTGATTACAGCATATAATATATCGTGTGCCTGTCTTTTGATGTTAACATTTTCTTATCCGTCTTAGTGTACATTTAAGATCAATGGCATACCATCTTGTTATGTGATATACCCTCCTTTATAACCATTTGACTGAGAAAAGGAATTAGCTCTGCGGTATCTTCTTTTGTGTACAACTGTTTTCAACTAACATTCAAATGCTCCATTTTTGCCCATAGTAATATTTTGCGGGTTAACGTATGATATATAAATTGGAAGGTTTTTAATTTATTTCACAATATTGATTCATTTGATATTTCTTATTGCAGTCAAGCTCAATGCTAATAGAATGATTGTTGGAACACTTCGTGGGTTTGATCAGTTTATGAATCTCGTGATTGACAACACAGTTGAGGTCAATGGTGATGAGAAAACTGATATAGGGATGGTGGTGAGTGTCTTTCTCCTTTTTCCTAGTTTGCTAACTTGTGAGGATTCCATTTGAGGTGATTTTCCAGTAGGATTTCCTAATTGCTCGATATTAAATTTTATTGCAGGTTATCAGAGGAAATAGTGTAGTCACTGTTGAAGCTCTTGAACCTGTAAGCAAAGCACAGTGACTTGGTTTTCCATTGGGGTCGATGTAATGTACTTTCTGCTCTTCTTTGTGTACTATTATGAATATTAAGGCTGTTGATATGCAATGGGAGATGTTACATACTGTGGTACCTGAGAAAGTTGGGCCATTTTCTTTGTAATGCTTATTCTAAGGGAGCTTATTTGAAAGGTAATTAGAATTAATCATTGAATGACCAACAGAATGAATCTGCAAGATTTAACACTTAGCCATACTTGTGTGCCACTTTCTGGTTGTCTGCTGGTTAAAAATGTTGCCATTTTTCTGAATAGAATCTGCGGTTGCCCATTTGCATGCTGGATGGAATTGCCAGTCTAATGTTGTCCAAATTCTTTCTTGTTATATCAAGTCTCGTTTCTGGCAAAGCTTTCTTTCCAGCAATCCTTGGTTCGGTTTTGCTACAAAACTTCAAATTATATGTAAAGATTCAGCCTTTGGTATATTATTAATGTACTTGTCAATGCCTTAATGGTATATGCATGTTTCTATTACTAATATATTTGTCAATGTCTTAATGATGGTATATGCATGTTTTGCTGCTCGCTTTTATGAGCTATTTGCTAGTCTACCAAGCAAAAATATGATTCAAGGTGCAAGGAGTTCACTATTTTCTTGTATGCCAAAGCAGCGATTATTAAACCAATTTAACTAAGATTCAGATGATGATGTAAATCTCTTAAATCTCTTAAGGATTCAGATGATGAGTTTACCAAACCAGTTCTACGGTTACATATAAATCTCTCAACGGGTATTTTTCTCTTAAAGCTTCTTTTGCATTGCTGCTCGGTGCCCAATGCTCGGCCTACAAAGTACAGAAACCCCTGGCTTCATTATTTCGAAATACTTTCTTTTCGCAGTCTTTTTTCGTGTATGAATGCTTTATGCGACGACCCTCCGTAAAGATTATTAAAACTGAAGAAGAAAGTACCACTAACCGTTCTCTCTAAGCAAGTTTCCAGTCTTTCAGGCACTTTGTACGATAGGAATTAATTAAAGCAATTTGTAATTTGTGTATGCAATTCAAATACAATATGACTGTTATGCACTTTCTAGCTTTTTCAGTTGTCTCTTTATGCTTTAGCTTTCTCCCCAAAAAAACATTGGACAAAAATAAATGGTGCAAATTTCCAATTCAACGGTTATATTGTTAACTTCGTGTTGAATGTTTTGAAGTTACATGTTAGATTTTTCATTTTCTAGCTAGAAAAATGAAAAAAAAAAATATATATATATATATATATATATATATATATTAAAAATATATAACAAATAAATGGAAATCTAACAAAAAGCAAATGGTGTGTGGGGAGTGAATATTCTTGCTTCTCTGTACACGTGTTAACGGCTTTGCACGTTTACCTCACTGTACAAATTACTTAAAAAAGGATATTTAATAAGTAAACAAATGATAGCACATGATAGCATTTCCTACTTAGAGTTTAATTTTACACAACTCACCTAACATTTTACACGATTGGATATTTTTTTAAAACATTGGCAACCGCTAGCTGATAAAGTTAATATTCCATTTCATTGTCTTGTTTCGAAGTGGTACATGTGTTTGGTGGCAATTTAAGATTTTATTTACTTATGGTGGCATACTGGCATCTTTCCACTTATTAATGTCACTCATTGCCAAACAACATGTTCTATTTATTATTTGGTGGGTTTTGAGTTAAAGGTGATCCAGCATTTATACATTATTATTAGTTGAACATGCTAGTAATTATAAAATAATAATTACTATTGTGCTTAGCAAGTTGTGGACAAATAAGATTTGTAGTTCAATTCATATTTACTTGATGTTATATATAATTACATATTATTATCATTCTACTTTGCTTTCACCCAGAGAAAAGATTGATAAACAAAATTTGCAATCTTTTTTTTAATAACGCATAACACCAATTTATTTATTTTTTCAAATCTTTAATGGAAGGCGTTAGCCAGGTGGCTGAAAAAATGTGCTATATAATAGCAATAATCTCTCTCCACTCAAGTCTTTTCATCTTCTCCAATCTCCACCCACCACTTGAGAATCTTCAACTTCGTTTTTGTCTTTGGTCGTTGCTTCTTCAAACATTAGAGCCATCAAAAGAGAGAATGAAACAAAATACAAAATAAACAAACAACCGCCTCCTCAAAAAAAGTGATGATGATATGATATGATTTTGATGGTCACATCTTACCATCCAACACTTGGAAGCCATGCCCTTTCCTTGAATCCAACTCTACTCTTCCTCAAAATCCAATATTGACCCTTCATTTCAAATCAACCCCACTGAAAACCCATCAAAGATCATTTATTGCTTGTGAATTTTCTCTCATAGAAAGCAAATACAAATAAAAATTCAATCTTTCTCATTAATACAATGACTGAGGTACTTCAATCATCTCCTTCTCATCACTTCCCTTCTCCTTCAAGCTCCTCTTCCACTCCATGTGCCCCCAATAGTTATAACAACAGCAGCAGCAGCGACAACTTACAAGGGGGCCTTGTTTCAAGTCTTTGTATAGCTGATATAGTTCAAGAAAGAGAGCAAGAAGACCAAGAAAGAGAGCTTGAGCAAGAGCAAGAAGAAGAAGAAGAAGAAGAAGAAGAAGAAGAAGAGAGGAAAGAAAGAGAGAGAGGTGCAGGGGATCAGCTTTCATTATTGACATTGTTGGTGGCTGCATTTAGAAAATCTTTGGTGGGTTGTAGTATTGGGAAAGAGCTTTGTTCAATGGAGATTGGGTTGCCTACCAATGTTAGACACGTTGCACATGTTACATTTGATAGGTTCAATGGCTTTCTTGGCTTGCCTGTTGAGTTTGAACCGGAAGTTCCCAGAAGAGCCCCCAGTGCCAGGTCTGTTTTCTTAATAAAAAATCGATTTTTTCTTTTACTTATGAATATTTTTTGTGGTGATTCTGTTTCTGGGTTTGCGTGATTCTTATTCGGGTTTCTGGAAAATTAGTTGTTTTGATTGTTTGATGTGATTCGAGTATGGGCTTTTGGTTTTGGTTATTTTGGGTTTTATTGAACTGATTAGCTCGGATATTGCCAGAATTTTTTATTTCGCCTTCCGCATGTCAGTTTCAGTTTTAATTTTTCAATTGCTTATGCTCTTTGGACATGTTTTCTGCTTGAGAGTTTGCCATAAATTATTCTTCTGCGCTTCTAAGGCATGAATTTGAGTCTTCTATTGGAGTTTTTTCTTGTCTGATGTGTAAACTTACCATAAATGGATATATGGATTATGCAAAATGTGATATTGACATATTGTGATGTCACAGGGAGAATAATATGGTTTGACTAAATGGGATTAGTTGGTTGAGACATTAAACCAATCTCTGAGTTGACTTCTTTTGTTAATTATTACTAAATTTGTTTCTTCATAGCATTATGTTTATATGGACATACTCTGATTGCTTCCATTGGAGCATCTCTTTTTTATTGTGAGTGTAACTGCTTTAGCCTTTCATATTTATCTTGTTTTTCTGGGTGCTTTTGGTTATATGCCGGATAAGCATCTGTGAGATGAGTCTGTTGTAGTTCAAAAGAAAAGTTAACTCCATAATTTTCACACTACACACTTTGTTGGTTCTATCGAAAAATAGGCAGGTCAGAAAACACTAAAGGATACATCACTGTGTCCTTCGGTGCCCTTGATCACATGAATTTTTGTAAATGAGTTCATGAGCATAATATAACTAGTATAACTGGTGAGGGTGCTTTGCATTGTTGTTGGGAAACATGTTGAAATTGCAGCTTTTGTAATTGTTTCATTGTTTTATTTGTGAATTATAGATTGATATCCAATAACTCACAAATACACATACATATATAGCCATAGCTTCTTGTCTTTTTTTTTTTTTTGAGTCACTGGTATGGACACCTTTGTCTAAGTCAAAACATAGAACTTGTGTCTGTACCTACTAACCATGGCTTTTACTAATTTCTAAAATACACATTCCCTGTTGAGTTAAGAATCTCAATTTTGATCCTAAGGTAGCAAAAAACTAGTTGGCATCTGTTTTTGCTTCAGCTAATATCAAATCGTACAGTTCATTGCTTGAGGATACCTAGCAAGATATTTATATGTTCCATAGTTGATCTATTCTAATTGTACTTTTCTTTTCCCTTTTGGGAGGAGCTAATTCGTTCTTGCATACAGACAGATAATATGCGACAAGAGACAAATTTCATTTTAGTCTGCTTCTTTTATGCATGTACCTATGTATTACTGAAGGAGAGACTGGTGTTGATATGTAAATTTGGTTTTCAACTTTCTCATTCATTTCAGATATGTTGTGAACTTCATTTTTCCATCTGTCATCAGGACATTGCAGTATCGATCCTACTGTAGACTGTTGACTAAGATATCCTTTGTTTGCAGTGCAAATGTTTTTGGAGTTTCAACGGAGTCTATGCAACTTTCATTTGATTCACGAGGGAATAGCGTGCCTACAATATTACTGCTGATGCAAAGGCATTTGTATGCTCAAGGAGGCCTGCAAGTATGTCCTTTCATTTACTGTTTCTTTTGTGATAACTAAATTAGGATTAAGCTACATCTTCGTGGTAAATTATTTAACAGTATTCAGCTAATAGATACTTGAGTTCCATGCGTGGAGCTACAAGAAAACAGAATATTTCTTTTTTATCTTCCTTTGATTGATAAAAAGGAAGTTACGATATGAATATGCAAGTTCCGACTTCAATATATATTCAACTTTCCAAATTAATATTGTGTAGGCAGAAGGAATTTTCAGAATTAATGCTGAGAACGGACAGGAGGAATATGTCAGAGACCAATTAAATAGGGGAGTGGTACCAGATAACATTGACGTGCATTGCTTAGCTGGTCTCATTAAGGTACAACTTTGCTCCACTATGAGGCCAATGCCATAACAACTTGTCTTTTGTTTATAAGCTTCTCCTTGCCGACACATTGTTTGGCTTGTTCTGATTGCTGTCTACTGTAGGCATGGTTTAGAGAACTTCCGACTGGTGTCCTGGACTCTCTTTCACCAGAGCAAGTAATGCAATCCCAGTCAGAAGAGGAGTGTGCTCGACTTGTGAGGCTTCTCCCTACAACAGAAGCAGCTTTGCTTGATTGGGCAATAAATCTCATGGCAGATGTCGCACAATTGGAACATTTTAATAAAATGAATGCAAGAAATGTTGCTATGGTGTTTGCACCAAACATGACTCAAGTAAGAATTTAATCACAGCATTAATCTGTCTTATTTCGAGTGTGATGCATTTGATCCACGGGAAATTTTCCTTTTAATATGGAAATATGTCGAAATTGGTAGAACTGGTTAATGCAGAGTTATAACTTGGGGGAAAAATCCTGCTTTTCTAAATCTTTGTTATTGAACTTAGGGTTGGTAATATTGTCAGCTGCCCGTCTTTGTTTATTTTACTAACAGTATAATTTTATTGCAGTCTGGTCCTTTATAGTGTAATATTGTCAATTTAAGGTGTGATAACATCCTTGATAATTTCTGTTGATTGCAGATGTCAGATCCTTTGACTGCATTGATGTATGCCGTTCAAGTAATGAATTTTCTCAAGACTCTAATCATCAAGACACTTAAAGAAAGAGAAGATTCATTGGTAGAATCAATTCCTGTTTCCCGTCTAGAGCCTTCTGATGAAAATGGACACCAAAGCTCCTCAGATTTATACCCTGTAGAGACTGAGGATCAAGCAGAGGAGTTGAACAAAGAGGAGAAAGTTTTTGTTTCCTCAGAGCCTTCTTTAGAGAGCCCTCCTTATGCTACTCAACCCGATTCCACGACTGGAACCAGCTCTCACAGCTTCCCAACTTCAATCAAGAACATCATTCCTGCAGGAACTCTTTCTCTTGCTGATAGTTGTCCTTGCGACATTATATCTCAAGTTAGCTCCTTAACTAATGGACTCCAAGAGGGTGGATTTGCAGGTTCGAGTAGAGGGGTTCAAACTAACATTTCAAAGATTAAAACTGGTCTATCAAGTAGTTCAAGCTTCAAGAAGGGAACCAAAAAGCTCAATAAGCAGTCAATGGCTTCGGCAGCAGGACCTGTAGAGAAAAGCAAGGGAGCCGGGATTGTTGGCCTGATAAATTCAAGGACAGAGCTCTTTGAAGCATGGCGATGAAGGGCAACATGATTGTGGTGTTGCATAGAGGGTTGAGGGTTGGGAAGATTGGCCAACTAATGAAACAAGTTGGCAGCATTGGGTGTTTATTTGACTTCTTTGGAAATATTGTGTATGATTTCATGTGTGTTTTTATATCTTTTCTCATTTCTGGGTGAAATTTGTTAACCTTTTCGTATGCTTCATGTTGACATTTATGTAACCCTATCATAGTCACCATCCACGTTAGCTTCTAAGCCATTGACATTTTCTTTGATCACTAACCTGAAAACAAACGGTATTACAGGTATGGCTTTGACCTGCACCAGTTTGGTAAAGGCTTCTTCTTCTTAAACAACGGAAGTTGTTTGAAAAAATGTTGACAGTTCTTAAAATATTATTAAATTCAATCATTAATTTCTATTTATGGATTAAGTTCTTAAAATATTATTAATTTCTATGTTTTATTTTCCTTTTTTAGAATTTATGGATCATCTCTTAGAATTTTTTTCTCTTAATATTTCATAATCTTTTGAACTTAAAGAAAAAAATGGCTGAATTATAAATTAAGTAAAAAAAAAAAGTTAGTTTGATTGTCAACGTTAAGATTTAATAATATTTAGGATTAAGTACTTAAAATATTATTAATTTCTATTTAATTATTAAGTTATTAAAATATTATTAATTTCTATTTATGGATTAAGTTATTAAAATATTATTAATTTCTATTTATGGATTAAGTTATTAAAATAATATTAAATTCAATCAAGTAATACAAGATAAAATCATTGGTTTTTATTTATGGATTAAGATCATCACTTAGAATTTTTTTTTTCTCTTAATATCTCATAATCTTTTGAACTTAAAGAAAAAAAATGACTGAATTATAAATTAAGTAAAAAAAAAAGTTAGTTTGATTGTCAGCGTTAAAATTTAAAATTTAATCTTAGCTATTTATTTCATTAGGATAAATTAAGAGAGAAAATTAGTCCTCTATTTAGAGTGTTTTACCACTAATAATTAATTTTAATTACTATGTATAAGGTATTAGTTGACTTAATTATCAATATTTTCATGTGCTAATGAGTGACACATCATATTGATTTATTTCAAAATTTTTTTATAAAATTTTCTCTTGCAATTTATTTATTTATTATTATTGGTCATGTTTTTTGTCCGAAAAGTGCTGTAATTAAAAAAAATACTTCCACTAGTAAAAAATCAAAAAATTTGAACAAACTTAAAAGGTCCAGATTCGGCCCATAATTCTAGGCCCATGTGAAGGTCCAAATTCAAGTTACAAACTAAAAACGAATTTTATAGTTTGATCATCTGGCCTTTCAAGTCTCAAGTCTGAACACAAGGCTCTCTCCCTCTTAGTTCCAGCCATTTCGTTTGGAATTTCACAAGTGAGAACATTGAAATTAATCATTATTAATTATCTGTATTACGCTTTAGTTTTATGTTACTTGAATTGGGCTATTTTTTTGAACTTTTATTTTAGTTTTTTAGATTCTATGTTGCTGCCTGTTAACTTCAATTGGGAAATATTAAATTCGACTTCTTAGGGATAAAAGTTTGTATTTTGCATCTACCCGTTAATATATATGTAATATTAATTTTCTGGGATGGTTCTTGTTCTTGATGCAGGTTGTAACTTTGTAAAGGGTTATGTAGTTGAGCATTTATTACATTTTTGATTACTAGCTAAGCTTTCCCAAGTGTGCATGTTTTCATTTGTGAGCAAAAGATTGAGTTTGATGATGATGATGAAAGTTTGCTGCTTTCAAAGGAATTTTTCTGCTGCTTTGCCGCCTTTGGTTCCTGTAAAGTTACCATCTAAAATGTATGAGCCACAGTATTTGTATTTAGTTTTTGCTCCTTTTTTTTTTATTTTAATACTACTACTTTATTGCAAATTTATGTTAATTTTTTTTTTCAACAATTTATTTCTGGGTTTTCACAAAACATTTGTATTTAGTGTTGTGTGCATGCTTTTCGTTGGAAACATTTGTGTATGAAGAACTGACAAGCAAATCGATGATGGAAAATTTTCATTTTGGGTATTTAGGGAGACCCATTTTTGGTATGTTTTGCCTGATGAAGTGAAGAGTGAATCTCTCCTAAATCAATATTCAGAACTTCTATCACCAAGAGAGAAGGAGAATGTTTACCGAATGCAAGGGGACCAGTTCAAGAAAAGTGCCTTGCTAGCCCGTGTATTGGTTCGCACTACTATTGCAAGATGTAGGTTCGTTTCTAAAGCTTGGTGTCTTTTGATAAATCTCTCTGGTTCGGTATTCTGTCTTGTTTTGGATGAACATAGGGATCAGAGTTGATTTATTTAGTTATATATGAATGCCCTTATCTTTGTGGACATTGCATCAAGTATTCATAATTTGCTATAAGATTGTGATAGTAATTAGTAAGCTACAGGCCTGTGATGAAGCAAATATGAGCTAACAAGTATGAATCTGAAATCATGTAGTATATGCTTGCACCATAGATTTTAATATTGACTTGCAACTTAAACCTTTGAAATAGGATATTGACAGTTAAGTCTACTGAATTCTGAGTTCAAAGATTTACTTATATGTTGTGGATACTGCTGTGAATTTTGTATTAAGGTTAAATATACACGTGCAGAATATTAAGAATTTTTATTTCTTACTAGATCAGACAAATTGTCAAGTAAATCCAGGATCCTTAAAGTTCAAGAAGACCATCTATGGGAAGCCTGAGGTGATTTCTAATTTGATGGCCTGGAATCTGTGTCTTCCTATTTTACATACCTGCTAGTGCTTGCCTTACCTTCTAATTAATTTTTTGAAGCTCATTTTGTTTTGTTGTACCTTTAATTTTTTTTATTACATCACATGTGAGAATAGGTGGACTGGGAAAATGCTGACAAATGGTGCCCGCCGCCATTACATTTTAATATCTCACACACATCTTCGCTTGTAGCATGTGGAGTGACTGTAAATGTGCCTGTAAGTTATCCCTTTTTGGAGTCTCATAGATCTGCTCCTAATTTGTGAATGAGATATGCTACCTAAACAAAGTACTTTGTTAACTTATGTTTTGAGGGACAAAATTTGAAAGGTTCAGTTTATTTTTTCTGATTGTAGATTGGAATTGATGTGGAAGAAAAGCAAAGGAGGTTAAAGAACAAGATTCTAGCTTTTGCAAAAAGGTACTTTTCTGCTGACGAAGTGAAGCTATTAACAGCTATATCAGACCCTGAAATTCAGCGTCAGGAATTTATTAAACTGTGGACTCTCAAGGTAAGTTAGGATCTCTGGAATTACTAAAAAGGACATAGGATAATATGCCGTGGTCGAATTATAAATTAAGGAAAAGTTTTTATGGTTTCCTCTAAAATAAGATGGATCTCTCTTTCAGGAGGCATATGTGAAAGCAGTTGGAAGGGGTTTCTCAGCTGCACCTTTCAATACCTTTACCGTTCGTGCTAGAGTCACAAAAATGGGAGGCTTTCATCATTTTGATACCCACCATTCAGAGGTTTGTTGCCAAACTTATTAGGAGAGTCAAATGTAGAATATGTGTGGTAAACATGCAATTTATAGTCTACTTGTCACGGGCATTTTGTTGGTGTAATGATAAGATATTTTTTGTTGGTCTTCAAAACTAAAGTTGACCGTTCAACCTTCATGCTGAGTTTTCCGTGGTGCTAATAGAATTTTACGTACTCATGCTTTACATAGGCCTCAGATTTGATGCTCTAAATAAGAAAGGAATTGAAAAAGTAGTGGGGAATTTCTTCATCTATTTTTCTTATTTCTTATGTCTTTCATATCAGCGGGTTAACAAAATTGTTGTACTGGACAAGCTGAGAATTGATGTTTCAAATATGTCAAATCTGAGGTGGATCCTTACAACTTCAAAAGCAGGGTTGCTGGCTTGGTTGCTTGCATACAAGTAGCAGTTTTGTGGGGTTTTATCAATACTGTTAAAATTGTTAGGAACTTAAGAACTATTGAGCTATCAATGATGCTGTAACTTGTATCCATGAAAAAGTAAAACTGAACTCCCTATTTAGCCATCTGTCATTATACTATTATTTTCCTTCTCAAGAATTGATTGTGTTAATAATTTTATTTAGTTATTGTTGTTGTGATTTTTGGGCCATAGTATTGAGAAGCTATGGCAGGGTCCCCCCATTCACCTCGTTTCTAGTGCTTTTGCTTCAAACCAATTACTCTTAAAATTTTGTTGATTAGTGATTACCAACTCATTTCTGATTATGCTACCAGGTATCAGAGATAGTCGTCGAATCTTCTGATAATGCTGAGAATCTCACAAGCAATTGGCAATTTGCACTCTTGGAGTTAGCTGGTTCTCATTACGCTGCCATTTGCATGGAAAAGAAGAATTCAACTGAAGGTGTGTCTCAAAACTCTAACGTGATTAATATGTGGAATTGCATAGTTGAAGTTTTCTGTGTGGTTTTTTTGCAGGTGAAGCTAGTGTTCCAATGAGATTGACTGTGTGGAAAACCATTCCTTTTGTTGAAGATGAACGCCTTTCTGGAACTGCTGCAGTTGTCCCCATCAGTGGGTTGATTAAGCAGTCATAATAATATGCATTGTTTCAATACATTTATATGATTAATATGTGACCGGACATTTCCTTAGTTTTGCCATTTCAGGCAATTGGCGTTTGTTAGAGATCTGATAATTTTAATTCCATGTGTTTGGTATTAGAAATTCATTTCTATTTATAACTCAGAACATGCAAGGAGCAACACATTACCTACATGTTACTAATTTTTGTTCTTTAAAGTTACCAATATATGTCTCTGCCCCCTCATCCATGGGTGCTCTATACGTATAAAATTTGCATTGAAAGTGTAAATGAGTACAGAGCCCTTGTGTTGTTATGTGAAGGAATCTTTTGGATAGGATTGTCACTAGAAACAGAATCACCATTTTGATAGAGCAAATTAAACAATAATCATCCGTTGTTGGGATTGTCATTTGGAAAGGAAATAAGTTCTTCAAAACCTTAAAACACTAGTCTGGTTTGGTAAAATCTGAACTGAATGCGCATCCTTCTTCCCTCCATTAAGCTTTTTGTGCCTCCAAACCAGTGGCCAGTTTGCTAGAGCTTGCTTTGAAATGGGTGCAATTGGGTAAAGGAATCGGTTATGGCCTGCTCTGTAGCTTCAGATTGTTGCTTCCCTTTGGTGGTAGCGGCAGCTGAGGCTTCCTCCACTGTATTTTATGCTTCCATGAGATTCCTCCTTTCTGCATTTGGAATTTTTAGCTTCGTTAATTCCAATTGAGACCTTTCTTGGTTGTCCGTATATGGATGACAGTTGCTCTCAAAATACCGACTTCCCATAATTCCAACTAGAAGGCAAGGTTTACAAAATGTGCTGCGCTACTCTACTGGGATTCCAAACAAAATTTGGTTATACACTAATATGACCAATAGATCAAGAAATGTCCACAAATTGCAAAGAAAAGCAAAATTTGCGCTACTGTATTCGCTACTTAAAACACACACACAATCTCAAGAAAAGCAGGATTAAGGCTCCATTTGGTATTGTTTCCAAGCGCAGATATGGTAAACACTTTACAAGAAGCTAAGGTGATCATATGTTTGATGGAAAACTTTTATTACTATTACTAATTAATCAAAATATTATTATTTTTACAACTTTAAAGGTCATTCTCCAAATATTATTTTGAGCTTTCATTTCAAAGTAGCAAATCCTTAAAAAACTACCAAAGCAGCAACCACCTCTCCTTCATAATTTCTAATGACAGCCCCCAGCCCAGCTAACTCATTCTCCCCATCCACTGCAGCATCTACATTAATCTTGAGCCATCCTTCCCCAGGTGGGCACCAATGAACTTGCTTTGTGGGAATCATTCCTGCTGAGAATACATGTTCAGCTTGCTTTATCCTTTTGACAGAATCAACAACAGAAACTGCTTTTGCTACCAACCTCACTGGATCTTCAAAAACCCCTTTGAATAGCAATTTGTTACTCACATTCCATGTGACCCACAACAGAGCAGCAACTAACTCGCCCTTAAGTTCACTATGCTGATGATGTAAGGCGCTAATCAAAGAAATAACATCTGGATAACCGTCTCCTTGAATAGGGTTTCCCAATGGTGAGTTTTTCCAAACTTTCCTCCAATCTTACAGTCCAATAAAGCATGAGGTATGCTCTCTCCATTTCCATTTGGCTCCTACATGCTGGCAAAATTGGCTCTTGCATCACCCTTTTCTCCCACAAATTTTCGCCAGTAGGGAGAAGGTTGTTGGCTGCTCTCCATAGAGATCTTGACTTTTTCAGGTACAGCCAGCTTCCAAATGACACTCCAATAGTTTGGGTTATGATTAGAGCAGCTGGGGATGTTATGATACTTCTGCTTTACAGCCACCTGATAACCACTTTTAACTAGGTATTGTCCTCTTTTATCATAATGCCAGAGCAGTCTATCATCGATCGTCACTTACGTCTCGTAATTTTTGTTCACAATTTGTGAAGCTGACGCCACCAACAGCCTCAACCTGAAGAGAAACCAAACTAATTTATTTACATCACGAAACAAACAGCTGGTGAACAAAAATACATATCTCCAGATAGATGCTACAAAGAGAATAAATAAAGCTCAAAATTAACTTTAATGCCCAAAAAGAACACTTCAGATCCAAACAATCGGTTTCAAAGTTTGCAATTCAAAAATCAACCACCTTAATGAGAAACCCTACAACGACGAATTATGTAGATCAAATATTGCAAAAAAAAAACTCGAGTAAAAAAATCCAAGAAAATGACAAGTTTTAAGACAAAGTATAAAAAATGGAAAATAAAAATTGAATGGATCAAATTCGAAATATAAATAAGACGAAGGATATCCATGCTCACTCACTAGTTATTTGGCACGGACAAGTCCAAGGGATGATCATTTCGATATTTGTGCGATAAGACTGAGAGATCTAGTTGAAGCTACAAAGATTTCTATCTATCAATTTCCAGGAGAGAAATAGGTAGACTATTTTGCCCCTCGATTATGAATTTATGATGATCAACAAAATTTATCATATTTTGCGTCCAAAATCAAACGACGACCGTTCGTTACGTTTGGTTATGAATTTAAAGACCGTCGTCGGATTTATTGATTGGTACTGATTTTCTTAGGGATGTCTCATTAATCAAATAGTCGACATGTGAATATTCAAATATAGAACAAAATTAAATGATATAGCAATAGCCTGCGCTAGTTGATCTCAAACTGTAATTAAGAACATAAACAACGGCAGTGACAAGTGCAGATAATAAAATATAGCAAAATGTCATTTCAAATCTCCAAGCTTAACACATTCTGAGGAGGAATGCATAAAGATCATAGCCGCCCCTTAAACACTGCAATCTAAATAGAAATGGTTTCTGATGCGCTGAGTAGCTGGAAATGAAAGGAGGTTTTTAACAAAAGGAAACACTGCAAAATTAAACATAGTTCATAACTTCATGATCTAACAATAAAACATAACATTCTTGATGTTGGGGCTCAGTGGAGGCAGAGGTCTAACAGAAGCACCTTCCCTTCGAACGGCAGGTCCCATTCCACGCTCAGCATCAGCTGCACGGGCTCCTTCTCCCTCGATGTAGTATCTTGCTCTGAAAGCTGCAAGGTGAGCATAGTATGCTGGCGGAACTGCAGATTGAAAACAAAATCTTACGTTAAGTTGAGGATACGGAGGGGAAAGGAGCATAAAACAAATTCAGGGAAGTCGGCATGGCTTAAGGAACCAACCTACTGAGACAGATCTGGTGCATCTTGCATAACTGCAACATAGTAACATATGTGATATGAGAACACTTAAAAAGAGTTATTAAATTGCATCACGGGTGACATAAAACTGGATATTCAAGAAGAGCATTTTCCATTTTCCAGTTTTTGAATGCTTTAACATAAATTAGAAAGAGATGCTACGGGTTGAGGAAATTACGTATAGCAAAGATTGTTGGTTAGCTTCTGCAAGTTGTCAGCAGTAAATTTGTTCTCATCAAAGAGAACATGATAATGGACAGGCCTGCTTGTTCCCTGTGCACAAGTAAATCATAATTAGACCCCTTTTCTTGAAACCAAAGATACATTACTATGAACATAAAATAGGCTCTGAACTACCTGAATCCCAGCGTGGCTGCAGAGGTAGAAGTCAAACTCTAAAGGGTGGCAAATCATTCTGTCGATGACAGTTCCTGGTCATCACAAGGGGATTAAAACAAGCTCAAGAAAAGGAAATCATATTAAAAAGCAATAGTACAAAAGCAATAATCGAAACCAGGTTGGATGTTGCCGCTCTTGTCTGTTTGTGAAGGATTTGTTGGGAAGAGGCGTGTGTGATGCCTCTTCTGCACCACAATGAAGGTAACTGGTGGAAGGTATGACTCCTCCAGAGATTGGCAGGCCTAAAGAGAATGAAACACTTGAGAGGAAACAGAAACACTCTGGCATAAACTTTCTAGTAACTGAATACAAGCCAAGAGCAGAATATATTTTATCAAAAATTTTGCCCACAGATATTGATATCTAACACTATCAGAACCTCTAATTACTTCAGAATGAGAAATGTAGTGCACTTGAAGGAGAAGTATAAAGCAGTCCCGAGAATTCAAGAATCTGTTGTCATGTATCCTCAAATGGTAAGACAATTTTTCCCTTTTCTTTTTCAACTGTATGGAATTCTTTGAAATATAAGTCCTTTCCATTCCTAGGTTCAGCTTATTTTGCAGAAAAAGAAATTAACAATGTGGAAACATGAGAATATAGAATGCAGTGTAACAGTTTAAACATGATTATCCTGCCGACGTCAGAAGCCTCTCTCACCTTTCGAATGGCATCCATCTCACTGAGCAGCACTTGACTAAACTGGCCTTCACTCACACCATCTCTGTTGCATTTTTAGGAGAAAATATTAGCAACACTTCATGAAAACAAATCTCGAGACTAAGCATTTTGCAATATCTAAGAAAAGTAAATTCCTGTAGAAGATTATCCTTTTTGGCTTTTCATTTGTTGTTCTTTTGAAAGCAATCAGCAGTTCCCTGAAAATATCAACATGAAAGAACAATTAAGGATAAATAGAGCATTTATCAACAAATGAAACCTATTTGAATCCTACCTAATCATTCCAGAATAGACCGGTCCTCTTGCAGGATCCTGTTGCACCTTAAAAAGATCTTGAATGATCTCTTCTCTATGTTGCTGAGCAGAAACCAGGCCCCTGTAGGTGGTGACTGCTGGCCAATCCATTGATGCCACAACCTAAACTAATAAAGTACATAAGCGTTCCACTACATTTGGTACATCTTCTTTGTATAATGGATAGGAGGAGAAAAGTGCTACATACTGCTGCCATTGAAGGGCTAGAATCCTCTCCTGGTTGCGGATGGCTTACATCAGCACCAAAGATTATGGTGGGGATGTCAGTCACGACAGGTATGTTCCTGGCAATCGCATCCTCTAGCACAGAATTTCTGCCCCCAGTCTATTTACATCATTGATCATTAATTAGAAAGTTGAAGTTCACAATGAGACTAAGAACCTAAATTGGCATCAGGAGAGAGTAAACCTTCACATTAATCTTCAAGGCTACGTTTTCTAGGTACTGTGGGCTACACTTCCTAGCATGCTTGGGCTGACAGCACTGAGAAACTATTCCAAGCTCAGTTTCACATACTCTTTTAATTCTGCCTGTTGAGCATAGAAGCAAATTCGCCCATACAGTAAGGAAAAAGATTAAACTTCAAGCATTCCATATCATAGGTGTTATATGTTTGTTTTAACTACCATAAGTTCCACTGAGATCAGGGAGGATGATAATCAACAACTGCAGTGCTTTTCTTTGATCATTGCATGCACGGTGAACATCTGATAATGCTCTCTCTATCTGATTTGGATGACTGGACTGGGCAGGATATATAGGATTTGGGTTCACATCCTAGAAAAGAAATGGATTAGTAATGTTACAAGCTTTCAGAGAACAGATGATGTGCATAGATGTAAAGAACGTAGCTTTACCATTCCTTTGTTGCGGCACATGGAAACAAGATCATGGCAAAAGCCAGAAGCGATTTGCGTACTCAAACTGGAGAAGTTCAAGCAAGTCCAGAAATTCACTTTAGCACCATTATACATTTTCTGCATATAAAAAGAAATAGAATCCATGGGGGAGAGAGCGATGAGCTACAAAAATCAGTTATAAAGGTTTGTTATCATGTCTTGAAATTAGTATATTAACTATTGCTCACCGCATTGATCATGTTCCACTGCCCCATACGTGGCCTGATCGTTCTATCTCTTCCATAATCATTGTACTTAATCTGAGAGGGAAAATCATAATGTGGAATGTTAAATATTGGTACAATGGAATTAAATTAAATGTTAAGCAGAGTAAAATAGAAAATTACCACGGGGGGTGGAAGCACATGAGCATCAATGCATACCAATTCCTTCTTCACATGGACTCCAAATTCTTTAGCTAACTTGTCATTTTCATAGTTGTTATTGTCAGCAATCTGCAAAGGTTATGTGAAGTCAATACAGAAGGTGAAAGAACTATAAAAGCCATTGACAAAGTGAAAAAACAGTAGGCTTGTGACTGAAATCAAAAGCATTTGCCAGAAAATTAGACTAGAAAAATTTTCAGTGCTAGATTACCCTTCGAATACTTTCTTCCCTCTCTCTAGGTCGCCTGCAGGCCTCTCTTAACAGGGCTGTAACCTGCCTGTCATTCAACTTTTTTGGGTATTTCTGCCCTTCAACAATCTTGCATAGCTACAGAGAACAAAATATTAACTAAGCAAAATATATATTAAAAACA
This sequence comes from Murraya koenigii, assembly GCA_025617385.1. NCBI lineage: Eukaryota > Viridiplantae > Streptophyta > Magnoliopsida > Sapindales > Rutaceae > Murraya > Murraya koenigii. The sequence continues at coordinate 20,381,596 of CM046819.1, forward strand.
AAAAAAGAAGGGTGACAAAATGATTTAGCAAGCTATTTTAATTAACCTCCATTGGCAAATAAATGGGCTTGGGCTCATTTCCAGATTGAAGTGCCGGCCATGAAGCATAAAGAAGTGAAATATTGTATCTCTCTTGGAAATATTCTATAACAAGCTTCTCTCTTTTATCTTCAGCAAAAAATCTAGAAAGAGAAACATAACAAGGTTTGAAGGATAAGAATAAATCAACGCAAGTGACTGCCATTTTTTTTTTCTTTGATCGGAAACTATTCTCTCGAACGCATGACCAAATGGGGTGGTTCTATAAGCACCACGCCACCGAGTCTGCAGAGAGACTGGTGTGACTGCCAAATAAACATACATTAATAAGTGAAAGGCTAAAACAGTAGATATCCAAACAAAACAAGAAATAAAAAGCAGTAGTGTTATGGCAGATTGTCTGTAATTAAGCCTAAATAGCAAGGGAATAATTATGATTATCATAGGAGATGAGTAGCTTACTTCAGCTTTTTTGTAGGTTGAGATGTAATGCCAGAAACTCGGTAACGCTTTGATTCTCCATGAGCAACTTCTACTTTTACTCCTCTCAAGGCCTTCTTTAGCTGGATTGTCATGGGATTGAATAAGAAACACAGAATTTGAGAAACATCCAAGCCAATGCAGTAAATATTGGTAAAAAATAAAATTATTGAAAGCCATCCCATTTCCTAAATCTACCAAATGCGTTGGGTGTGCAACAATACCATTTTGAATGTTGAGGAATACTACCTTTATTTGATCACTCTCTGAGAAAGTCTTTGAGGCTGCTCTTGTTGGATCTCCAAGATTGAGATACTTTGCCACAAAGTCGACAACTGAAATAGGTTCATAAAAGGCTGTGGCAGACACATCTACCAGAAGAAAGTTGATTCGGTTAGAAATCATTTTTCACCATGAATGTCAGGTGAAAAAAAGGAAATCCTAGCATGATGTTCAAACAAATAACTTACTATAAGGTTGAACATAAAGAAAAGAAGAAGCCAGTAATTGAGGACTACTAAACAAATTTATTACCCATATTTAGAGACATTCCCATTTGGGTTGGGCGAAGGCTCTGATAGAATCCTTTCCAGCATTCGACACCAAAACCAATTTCAGATTTGTGGAAGCCAGGAGCAAAAAATGACCTTCCAACAACTGTGCAACTGTAACAGGGCAGAAAAATTTCAATGCAAAACCATCACAATTTACAAATTCGTTCAGTCAAAAGAAACAGCTATAAAATTTTTAATGGAGACAAACTACTTACTTCTTGGAAGGAGATTCCCTAAGGACCACATCAAGAACTTGTACTATATCATGGGGTGCCTCCCTTGATTTACACTGCAGAAACTGTCTCAGGTGATTAAGGTCAGCTCTAGAAGCCAGCTTGACGCTGACCTTGAACCCCCTCTCCCTCCTGTTGCATAAAGAAATAAATTATAAATTCCAAGCCAAAAAACCGAAACAACAGAAGCATAAAGACAGGAAAACAATTACATTAGGATGAATCAGCATAGAAACTTAATAAATTATAAATTCCAAGCCAAAGAACAGAAATAACAAAATTGGAAAAATAATTAAATTATGACAAATCAGCATAGAAACTTACTTAATATCTCCAGTTTCATCTCTGTCAATCAACTTAACATTGAAGTCCTTTGAGGTGAAGGGCAAAGCACCAGCAGTGTAAAATCCTTTCCTGCCATCATATGCAGGTAAGCAGCCATTGAAGTGCGCCTTTCCATGCTTCTCCAGCAGCTCTTTCATTACAGCTCTGTTAACTCCTCTTGATGTACCTTCAGGAGTGATCGAAACCTGTAAAATAAGTTCCAAATTAGATTTAAGCAATCATACACTTGTAATGGGAAAATAATAATGATAATAATAATAATAATTTTTTTTAAAAGGAAAACGAGAACAATAATTATATTTGAGGAAGAAAAAGAAATTATGTTGTTTAAGAAACATTTGATGGTGTTTTGTTGAAAGCAGTTTTTAGTAGAAAAGCTATGCGTAAAAACACTTGAAAGAGCTTTTTGAAAATGAACACTCTCTAGCACTTCTATAAGAAGCAATGCAAGTTGGGTAAGTGCTTTCATCCACACTGTGCTTTGTTTCAAAGAACTAGGGTGTAAACATTATGAAAGGGCATTTTAGGTACTTTACAAGCTCTTTTGATGGTGACTAAAAACCAAAAAGTTCTGCATGGCGCCAAAAGCACCCCCAATTGCACCAGTGATCAGTGGTATTTCAAACACCATGAATTACATTAATAACAAGAGCAGAAACAGCCATTTTGTCGCTGTCTCGCTGACAACATTTGCAGTTAAAAAAACGAAGGCTAAACAAACTTTTTCCTCTGCTTTTTGGGAAATCAAACAGTGAGTTTAATGTTGAGAAAACGAATTAGAAAAAGAAAATGAAATAATGCAAACCAAACAGTAACAGCAGAATGAAATGAGCCAATGAACAAGAAACTTTAAAAACCTTTTAACGTTTTGACGGAAATAACAAATCACGGAACCCTATATATAGTATAAAACGGAAAATAGATTTTAATAAATTTGAAAAATCTGAGTAAAATGAGAAATACCCAACTCAGAGAAAAACAAAAGAAATTATGAGACAGATCTATAGTAGAATTAGTCCGTTGAATGGGTGTTGTAAAGGAACTTGAAAGAGCTTTTTGAAAATAAATTTTCCCGAGTAGTTGTCACTATAACTTTGATCTAAAAAACATTTTTCTCTATTTAGTACGCATCAAATAAATATAAAATTTCTTTTCATGCCCTCAGAAGTGTTTTTGAAGTTAAACAAACAAACGCTAAAAAAAACTTCTCAACATCTCTGAAGTTGGGACACGGATGTAATATTTTCCGGTGTTCCCTTCTTTTCCTTTGGTTTTCTCGGAAACCAAACAGAGAGAATGTTGTGATGACGAAATAAAAGAAAAGGTACAAATAAATAAATAAAAAACCATAAAACGAGCCAATAAACAAGAAATGTTGACGTGTTGAACAAATATATATATATATATATATATATATGTATGTATGTATGTATTACATGAAAAAAGAAGGAAAACACAGATCTAAAATTTAAATATCCGTTAATCATATAAACGACACTCAACTCAAATAAATATGAGAAAAATGATAGCATTAGCTCATTTAAGCAGAGTTTTCAGCATTATATAAGTTGAAGAAAACGGTAAGTATTCTTCAATTTTCATTTAGTTTTTTAAACATCAAAGCTTACAAACAACTCATAAACCGGTTACAAAACTCTTGTTCACGCTACTAACAAAGTTAAATGAGTACACAAAAAAAGAAAAATAAAAGCAATATTTTAAGAGAGAGAGATGTTTCACATCATAGTGGTAGAGGTCACGGCCTGTGAGCTCAACCAAGAAGTGGTTGGCTCTAATGAGGCAACGAGTTCCCGCCGTGCCGTAGCCTGGCCTCGGCGGGAACTTCACGGTGAGGGCTTTGGAAGAAGAAACCGCCGCTGCTGGCTTTGGTTGAACAGCTGGCGGCTGTGGCTGAGGTGTGCTCGGTGGTTGAGGTTGGAGAACAAGGCGTTGTTCCAGGTCGGAGCTTAGACGGCTCGACGGCGCCGACGATGAGCTCGAACCTCGACCACTATTACCACCTCCTCTTCCGTACATTTTAGCTGAGAGTTTTGTTTTGTGTGTTTGGGGAAAAGAAGGACTGAGAGAGAGAGAGAGCACTGCGTTGTGACAAATATTGTGAAGCTGAAAGGTTTATGAAGAGGGAGGTGTGTTATGGTGCTTTCATTTAGACACTAACAGATTGCATCACAAATGAATCAGGAAACTACACGTGGAGTTTGCGGTAATTTAATGTTGGATTTATGATTGTTAAATGGATCCTTGTGCGTGTATCAGTCACTGAATTATTTGCTTATATACGTATTGTGGGATCTCTCGTAAATCTCCGAAATCATCCTTTGGTTCGCACGAGCACTGTGAACGTGTGAATCAGTGTTTTAAAAATAAATCGGGAGGGCTGATCAGACGGGTTGATAGCAGTGAAATTGGCGCGGAGCAAAGATAACTGATTAACTGGTGGTAGATGCTGTATTGGAGAGATCAGAATCTTGTTAAGTTGACAGAAATGTGTAAGGTGAGAAGATAAGAGAAACGTGCCATGCAAGGAAATAGCCAGGGGTAGTTTGGTGATTTAGATGGTTTTTAGAGGCGGATCCGGGAAAGGAAATGATCGTTTCTCTATACTCGTCTGTCTCTGGCAAAGAAAAGTGCACGGTGCTAGCCCGACCAATTAATAAATTTTGTCCAATTGAACCATAGTGCAAGGGTGGATGATACTCAATTCAGTTTTAAGGTTGAAAATCAAACGGCGAGAATTTTCAAAATTGATTGGATTTTATTCATTCGGTTCAAAATTAAATCGAATTGGACAATATTCACCATTTCAAATTAAAAGAAAAAGAAAAATTAATATTTATTAATTTATTATAAAAATATTTACATTAGTATCTTTTATAGAAATCATAAATGGTAATGGTTACAATAGAAATGATCTAAAAAAATGATCAAATTCAGGTGAAAAATCTAAAATTTAACTAATAAAAGAAAAGTTATCAATTTTTTAAAATCAAATAATAATAAGTTGAACTGAACCGAATTATTTCAGTTTTGTTCTTCTATTCAATTCCTATTCTATTGATACATTTCTAAATTAGCAGTGATCCCAGACCAAACCATGTTATTGTCTTAACAGTGATAAGCTTGAAAGAAATAGAGCTTCTATGTGTATTGCAGTCATTAGAATTCATAATGTTAAGACTTGTTTGGTGTTGAAATATAATAAATTTTAAGTTATAATTATATATATATATATATATATATTAGCTGTGATATATAAATATAAGTATAAATATATTGTATTTAGGAAATATGATTTATAAATAATATTAGCAACTGTTACTATTCAGCATTAACTGTTACATTCGTAAACAAACGAGATGGTTTTGTTTGTAGCGTGCTTTGCTGCATGCAGTGATGCAGGTAGCAGCACAACGCAGAGCGAATGATGCTCGCTCTTTCGTTAGGCAGAGGTTTGTAGGGCCCAGTCCCAAATTAGGAGAGGCTATACTGGACGAGGGAGCAGCTTTCAGATCCATCACAAATAAACAATTTCCACGTGACACAATATTAGGGACTGTTCCCCTCTTAATTTTTCATTGGATGATAAATTGATAATTTTGAAAAAGAAAAACATGTGATTGATTTAAGCTCATGTGATTGATTTAAGCTTAAAAGAGTGAGTTAAAGAAAAGAAAATACAAAAGAAAACGCAATTGCGTTATAGATGTTCCAAGCTCACACGTCACAACCATGGGAAATTGAATTCTTCGTCTATATGCCAATAAAAATTTCATAAAGAAGTGAAGTGAATACCATTACAATCTAATAATGGTATTTCAAATGGGAAATGTTTAAAGTTGTACATAAATATCTGCCAATGGAGATTCATTAATTGCTTCATTTTTGTCACACCAATTTTAAGAGAAAATAATAATTTATCAGAAGAAGGTACAATTATCCAGCTTGCAAAAAGCAAAATGGTTTCTGACTTCTGGTTTTTGTCACGATCAATTATCAAATTGGCAATTGCTGCACCAAGGGGAAGTTGCTGCTACTCTGCGTCTTCCATTTCTCTTCAATCTTCATGGCTAGGCTCTAAAGCTATTCTGGAAGCAGCTTTATCTCGGGCAATAATCCATTTTATGCACATTAACCTCTTCAGTCTTAGGTTTGTGGGATGGCACCAAGTGAATTTACTACATTAGCTAGCTCCCTTCAGTCTCCTTCATCAGTCTTCATAGTAATTCACAGAGTTCTCATGGAGAGCAAGCACTTCGATTTGCTGATTATAACCTTCTTCCACAACCACTAGCAACTTAACCATTTTCAAAGCAAGTTTGCCAGCATCATATCTTGCATGCGCTTTGATTCAAACAGGACGAGTTGTTTTCTTTTACCAATAATCTTTGCAAGAACAGAATCCACTTTTGAAATGATGGAACCGGGTTGCATCTCTGACAATAAATTGACGATCCACAATCTTGCTAACCAACTTTATAAACAAGTGACAGTCCCCGCATATCCTCAAGTTTTTCATCACTACAATCTCTGTTCCTGGACTAGTGTTTATTATCCCAAATGCAATTGCCAACTTTTCGCTATGCACTCCCATATCAGTCAAATGTTCCTCACCGTTTTCCTGATCACTCCTCTTAGTCCCATCAAGTTCCCGAACTAAGTTTTCTAACTCGTCCAACATTCTATATATTTTCACTGTTTGACGGTGACTTCTATCCCCAACCATGAAGAGGTGAACTCTCCCTTTGAGTTCAACGTAACTGTACCCAGGATCTTTTTTAAGCCTTTGCTCTCTCATCATCACTCTAACCCTCATTATCCCGTCCAAGTTCCTAGCCTCGGAGTATATATTAGATAACAATACATAGTAACCAGTATTAGTGGGTTCAAGCTTAATTACCTTTCCAAAAGCTAGCTCTGCTAGCTCTACATTTTTATGGATTTTACAAGCTCCCAAAAGAGCCCCCCACACAGCACCATCAGGTTCTACCGGTATCGATTCAATAAGCTCCAGGGCTTCATTCAGCCGACCTGCTCGGCCTAGAAGATCTACCATACAAGTGTAATGCTCAGGACCAGGCTGCAACCCATATTTATTCGTCATTGCATAAAAATATTCCGAACCCTTATCAGTCAGTCCTGCATGGCTACAAGCAGACAAAACACTTACAAACACTGTTCCATCAGGCCTAATACTGCTCTTAATCATCTCATCAAAGAGTTGTACTGCAACCTCTCCATGTCCATGTATTCCGTATCCACCTATGATTGCTGTCCATGAAACCACAGTCTTTCTAGGCATGCCATCAAAAATAGCACGTGCTTTTTTCAAATTACCACACCTAGCATACATATTAATCAAAGCATTATTCAAAAATGGGTTTGAACCAAAACCATTTGCTTCAATCCGGCGTCCAACCTCAAGACCAACACTATGTGCACCAAGGTGAGCACAAGATGAAAGAACCCCAACAAACGTAACAGCATCCGGACAAACTCCTAATGATTTCATCTCTCTATAAAGCTCTAAAACATGAGTAGCAAGCCCATTTTGTGCATACCCAGAAATCATAGCATTCCAAGTAATCAACCCCTTTTCAGGTACTTGATCAAACAACTTCCTTCCATGGTCAACAGACCCACATTTCACATACATTGTCAGCAAACAATTTGCTACAGAAAAATCAAAATTCAAGCCAAATTTCACGCAACTACAATGCAAACACATACCAAGCCACAGATATCCGGGGTCCACACATATTGGTAACAAACAAAGCATTGTAACAGAATTAATCTCCACACCCTGCTCCCTCATTTTACAAAACAAAGAAACAGCATCAGAAACACGCGAATTCAACACATACCCAGATATCAAAGCATTGTAACAAACAGTCGAATTCGTCGACTTTATACTTTCATCGAACACCTTCCGCGCATTATCAAGAGAACGACATTTACAATACAAACTAACAAGAGAGGTAAGCACAAAGGGCTCCAATTCACACCCAGACTTGACGACGTGGCAGTGGAGCTGTGAACCAGCAAATGGGAGCGAAAGCGCAGCACAGGATTTAAGGGCGAAAGGGAAAGTGAAGGCATTTGGAGTCACGCCGTAACAGAGCATTTGGCGATAAAGAGAGAGAGCTTCCGTGAAGAGTGACTGATTTGCTAGCTCTCTTAAGCGTGTGTTCCATGGACTAGTTGCTGTTTTTGGCGGGGTTTTGGGAATTTGAAAGCGAAATTGTTTGGCGGCTTTGTGAGGGTAAAGCGAGGGTCTTATGGTCATTTTACAAAAAAAGGGGTTAACGGTACGATCGTGTTTGTTTTGGCGGGCGGGAGAAGCCGTTGTTAAATGAGATGACAAAATCATAAAATACGTTTCGGAAAATTTATTGTTTTTTCATATGGTATTTAGATGATGGTTTGCCTAAGATCCATTTTGTTACTTGCAACTTGGCTAAACAATTAGGGCGGACTCAGGATTTTTTATTATTCTGGATTAATTTATAAATTAATTATAAAAATTTGTGTGAATATCGATCATATAAAAGAGTAATGACATTAAAACTTTTAACATGTATCAGATATAAAAGAATAGCAACAATGCAACAATAAGCTTATAATATAAATTATTAAAATATTAAAAAAATTATTTATTAAATTCATTTTTATTTTAATGATAGAGAATGTGAAATACTTGAATAATTTGATTCAATGAAAAGAAAAATAACAAGTATGTATAATTGTGAAGCAAATAAATAATGAAATTATTAAAATGTTGTTAATTGTTACTGTGTCGTTTTGCAATTTTCTAATATTAGTAACGATGTTATAATACATTAACATAAATTTTATTAACTATAATATTTTTATAATAAATTAAAGCAGTAATAACATTTTAGCTCTTAATAATTTTAATTAGTCAATAAATATATAATTTAATCGTTTTATAAAATAAATCTCTAATTCTAATTTTTTTTTTTAAGAAGTGTTGAATTGGAGACATACTTAAAAATAAATTAAAAATTTTATTATTACATGAATTATTATAAAACAATAGGAGTTGAATGAAATTTTCCTAGATCCTCCGCCTACCATTTTTAATACAATAATAATAATAATAATAATAATAATAATAATAATAGAACAATGGGTTAAGTAAGCCAATAATTGAATTTTATCTAAGATACATTAAATGTAAATGTATCTTAGAGAGAACGAATAAGGCTATAGCAAAAATTCTATAATATTGAGGAGATTGTTTGGGCAATATCGGACGAGCCCTCAAGCCCTCCCACTCGAGTAAGACACCCGAGGACAGTTCTAGCTCGAGCAGTACCCTTCCGTCAAAGCTGGTCAAGGTCGAGAGCTAAGCACTTCCTTCGCTCGCTCGAGGTCGTCCCTCGGTCAAAGCCGGTCAAGGTCGAGAGCCGAAGCACATCTTTCCCGTCGCGAGATCCACGAGCACAACTGGGCAAGACTCGACCCGGGACAACCCGACCCGCTTTCTCGTAATCCCGACACACCTTTTATTTCGACTGTGGTCTCACATGGTATGGTGGTGATCATCATATCGATGGTCAAGCACATGCCTCCAAGGTATCATCATTTCTAGCGCACACGCCGACATGGTGATCCGCCACGTGAATCGGGTTAAGGGACGGTAGCTCATCCCTAGGGAATATTTCGCCAATCCCAACTATCAGAGGGACCCAGATACCACTAACGTGGGAGTGGACAGCCTGGAAATGGAAAGAGCGGGAAAAATAGAGTATAAAAGGAAACGAAGGGGAACGTTACAAGGGTTGGAAGGATTGAATCCGCAAAAAGAGGTTGGCATTTCTAATTCACAAAGGGTTGGAAAAATCCATTCACAGGTCCTTCATATTCTGACTTCTCTCACTTTGATTTTCTGAAAAAACACCATACTTATCCAAAAAGGGGGGGCGAAATAATACCTCTTTCATCTTTCCGGTCTCCTTCACTAAGGGAGATACCAAAAAGACAAACCCGATTACTGACTTGAGTGTCGGAGGATTTTCGCCGGAACACGTCCGGCGACCCCTGACCCAGTTTTCTGTGAGTACAGTGTCAGGAGATCTCCGCTCGAAGAATACGATGAGCAGGACGAAGGAGGTAATCCTGCTCGAGATTGAGCTTATCGCGAGCAGAAGGATCGAGGTACCGTTTGAATCCGCGAGCAGAAGGTTCAGACAGTCCTGCTCGAGCTGCTTGAGGTACTGTTTGAAGGTTCGAAGTACTGTTGAGGCACGCGGGAAAAACTGCATCAACAGAGATCCAATGCAAAATTTTCAAGACATAAGCTAAATCTTAATTAAAAAAATCGAGCCCTTATCCCTCCTAGAATTTTTTCCACTAATCACAGATATCTTATTTACGTTATCAAGCCTAAACCCTCAAATTAATGCACAAGTCAAGAAAAAATTTTGTTGTTGGAATTATAGTGATGGTATAAATCGAGTTAAAGAGAGATTAAATTGACAATTACGTAACAATTAACTATACATCATTGAGAAGATCATCAATACAGTATGCAGCCCCGTTTATTCCTTTGGCCAATAATTTGTTTGGCTTTGATGCTTTAATTACGTATGTATGCAAACAGCTAAAAAAGAAGAGAATAAATATATGTAAAAATGGCAATCGCTTCAGTGCCCAGCAACAGCAATGAACGTGATGCTCTTGAATTTCAAACTTAGGCAAAATAAAGTTAACGAGTATCAATAATACTGATGATGACCAATATAGGTTCAACGCAACAGTTTTTGGAGCTTAGCTACGGATAAAGAGAAAAATTATTAGACTGGCAAAAACTTTGCAAGATAGAAGCAATAACAAGAGAATCATCATCTACCGAGCATGCGTCAATACAAAATTGGTCTCCGAGCTTCAACTCTGGAGTTGGTGGTGGCGGTGGCGGTGGCGGCGGAGGAGATGGAGCAAAAATCGAAACGGCAACAGGGTAGTAAAAATTAGTTCTAGCTCTTTCTATGCCAATAAAAGAGATGGCTGAAAGGTCATATGCAATTGCAGCTTCTTCAGCAGTGTCAAATGTGTCTAGCCAATGTCTTTCTTTAGTACGTGGGTTTCTAATCTCGGCAGCATATCTCCCCCACGGCCGTCGCCGGACTCCGAGGTACCTACTGGACTGCCTTGAGCTTCTCTTTGGATTCTTGTAAAGCAACTGAGGAAAATTTTCCATTGAAATGATGAATGATGACCAACGTAGGGTTTAGTTGGCTTTATATATGACTAATATGAGTTCGGTATAGGACAATCTGAAGTGGCCCTTGTTTATTAAAGTTGTAAGAAGTCTTTTTCTTTTTTAGGTTTAAGTGGGGCAGGTGAGATTGCATTGTCTATGATATAATTAAGAAATACATATAGAATGTTTATACACATATTTTGTTTCTGTAATTGTTGTTCATGTGTCATCTACCATTCCTTAAATTCCTCGATCATGACACGATTAGGGTGACAAAATGCGTAAATTGTTGCAGTCAATTGTATTATATACACTGGTTCTGTGGACATGTTGTTATTATTATTATTATTTTTTGTTGGGTTTTCACTTATATGCAAATTTCAATAAACATACACATTATTTCTACTTGTACAGGTTTAAATCCTGCAGTGTCATATCGGCCCCAAACTAAAAAAAAAAAAAGTAAAGTAAAGTCCATTCATGCTATTTTTTTTGGATTATGTCTTATTCTTAAAAGATTGGCCTAAAAAAACCAATTGATGCATAAATAAATATAAAAAAATGATCGAGTACTGTTTTTGGTCATGTTGTGTCTCAAAGCGTCTTCATATTTAATGTTTAAAACTTCCGTTTTATTAAAAATTCTTAAAAAATCCATCAATTTAATTTTTTATACACTATGCCATCCACTTTAAGTATTTTTTTTTTATTATTTTACAAAATGTATTACTTTTATTTACGTCTTGCATCTTTGCCAATTTATTAACTTTTTTGTGCCTAACATGTGAGCTCCACTGAAGCACTGTTGGATTTTGGACTCTCTCGTGCTATTTCATCGCCACTATTTGTTCGATTTGAACGTTTCTATGCTTTGTTAGGTATTGAGACGTTGTATTTTGAAAAGTAAAATTAATATAAAAAAATAATTATAAAATAAAAATTAATAATATATAATAAATATATTTTTTAAATAATAATTTTAATAAAATTAATAAAAATATTATAAATTTTTTATTATATAATTATAAAATTAATTTAATTTAATTTTTAAATTATAATAATTAATATTTATCAAATATTTTAATATTATAATTTAAAAATTATAATTATTTAACTTTAATATTAAATGAGACCTAACTTTGTGAATTAACGACTAACAACAGATAATGTAAATCTTTTCTTATGCTAAAGATGAGAATTGAAAAGGTTGCAATTATTAGTATTGTGGCAAGACAAAACTATTATTTTTTTCAACCCTACAGTGTCTGAATTTGTGCAATCAGCGCTGGAATTTGCTTTCGGTTTGAATAAAATTCCATTTTACTTTAAAAATAAAAAAGACACTTAAAATATGTTATAAGTAATAAAATAATGTTTAAGGGTAAGGTTGTGGACGTGCTACCCTCTTATAGGTCCACGTAATCAACATACGAAACGTTACTATACACCGGGCAGTTTTTTGACACACGGACAGGATAAAGCAATCTACAAGATATCCGTCTCTAACGGATAAAACAACAACTCGAAGGGAGAAGAATATTCAGACGGAAGCGGGCCGAGGAGTGGAGATGGAAGCGGTGCAATTTTCGACCGTTGCTTCCCGCCATTTCTCAGCGACTGGCAAAACCTTCTACAATTCCAGAAAATCGGCGGGAAAATCCACTAAGTTTGTCTCCTGGTGGACCGGCTCCAGCAACCCTGCTCGGCTCTCGTCCATTTCGAGAAATTTGTTCACTGTCAGAACAACGAAGCTGTACCCTTTGCTTTTTGGTTTCAATATTAAAAAAAAAAAAAAGCTATAAATTTATTTATTTCTGGTTTAAATTGTTTACAGAGAGAGACATGGGGCTTTATAAACTCTAAAAGTGTTACTATGAGAAGAGATGGTAGAAGAAGTTTGATAGTGAGAGCAGAAATGTTTGGGCAGTTGACAAGCGGCCTCGAGGCAGCTTGGAACAAGCTCAAAGGAGAAGGTTTGTTTTTCATTTTTATTTTCATATATTTTCTTTGATGAAAATATAGCAATATTATTGAATTGAATGAAGAACGGTCAACTCTAAGATAACGATTTGTACAAGTATAAAATTGCTCTAGATTAGTGTAAGAAGCTACATATCGTGCCTTTCGGTTTACGACAAACTTGCAATTTTGTGAGCGAAGCTAACCCACGTGACTTAGCATGTTTATATGGATATTTAAGTTCTTACTTTAAGGTTAATTATTGTTTTTCTTGCCAAAAATGTCAACCAAATGATTTGTTCTTATGAGTGATTTTTTTAGTGCAACAGAGACTTTAACCAAGGAGAATATTGTGGAACCTATGAGAGACATTAGGAGAGCTCTTCTGGAAGCAGATGTGAGTGTGTTTGTGAGATGAAGTGTGAAAATTGTCCGTGTATGCATATGATATGAAATGGTTGCTCTGTTGATAGGTAAGTCTTCCTGTTGTCAGAAGGTTTGTCCAAGCAGTCAGTGAACAAGCTGTTGGTGTGGGCCTGATTCGGGGAGTAAGACCGGATCAGCAACTGGTCAAGGTATAAATTGTTATTAGCTCAATGATATTTCAAATGGAAATGTTTTGAGTACTTTTAATCTTTTGCAGAATTAAAATTGAGTTATTGTAATATTTATGGTAGTTTGAAATATAGTAATGAATTAAGAAAAAAGGTACTTTTGGTATTTTGCATCGTGGTCTTCATAAATGAGCATCTTCACTGCTTTGTACTTGACATATTGGTGGATGTCTCTTTATTGTCCCTTTTTTTCCTGCATTTGTATGGAACCTAATCTCTTTTATGCTGAACACTTCTTACTGATCAGCGAGCACTATACCATTTACTTTTTTTTTTTTTTTTTCTGAAGAGTGCTTAAAACTTGCTAGAGCCTGATTATTTTCAAACTCCAAAAAGGATATGCAGACTTATTGATAGTGATAAATCTATGGATGTAAAATTTCACAGATTGTTCGTGATGAACTTGTGAAATTGATGGGTGGAGAGGTATCTGAGTTAGTTTTTACAAAATCAAGACCCACTGTGATACTATTGGCTGGTCTACAAGGAGTTGGAAAGACAACTGTTTCAGCAAAGTTAGCTAATTATCTTAAGAAACAGGTGCATTCTACCCCTCCTTCCCGCCCCTTCTTTGCTGTTGGTATGTGTATATTTTTGTGAACACCAACTTTTAGCTTACTTTTTCTGACACCTGTATAGCATTGATTACAGGGAAAGAGTTGCATGCTTGTTGCTGGAGATGTGTACAGACCTGCTGCTATTGACCAACTAGTTATTCTGGGTGAACAGGTATTGTAATTTTATTTTTAAGAGGAATACTGTGGTTCAAATTGAAAAAATCTGTATCCTATGTCGGTACTGATTTTGTTTCCAAATAGAATAAGATTCATGTGAATTTTACTTCAGTTGTAAAGTGTACTGTCTGGTCAAATGCATTAATGCAACACTCTTTCCATCTATAGTCACTAACCTTGACATGTAGATGCACATGATATTATATTGCATCTAAAACATGATAAGGAAAAAAATGGAGAAAGAACGAGTGTCTTAGTTAAAAGGTGAATTTCAGATTACCATCCTTGTGAATTGGCTATCCTGAAATCACCCCTTTACTTTTGAAACCTCTAGTTACCCTTGTTTTTGTTCAAATGATAAGGGAAAAATGGGGGTGGGTTGATGACCTTTTTTTCTTCTTTTCATCTTCTTAAAAATAGAAGGGGGTAAATTGAGGTTTTCAAAAGTAAGGGGGGATTTGAAAATCAATTCGCGAGAGGGGTAATCTGAAATTAACCCTTTATTTAAAATATTGGAAAATTCTCAATCTTTCACAGGTTTGTGATCCCTATGTCTTATTCCCAATGATTAGGCATTGAACCTATAAACAATGGTGCAGAAATATTAACAATGATAAAACTTGTGGGTACAAGAGACATGCTTAACTGACTTTTACAATGCATCGTCCTTTACTTATTCATGAAAGTAAAATGATAGGATGCCTTTTTTACTCCTTAGTACTTTTAGTTGATTTTAAAGTCAAAATCACAAAATATGTTAATTTTCTGCGTTCATATTGTCTTTCTTTATCAATTACATACCAAAAATAGTACTTCTAGTTCATTCTTATATTCAGTTATAGCTTGTGACAGGTAGGTGTGCCAGTATATACAGCAGGGACTGAGGTTAAACCATCACAAATAGCCAAGCAAGGTTTAGAAGAAGCCAAAAAGAAAAACATAGATGTAGTCATAGTAGATACTGCTGGAAGGCTTCAGGTAGCACTTTGTTGTATTTGAGATAATCTTATTCATAGTTTTAGGATGTTATCTTGATATTTTCCATCAACTAAATACTTCTAACGTCTTGACCTCTTGACCTGATTTACCGTACATGTTGGTTTTTTTAATTTTTGAATAGATAGATAAAGCAATGATGGATGAGTTGAAAGATGTGAAGCGTGTATTGAATCCTACTGAGGTTTTGCTAGTCGTGGATGCAATGACTGGCCAAGAAGCTGCAGGTACACTAATATGCATTACTCATGCTATGCCCATATCTCTGCCATGTGCTGAATTTTACTGTCTTTCTTTCTATGCTTATTTGTATGCGCTTCCTTTTTCTTAAAAATCACGTAAAACATGTAATTCAGGTTAAAAGAAGTCTCCTAACTAGGCAATTCCAACTATGCAGTTCTTTTGCAAGCTGTCCTATAAATTATGAAATAATGGGTTTTAGTTAGTGATTTGGATTCTGTAATAATTGATTTGCATGCCTTTTGTACATATTCTTTAATTCACTAATGTAGCAATAACAATTACGACTACTGTCAGCATATACTCATCATCTTATTTCTTTGAATTCACAGCCCTGGTCACAACATTCAATATTGAGATAGGGATTACAGGTGCCATTTTGACAAAGTTAGATGGAGATTCTAGGGGTGGTGCGGCTTTGAGTGTTAAAGAGGTGACTACTGGTTGCCTTAGTTTTTCGTCAAATGTTTCATTTTATTGGAGTCTATTTATTAAGCAATGATTTATTATGACTTCTTTCTTTTAGCCATGTTCATCGTGAACTTTTTGACACTCTCATCAATCTGTTTATTTAGCATCATATGCCTTATGAAGCTATTTACTTCTTCCTACAACAAACTTTCCCGTATTCTTTCTATTGAACTGGTTCTATAATGACTGCCTCTATTAGATAATGGTCATGGCTAATGTTTTTGAAGAGAGATTAAGTATGAGTTGTTAAAATTATTGAAAAAACACTGGAAAGAAGTATATAGTTTGCTAAAAAAATGACCAGCGAAGCTGAAGCCAACTAGATTTTCTGTTATACTGCAAGGCTAGATCCTTTTGGACCTGAACCACGTCATGAAATTGGATTGGATATCTGAGAGCTGGTTTTACCTTATCCTTATGTCCAAAGTGTTTTAAGTTGAGGTCCATGATATATGTTTGTCTAATCATATCTCTTGGGAGCACCAGTACAACTGCTTCACCTACGTTCCATATAGTATGTGAAATTTTAAGCTAGAAATAGGTATTTTAATTTGCTATATGAAATATATTTATAGAGGCTGATTAATATCTTTGAAAAAAATGGAAGCAATTTAGGAAATGTTTTATTTGACTATTTTAGGGGCTGAAACTTTTGACAGTTTTATTACTTGTTTGTTTGTGTCAATTGTAGCTGGATTAAAATGTTATTCAATGGTGTCCTCCATTTTCTACCTTTCAAATTATTGCGTGAATCAACACAGGTATCAGGAAAGCCTATCAAACTTGTTGGACGAGGAGAACGAATGGAGGACCTTGAACCTTTCTACCCAGATCGCATGGCTGGACGTATCTTAGGAATGGGAGATGTTCTCTCATTTGTAGAGAAGGCACAAGAAGTTGTAAGTTTCAAATATATCTGGCTTCATATCTCTACAAAAAGAAAATGTTTTGATGGATATTGAATCATGTGCACAGATGCAACAAGAAGATGCTGAAGAAATACAAAAGAAGATAATGAGTGCAAAGTTTGACTTCAATGATTTCTTAAAGCAAACTCGTACTGTTGCACGTATGGGTTCAATGAGTCGTGTTATAGGAATGATCCCTGGAATGGGAAAGGTACGTATGCCTAATTTCCAGTTTTTGTGGTGCAGTAACATTACTTTCTCGTATCTAGTTACATATAAGACTGATTAGCTGAATACTGACAATTTCTGTGATGTAACTGGTCTACCAATCAAACCGTGAAATGATGCTTTGATTAACTCCCCTCTATATGTATTCAAACAGATTACTCCTGCACAAGTTCGAGAAGCAGAGAAGAGTTTAAAAGTAATGGAAGCAATGATTGAAGCAATGACCCCTGGTATCTTTTTTTTCTCTATAGAATTATTGTACTTACTTTTAAACAATAGAAGTTGACCTTGCATCTTCATTCTTTCTTCTGCAGAGGAAAGGGAGAAACCAGAACTGTTGGCTGAATCTCCTGTCAGAAGAAAAAGAGTTGCTCAAGATTCTGGGAAAACAGAACAGCAGGTATGCTCCTTTGCTTCTTGATGCAAGTTGATATACCGAGTTCATCTTAGCTATCCTGAATAGTGAGGATGTCTTATTGATTTATTTTCATGTGAACTGTAATTTATCATGTCAATATTAGGTGAGCCAACTTGTTGCTCAACTCTTCCAAATGCGTGTGCGTATGAAGAACTTAATGGGTGTAATGGAAGGTGGTTCAGTTCCTGCACTGAGCAATCTTGAGGATGCCCTTAAATCTGAACAGAAGGTACATTGCTGGCATGCTTTCTGAATGTGTTCCTTCCGTCGTCCATTGTGGGTGGACTAAACAATCTTATTTTTGCGGCCACAAAATCAAATTTCATATGCCCACAAAAACTACAAGGATAGCAAATTTCCTGGCCAATACTATGAACAAATAATTGTCGGCATAAGCATTAATTGATGAATATCGCTGTCTATTTATATTTCCATTTGATTAACTTTGCTCACCATCTTCTTGTGTTGTATGCTGTGTTTTAAAAGTTATATCCTGTTTTGTATCATAGGCTCCTCCTGGTACCGCAAGGAGAAAGAGAAGATCAGAATCAAGGAGACAGTTTGTTGACTCAGCATCAACAAGGCCAAGTCCTCGTGGTTTTGGGGGTGGGAACTAGGTCTTAAGTGTCAGCTATGCGAACTACAGAGTGGCCTCCAGGCAAACAGTAAAAGAACCTTAAATTCATTCTCTCTCTCAGATCTCTCTACTTACGAAGTTAGAGTTTCATGGGTTCTTTGAGCTGTAAAAATTCAACACTGAAAATTCATCAATTAATGTATCCAAGCACGGAATCGCCACCTTGTGTCATGTAAGTACTGTACTTTTATCTTGGATGTATGTTAGCCAATGACAAGTGCATTGACTTGTGAGATTGAAAGCGAAAGCTAGAATGAAATGAGTTGTATGAAGAGCAATATAAAACATCTTAGATTCATGATTCCCTTGTGCCATTTTGACTATTCTTATGGATTCAGATTTAAATTCTTTTATTTAACATTCAATGAGAGCATTTACATCCCCATAATTTCCAAAAGTTAGTTAATACGGCAGATTTCAAGACAGGAATCAGAAGAAGAAAGTCGTTGAGACCCTTGAAACAATAACAACCTATTAGCATATGGGACACTTCTCTATGCTGAACTATGCCAAGTACTTGAACATAGTAGGGTCCTTGGAATCTCTTTCAATAAACTCTCGATTGATCAGGTCTTCAATCCGGCTCTTGATTGCTTTGATTTCAGGCTTGAAGGTGTGGCTCAACATCTCAACACACTCTGAAATTAGGTTTTGATAACCCAAAACTTTCCAGCTCTTCATTATCCGCACAAGGGCTGCATCTATGTTATGTCTCCTGTCCTTACCAACATCTTCATTAATCTTCCTTTTGTCATCAACTGGAGGTAAAGGGATTCTAATCCTCCTCTTTCTGTCAGTGAATTTCGCGTTGAATTCAAAAGAGTCAGATTGAGAAATCGTCTCTGTATTAGGCTCCTTATTGAGGATCTTATACTTGGAACATGACAGTGAATGCAGGACTCTGATCAAATCATCTTTGTTCAAGTTCAACTGAGTCAGAATTTCTGAAAAGCTCAATCTATCCGTATCATTGAAAAGCATAAGACAAGCAGCCTGATAAGTTGACACAATAAGTTCCATAGCTTTCTGCTCAAATTTGCCATTGACATGGCAATTTCCCAATGAATAAATCCATATGAGTTTTCTCGCTTTTGTTTTTGTTCCATAGAACTTTTTGAAAGATTCTACACCCTTGACCATCTCAGAAGGAAGGTTGAGATCAGAGAACTTATAACTAGGCCAGGATCCAGTTGTGAGAACCATAACTGATAAATCAAACTGGGGTTTTTCATTTGGGTTACTGGTAAACCAATCATCAAGAGCTGTCTGATTTTCCTTCGCAAGCACCATATCAGTTACCATCCCCTCCATCTTTGTTGTAAAATGCCCACCAGAATGCTGCTTCAGCTTACTTAAGAAAGTCTTATCATAGTCCTTATTAACACCCTTATCAAAAAGCAGCCTTCGAGCAAGCTTCTTCCTATAGAATTCAGCAAAAAGATCTTTATATTTGAAGTAGACAAGCAGCGCAATTACCTTATCCATTGTTCCTTCAACAGTTTCATCACTCAATTTCTCAGCATCACTATTCTTGAAAAGATTATCACAAAATGTAGCCAATATTTCGGCACTTGAAATTTCAACAATGGATTCATTACAAAGTACCTCAAAGGCTTCTTTCAGTGCCATTTGAAAAAGCTTGTGATCTCCAAAACAAATGCTAACATACACCGTGAATTTGTCATGGAACTTCAATACTTTCCCAACAAAATTCTGTTCCATGTTTGCAGTCTTATTCCTCACATCTTCCTCAGCCTGATGAACCAAAGCTTTCCCTTGATCTATAATATATTGCTTAAAAATACCCGCCACTGGCTCCAATCCAGTTGGTATTTCATCATACAGCCTGAAAATCCTGGAAAGATCATCAAACTTTTCTTCAATGATCAATGCACGGCATCCAGATTGCTCGTTTTCAAGCAATTGATTCCGGTGCACAACCAGTAACTCGTGTTGAACTTTCTCAATCAATTTTGACTCGCTGCACATATGGAAGTAACACACAGCTCTATCTCTTTCTTTCTTCAAACACTCCTCCGCTTTTATCATATACTCTGGACATGAATCATTCAAAATCCAACTATCAGCCTTGCGCAAATAATAACAACCCGTGTCATAAATCATCTGTTCTTCGAAATCCTGTTGGTAAAAGTCCAAATCTAGGATTCCTATCCGAACAAAAATATCCACAACCTTCTTGACCAAAGCTCTATCAATCTTCTCACCCTCTCGTTCCCCATCAATCAGAGCAATCACTGTATCTCTTACATCCCTCTTCAAATCTTTATAAACCCTATCACGAAAAACAATCACCGGAATGTCTATCAGCGAAGCAAGTCCTGGTTGACTATGAACATAAAACCGGTCAAGATACTCAAAGAACCGGAAAAGCCAATGCCCCATTACATTAATATTCTCCCATTGTTTGACAAACTCGCGTAACATGAACTCCCCTCGCTTGTCTCCGAAAGAAGGCAATATATCTGATTGTATATGCTCTTCAAATACCTCCCCGTACTTAGTGTAAAGCAGCTGCGAATATGAATAGTCCTGTGTAGAAGGAAGCTTGATACTGCAAAGATCATAGATTATTGTGTAAAGGGTCATGCATTCTTCAGAAGCGAAGGGAGGCTCTGGCAACCCTTTTAAGATTTTCTTCAGCTTTGAGATCCCTTGCTCCATTAAAGCCCATGATTCTTCAAAAGAAAGCTTCTTCTTTGATGCCATTGCTACAAAATAATTCAAGTGTTAGGAGTCTGAAACTAGTGATAAAATTGTTTTCCTAAACAACAAAGGAATGCAGATTTAAGACAGACAGCCTCAAAAATCCTGTCTTGCAACTGATAGGATCAATTTTTGTCTTGTGGGATCGGTGATGGGATTTAAAAACAGAGCTTTTGTCTTGTGCAAGGCGGGTTACAGTTACTTCGAAGGTAATCAGAAGCAAACTAAAAAACGACCACATAATATGATTACGACACTATGAAATACCCACAACACCCTCCCCTAAATAATATTGAAGTGGAAAAATAAACCTGGTGGGGATTTTTCACGCAGTGCTCAGAATGTGAAGTGGGGGAGACCGGAGTGAAATGGGTGACAAGAACAAGAGAAAATCATAGAAAATACAGTCAGAAGACTGGAGAGGGTGAAAGGAAAAAAAAAAGATGGGAAAAGACTGCTATACCCTCAATCTTTAGGATATGTTCGGGAGCTTAGACATCGATCGAGTTAGATTTTAGGATTACAAAATTAATTTGGAAATTTATAAAAATAGCCAAAAATTTTGTACAGATATCTAAAATAACTAATTAAATTTTTTCTATCATATGTAGCCATATATTTATTGTATAAATTTAAATACTCTCAGATCTATAAAAACCAACAAATTTCACACATTCTCAACTAACGATTTTTAAAATCCATCACACCCTAATCCCTAAAACTCACCAACTAATCATCAACTCATCAACTAGAAAGCAAAAAATTGAGGTTAGTATTTATTTTACAATGTATAGTTTTTATTTTCGATTAATCAAATTTATGAGTTATTTTGAGTAAATATGAGCCAGACGAACCAAAGCGTCTACAGGCGCATGTCGCACATGGGACGGTGCACTGCCGCACTGTAATAGGTTCTGTAAAATCGTGCCTCGTATTTACTCAAAATAACTCATGTTCTAATTTTTTTTAAGTACTAATTTTTTTCTTTCTTAGGCTTAATGGAATCAATTGTTCTTCAAATGTGTTTTGATGGATCATAAGAGGAATTGACAGATGGTCGTGTTGAGTACAGAAATAGAAAAAATAGAGCTTTTTTAGTTCCGAAAAATTGTACGTTTGATGTATTTCTTTCAAGAGTATATGAAGTTTTGCAAATAAATCCGAATGATTACAGTATTAAATTGAAGACAACTTTACAGTCGAGATGTTCTACCCAACCCGTATGCTCAATACCAATAGATATAGTTGATGATGAAATGATAAGAGTTTTAATACATATGAGCTCTAATTCGGTGAATGAGGGCTGCATCCCTGTTTTTGTTAGCAAATTTCTTAAAGTAAGAAATCAAGAGAATGTTCAAGAAGAGAATGTCGTTACACTGGCAGTTGTTGAAGAAGAAGTGTTACCGCTGACGACCTCACTGCAACAAGGTTACTCTCCCTTCCATTACAATGATGATCGCATTAATGACATGAATAATACAACGTCAAATAGCATTAATGTTGATTCATACCATAGCCCAATTGACGATGGGGACGATGATTTTGAGTATGCTCCTATTGATGATGATAATAATCATTTGGATAATTCTTACGATTATGGGGATGAGGATGATGAGGATGATGGAGATTATGGAGGTGATGGGGATGATGAGCATGATGAGGATCAGTTAGTGATAGGAAAGATTTGCCTCACTTTCAGAATTGTCATGATCTACACCAAAGTCGGCCTATTATTCCAAGGCCCCATTCGAATGGCGTACAAGTTGACACTCTTATAAGTATTGCACCAGTTTTGTCTTCAGACTTGGTCACTCCATATTTTGTTAGACATATTGGGTGTAATGATATTTGTGTGGGCAAGTTGTTCAATTCCAAATATAATTTAATGTTGGAATTGCGCAAAGTTTCCTTGAAGGATAAGTTCGATTTCAAGGTTGCAAGATTTACATCGACACGTTTCGAGGCACATTGTACTTCAATTTCGTGTAAATGGCGTCTTCGGGCAAAAAGAGCATCAAATGAAGAGAATGTACATTGGGTAGTGATGAGATGTGACAATATACACACGTGTCGTAACGAGCCGAGGGGCCTTCGTCAAGCAAGAAGTCGGGTTATTGGTCATAGTATCACGAATAAATTTATTCAGGAGAAGCGGATATATACTACAAATGACATCATAGCAGACATTCAGCAAGAATACAATATTCGCTTATCATACCAACAGACTTATCAGGCTAGAGAATTGCCCTTGAGGTGATATGAGGAAGTCCATCATAATCATATAATTTACTTCCCAAGTACTCTCATGTTCTGGAGAAAGAAAATGAGGGTACAGTAACTGCTCTTAAATTGGATGGGAATAATAATTTCTTGCTAGAGTATCAGACCAGTGATTGCAGTAGACGGTACTCATCTCAAAGGTTTATATCGCGGAACAATGTTTATGGCAACCTGCTTAGATGAAAATAATCAATTGTATCCGCTTGCTATTGGGATTGGGAATTCCGAAAATAATGGTTTGTGATGAATTTGCATAGAGTAATTGGTGATATTTCAGATTTAGTCATTATTTCCGATCGATGCAATTCTATTCAAAGAGCTGTTATGAAGATATTTCGTAGTGCTACCCACGGCATTTGTTTCTACTATGTCAAAGGTAATGTCAAGTCGAAATTTAGGATGTCAAAAGCTCTTTGGAATAAGTTTGAGCCCGCATTTATAAATGCAGCTAAGGAATACAGATGTGAAGAGTTTAGAACACAACTTGAGGGGTTATGAGGAATGCATTCTGGGGCAGCTGATTACTTAGAGAATAATGTGGACACATGTAATTGGGCACGATCTCAATTCAATGGAAGGAGGTACAGCATTCTAACCACTAATATTGCGGAAAGTGTAAATTCTTTGATGTGGGAACCTCGAAAATTTCCTATAACTCATTTGGTTGACCATTTCCGAAAAACATTGCAACAATGATTTTATCACAGGAAAATAATGGCAGAATCAATGAGTACTCTTTTAACAACGTGGGCAAATAAAATAGTATCTGACAGAAAAGATCAAGCTGAAAGAATAAATGTTCGTCCGGTGTTTGAGCATAAATTTCAAGTTTGAGGTAGTGGTGTAAAGGAAGGGTTAGTTGACAGCGCGCGACAGGTGCCTGTCGTGCGCGCGATGGCTGCCTATAGCGCGAGAGTGATTTTTACCTGTTTCGTCTGTGATTTCTACTCTTATTACACCTATACTCCACCTGACAATCACACCATCAACGCTTTAATCTTGCAATAAATCATCAACTATTTAATCTAATCTAAGGGGCATTTTATCGAGCACCTCGCGTACCATTCTTTAAACTTAAATGTCACTTAACAATCTCCAATATTTATGGTCAAACAATCCTAAGCTCATCTATATGCATCCATACACTGATTTTTCATCAATCAAACTTATCAAAATATAAATAAATTAAAATTTACGAAGTGAAAATTATCAGAAATTACAAAATGGAGGATGATAGAAACCCGCCGGAGTTGAGTTCACTGTTAAAAACCCGCCGTTTGGGGGTTATCGGAGGGAGCCAATGGAAGACTTTGGTTTTGAGAGAGATTGGGTATTATGGAAAAAAAAAAAAAAAGAGTAAATGGTTAAGGATGATAGAAAAAATATAAATAATTATTTTAGATATTTGTAAAATTTTTTTAGTTATTTTAGTAAATTTTTCAAATTAATTCGTCTTCTCACATGTTTGGCTGTTAAGGTCAGAAAATTTAGTCCAATATTATTGGGATTATTAGTCCTTATTTTCATGTGAATTTAAGTATGATTAAGTTGATAAGATTAAAATGAAATCTTTTTATTCTCTCTATAATTCTTCTCTTTCATATTTAATTTTAAATTAATTATGGAATAGAATTTTAATACTGGATATAATATAAAATTCTTTATTATTTTATAAGTCCCAAAATATTTTTTTAAGTTCTCTCAATTCAAATAGAAACCTATCATCTCATTTGTATTTTTTTCATTTTTCCTTCACTTTCATAAAACTCCAAAACAGTTCGTACATCCCAACTAAATAAAACACGTTATGTCCTAATAATATAAATTTATTATTTTTAATAAGTTTCACCCTTCTTTTTGATTTATCTTAAAATTTACTAAAAACAAATACGATCACTTTTCTTAAATGTTTACTTTTATAAAATTCTAACCTCTCCAAACTTTAAAATGGTTTAACTTTAAGTTTATCTAAGAGATTATATCTTTTATTTATTTATTATACTTTTTTGAAGGTTATTTTTATACTATCCTCTCATAAATAGACCATCTTTAAATCATCACTTTTATTCAATTTGCCTTTATTTTTTTATAAAGATAAAAAAAAATTATCAATCCATACTTTTTCCTTTTTTTTTTTAAATGCCAGTAACTTGAGACTGTTTTTACTAGTAAAAAATAATTTAAAAATAATCAATTATGGTGAAAGATGATGTGAAATTTATTACTGTTTTTTTTTAAAATAGAAGTTGCTAACTAAAAAAATAATTAATATATTATTGATTATTATCCGCAAAACTGTATTTATTGAATTATAAACAACAAGTCTATTTAAAAATAAATAAGCAAGGAATCCTTTTAAGTTATTTTTTGAAAATAATATTTGGTGGTCATGAAATGATTATGATTGCATTTAGGTTAAAAGAAAAAATTCACAAACAATTGCGGTTAATTAAATCACATTGAACTAATAATATCAGAACAAAAATTAGATTATTTTAGGTAAAAAACAATAGGCTAAAATATTCCAAACTTATTTCTATTTTTATTTTAAATACAAATTTTTTATACTCAACAAAATGCAATAACCCAAAACTACAAAAGCTCTTCATCACGTTCAGGCCAATTCAATCTCCAACAATAAACTAAAATGTCAGTGTCTCTTTCGCTTTTTCTCCCCTTGACTCCGCCCTCTCTTCATCATTCTTCTTCTTCTTCAACCTTCAAACTCAAAACCCCATTTCCAAGACTTCCTTTTCACTTTCATTGTAAAACCTCCCTTGAACCACTTAACGCCGTTGAGCTCCCTTCACTCCTCCCTTCTTCAAAGCCTCTGTCACTAATCAAACCCTACGTTCAATCCCACTACAAAAGCATCATCGCCGGCTGGCTCTGCAGTGTCGTTTCGGTCTTTTCACTCTCCAAAATAATCCCCAAAATCGCAACTTTGTCATCCAACTTGTGCATGGACAAATTGAAGAGTGAATGGTGGGTTCTTGGTGTTTTTGTTTTGGCCAGATTGGTGGCTACTTATTGGCAGCAAGCGTTTTTGTGGGACGCGGCGTTGGGTGCTGTTTACGATGTAAGGGTTAGTGTGTTTGAGAAGGTTTTGCAGAGAGAGCTGGCTTTTTTTGAAGGTGGGTCGGGCGTTTTGAGTGGAGATATTGCGTTTCGGATCACTGCTGAGGCTAATGATGTTGCTGATACCGTTTATGCACTGCTCAATGTGAGTAACTGGCTAATGATGTTGATGATACTGTTTATGCACTGCTGAATGTGAGTAACTGTTATCTACTTATATGTTCATAAATATAGAGTGTGTTATTGTGTGTGACTGTCTGCACAAAGAATTGAGCTTTTTTTTTTTCCCTTTTTACTTCTAGTAGCTCTTTGTAGTTGGAATTTTGACTGAAAACAAACATTAGTGTGGGTGTGTGTGTATATATCTATATATATAGAGAGAGAGAGAGCTTGAAAGCATAAAAGATATTTAGAGCTTTATGAAGAGATAATTTGCTTAAGCAGTATGTTAACAGGATCAGAAATTTATGCGTATGAAGTTTTTGGATTTGTAGGAAAGTATCATGGTGGAATTGTTTGTGTATGAGCTGAAATTAGTGGGGGAATAGTTAAATGATTAAAGGGTTGGTTGAGTATAATTTATTTAATGGATTTTTGGGTAAAATTCTTTGGTGAATTTTGGGAAGTGTTTTAAGAATTCTGACAGTGCTTAGAATTTTGATGTTTCAATGTTTTTTTGTTGTGACTTAGTGATTTATTTTGTATGATGGATTTTACTGTTTGTGTGCGACATGGTAGTGGACTAATTTAATTATTATACGAGTTAGTTATGCTATCTGTGAGATTTCTCCAACTTGGAACTTCTGATTTGTAAAGTTTAATTTGTATGTCAGACAATTGTGCCTAGTGTACTGCAGTTATCAGCAATGGCAACTCAGATGTTGGTTATCAGTCCTGTCCTATCATTGATTTCGGCCCTGGTAAGAAGAGTATTACCTGAATTCTTGTTTGGTCTTGTCATCCTTGTTTCTTATGTCAACATGTCATGTACTTTGATCTTGGGTGTGTATAATTTTTATGTGGTTTTATTGTAGGTGATTCCTTCTATGGCTCTTGTTATAGCCTATCTAGGTGAAAGACTTCGCAAGATATCTAAGGAGTCACATCTTAGCATTGCTAGTCTATCAGCCTACCTTAATGAGGTAATTTTGTTTTTCTTTGATTCTCTGTTTTACAGTTTCATGACTGCTATAAATTTTTAAGCAGCTTGCAAGTGGTCCAAGTTGCTTCCTAAGTCTTGCTGCCCTTTGTTACTGTGTCGGTCTTATTAATCTCTCTCTCTCTCTCTCTCTCTCTCTTCAAGACAACAACTTATTTGGCATCAACCTTTATATTAGATGTTCTGTCATCGGGTGTTAGGTGGTACATCTATGTAATATGTTGTTATTTATGGTAGGTCCTCCCAGCCATTCTTTTTGTTAAAGCAAACAATGCAGAGATGTGTGAGAGTGCCAGGTTTCAGAGGCTAGCTCATTCCGACCTTTGTGAACGTTTGAAAAAGAGAAAAATGAAAGCACTCATCCCTCAAATTGTACAAGTTATATATTTTGGAGCGTTATTTATACTTTGTGGTGGGTCACTGCTGGTTTCTGGTGGTTCTTTTGATGGATGTAGCCTGGTTTCGTTTATAACATCATTAGTGTTCATGATTGAACCCATCCAGGTAAGGTAACATGTGCTTCATTTCCCTTCTCATGCTTTCAGTTTGATAATTATTAGTAATAAGAAGATACAGTTCTTGGATTCTGCATTTCATGGGTCTTTGGCTCAGTGCTGGGAGTATCATTCAGACTTTGGACATAATTTTTAACTGCAGCATGGCTTTGAAGTCATATTGTGTAGTTTACTTGTCCCATGTTCAAGATAAAACTACTTTTTGACAGTCTCTTGGTGCATTTTATCATCTCAACAAGCCA
The DNA here is from genome assembly GCA_025617385.1 of Murraya koenigii. Classification (NCBI taxonomy): domain Eukaryota; kingdom Viridiplantae; phylum Streptophyta; class Magnoliopsida; order Sapindales; family Rutaceae; genus Murraya; species Murraya koenigii. The sequence goes on from CM046819.1 coordinate 20,409,697, forward strand.
CCTAAAACATTATGCTAATCACTGGTGCTATTCTGGTTCAGCTTTTGAGGGGCTGTCTTAAGTAATCAATCTGAAAATAAGGAATCACGCAGGGTGTTGGAAAAGCATACAATGAATTCAAGCAAGGAGAACCTGCTATTGAACGCTTGTTTGATTTGACCAAGTTTAAATCAAAGGTAATTTATAATTTGATTGACTGTATTTTCTTTTCTCTGAAAGTCTTTGTACACTTACATTAAAATGTTTTAGAAAACTTTTCAAGTGATTTGAATGAAATGCACAAGAGTATGGGGGGCCAATTTTGAAAAATTAGAAATACAAAATGAAATTGTGAAACTCGTTGTTTTATTGTAGATCACTTAGATGTGCTTGGCGTGTTACTTGCCTTAATTTGTACTTTTATAAATGCCTTGTTCGTGCTGAATGATTTTCTGCATCATGTTTCTAATATTTGTTTTCAGCAATTAGGACACAGTTAATATGGTATTTCAATATTGTTCTTGAATATAGGTGATTGAGAAACCGGATGCTGTTACTTTAGACCATATAAATGGAGACGTGAAATTTTGCAATATCTCATTTAAGTATGTGGACAGTATGCCCCTTGTTTTGGATCAACTGAACCTGCACATCAGAGCTGGAGAGACTGTTGCTCTTATTGGGCCATCTGGAGGAGGGAAGTCAACCCTTGCAAAATTGCTGCTTCGCCTTTACGATCCCTTATCTGGTGAGCCATCTGAACAATTGATCTTTCTTTATGCTGCCATGAATTTAGTGAGTTATGGACTTTTAGAAACTTCTTTTCATTTTATTAAGAGTGCATAACTGTTTTCCTCATATTAACAGGCTGTATACTTGTTGATGACCATGATGTCCAGAACATCCAATTGGATAGTTTGAGGAGACATGTTGGTCTGGTTTCTCAAGATATTGTGAGTGACTGGCAACAATACTTTTAGTTATTGAATCCTTTCGTCTATATACTACTGTATACTTTCTTCGAGATAGGAACTTTGCCATACAGACTCTCCAAGTGTATTTTGACCAGAGAATGATTGTTAACTTGTCTGCGCTTTGGCTGAAGAGTCTTCAACTTGAGTTTGTTTCATTTTCTGTGTTTGATTTATCCACATAACTTTAAATAGCTTTTGAGTCAGAAAATTATGACTATCATGCACTTAATGAGCAAGTGGTTGTCCAATTTCTTATATTTGTTAATGTTTGCTTCATGGTAGTCTTTGTCCTGCTTTTAGTTGGAAAAATGTAGAGAGTTCAGGAAACAAGTTAATTTCTTACAATGCTAACCTTAGTGCTTGCTTCTGAGTTCCATATGAAGGGTACCCTTTTGCTGGTTAATTAATAAATTTAGTTTATGCAACGATGACTTCCTAGATACATGAACATGCGGCTATGTGTGAAGCTCTTTTCAAACTTTATTATATGACTTATGTTGTGTATATCAGACACTTTTTTCAGGGACAGTTGCTGAAAATATTGGGTATAGGGATCTGATGACCAAAATTGACATGGAGAGGGTTGAGCATGCAGCAAGAACAGCAAATGCTGATGAATTTATTCGAACACTTCCACAGCGATACAATACCCATATTGGACCAAGGGGCTCAAGCTTAAGTGGAGGTCAGAGGCAAAGGTTAGACTAAAGCCTTAACTATATCCCGATTTGTAATTTGATAGGCTTCACCATGTAAAAGAGTGCTGTGTGGCTTCTTTTCTAGGGAAATAATGGCTGGCTTTATTCATAACGTATTTTAAAGACCGGCTTATTGTCAGAATATGATATTAGGTTATTTAAATTCTCAAAACTTTTCAACTGCTCTGCTTGCTCACAAATGCAGACTAGCTATTGCAAGGGCACTCTATCAGAATTCCTCTATATTGATTTTGGATGAAGCAACTTCTGCTCTAGATAGTAGGTCTGAGTTACTGGTGAGACAAGCCGTGGACCGCTTGCTGGGGCATCATACTGTAAGGGAAAAATAATACTCTTCCTCTATGGTCAAACTATGTTCTTATATTTGGTCCTTTTCATTTTCTTTCAATGTGAGAACAAATGGTGAATTTTTTCCATGGCTCTAGAACTATTATCCTCAGCAGTGTGTATGTGAATTTAGCTAAAGCATTAGTGGGATTGGCTGGGAATTAGTTATTTAGTTTCACACATTTATTTCTCTGCCTTTGATGATTCAAACATTGTACTCAAAACATGGTATGCACTTTCAGGTGCTTGTCATTGCCCACCGTTTGGAAACAGTTATGATGGCAAAACGTGTATTCCTTCTAGATAACGGGAAGCTTGAAGAGCTAAATCGGTCTACTCTTCCGGGCAGTGATCATGACTCACTGGTATCAGCTGGACTTGTTATTTGAGGGCATTGCAAAGGATCAGAGACTCGTGACACGCCTTCACCACCTGGACTTATGATTCAAGGGCAATGTAAAGATTCACAGAGGTTGTCCATAACCACAGTTACCTAGCATTAATAATAAGCATAGGAAGCCAGGTTTACACTTCCTACAGGGAGACAAATAATGAACCAATCTTCTATTTCTGCATTCAAATCTATGGCTTTTATGGCAAATGTTTATTTCCATTTGTGAATATAACTTAATTTGTTCTGTATAGAAATGGTTATAAGGTTTTCAGCTATCTGTATTTTCTAGTTTTGAGATTATTGGCTGTGCACTTGCCGACAAGATTCTGCTCAATGAGTGTGATTGTTTGAAATTGTTGCAAGATTAAGATTTCATGCTTGAACTTATAAATGTCATGTAAAACCCATTTTCCTTTGGCAACAAAGACTTGGAATTATATTCTTACAATTAGGGATGGCAAAAGAGCCCGACCCGAATTTTGGCTCGGTTGGTCCGGCCCGATTATTTTGAGCTTTAGTCCGAGCTTAGAAGTTAAAACTCAGGCTCGGGCTTTAATTTTTAGGTCCGATAAAATTTGAATTCGGGCTCGAGTCTTATGTGGCCCGGCCTGACTCGACCCGATCATTTACTAAATTAAAAAAAATTACATCGACACGCATGCATGATACATCACAGATTGAATGAGTGCTTTTATTTAGTATAAGACATGAGTGTTGATTTTTTTATGTTGAGTTGTGGAATTGTGTTTTTATTTGTACAAGACATAAGTTTTTTTTTTTTTAATGTTGGGTTGTAGAATCGTGTAGTTTTATTTAGATATCGATGAATTTTATTTTTTTCAAATGACACAAGTGCAAATTAAATTTTGAATATAAGTTGTGGGTATGTTGTGCTTGGAAATAAATCAAACAATTAAAATAATTAAACACATATTTGAGACACTAGGTGAATAAATCAAATAATTAAAATAAAATAAAATCGAGATATCAGATCTGACTCACTGACCCGACCTCGACCGAATCAGGTCCGACTAAGCCCGACCCAAAATAAAAATTATCGGACTTTTTATCGGGTCGGGCCTTGTCAGGCCCGAGCCCGACCCGACAAATTGCTATCCTTACTTACAATATAATTGCAATTCAAGATTATACACAAGCTCTAGATTTCACCTCATATTTCCTTTAATTTTTGCTTTAGTAGTAAAGAAAGAGAAGTATGTAACAATAGTTGTAACAGTTAAGGGTTTACAATTTTTTAAAAAAATTAATTTTCAGATATAATAAAATATAAACTGCCATTTAACAATTCACAAATATTTGGGTTATATCAGAAAAAATAAAGTGAAAATTAAAATAATAAAAAAACGAGTGGCATACTTAAAAGACTTATCAGATGCGTTGTAGAGGATCCATTGGCCCAAATTGAGGCCCAAAACGGTGCTCTTCATTCAGTTTTCTTCATACGAAAAACCATCGCTTTTCATCTTCATTTTACCGCCTTAAGAATCCCGCGCTCTTCGCTCATAAACAGGTATCAACCTAAAACCCTAAATCTCCCGCTCTCTCTCTCTCTTTTTTTGTTTGATTGATCATTTTGCTAGTGAATATTGGGCCGAATTTTCGTAGCCAGTACTATATTTTTATTTTGAATCTGTTGAAAGTGTAAGTATGAGCTAGTAATTTTATTTTTGGGCTCAAAAATGGGTATCAAATTTAGATTTAATATTTAACTTGTTTGTTATTTTAAATTAATTATTTTGAATGTCACAAACGACACTATCCCGTGACCGTAAGCTCTCGTTTCTCATGTTGTTGATTGTTCCAATTTAAGTTTATTGAAGAATTGTCACTCATACTTGTGTTTATTATCGTGGAATAATTTATCTTCAAATTAAAATCTTTTACGAAAATGAATGCAATTAGGCATATAATAAGTTGTCTGAGATTGGTGTGTTTTGTTTGTTTTACAGGAGGATAATGGATACATCAAACCCTGCTGTGTTTGTTAATGGAGGGCTGCTGCGCATGCATGTAGGGCGGAGGATCCGCACTGTGATTCAGGTTATACAATCTGACGGTGGGGGTGTAACTGGAAAATCCACAGATGATCACCAGCTAGTTGTGAAGGGTCCCCAACCGGGTTTTCCTTTGACAACCTTTGTTGAGGTTATTGGCATAGCTGAAACTGATAGATCCATCCAAGCTGAAATTTGGAACAACTTTGGAAACACGTTTGGTATGACTCAAGTTTCAACTTCTTTATCAACTTTTTTTTTCTTTGTTTATTTTTCTTTAATTGGGGTTTAACCTAGGTGAATGCCGTCTTATATTTCGGTGTCAGCATGACTAGTTCCTTTACCAAATTCTTGGCTTCTTGCTGCCATGTCACTTTGCAGGGTTTCTTTTTAGAAATGACATGTTAGAATATAACTTACTTTCAGCAGAAACTGCTTTATTGTGTTTGAATTGGCTGAAGTTGATATCATTGACAATTACACAGACCATCTTCTTCAAAATATAGCTTGAAGCTTTAACAATTGCTTTGTAATAGACTTTTAGCCAACAAAATTGCCAGGCCATATTCTTTCTGAAATATGTAAAAGATGTATGCCTATGGACACACACACATGTAGTTGTATATTCGTTCTTCTTTGTGGTTCTAAAAGCTTTTCTTGTTTTCTAAATGGTTGGCAGACACTCAAAACTATAATCACCTTTGTCAGCTTGCAAATGGGGAGTTCAAACACTTATTCATCTGACGAACAACAGTCATACCTGTTATGAAGAAATATGTTGCTTTGCCCCCTATGGTAATGTGTATAGGTGGGATATGTGATGTAAGTCTTGTAGTTTTTTTTCTTCTGTCGTGGAATTCTAGGAATCTATGTTTGAGTCTCCTGGAGTAAAGCATGGCTGAAGTTTGGGTGACATCTTTAGTGCATTTTGTTTTCTCATGAAATGGGAGCCATTTGTTTCCTAGATTATTGCTATTTTTGTGATTTCTCGCAAAAGATAATCCATCAGTTGTCTTCTTGAAGACTACTATTGTTGGTTGCACAAAACAAAATAACGAAATGCAATTACCAAGCTGTGCCACGCTGGTTAAGAAAATGTGGTGAGTTGATGGTATTTGCAATTGATTTCTACTTTCCAGAGACCTTGTAGGATACGATATTAATTTTCTGGCAAATTCTAGTGGTTCTTTCCATGTATTTTGTTGATCGAAGGAGGCGCTGAAGGCGCAAACTAGAATTAAACGAAGTTTACGAACACCTTATTACGATGTGAAAAATGACAAATTAAACAAAGCCTGAAATTTTTAAAAATTCTGTAGTCTCGAACTCACTTTGGAAATGTAAAGAGTTTGACCCTGCGTGTCATTCATTTGTCTGGGTAGAGCACACTAAGGTTCCCAAATGAATTTATTGGCTTATTATATCTTTTTGTTATAAAAAAATATAAACAAAAATTCTTATAAATTTTATAGTTTCATTTATTTTCAATTCTAAAAAACTTTAACTCATCGTACATAATGAAGTCATGCATTACATTATACTATTACATAATACTGTCATGTATATTATGATCACATTTTATACTATACTATAAGGTCATATATTTCATAAAATTGTCTTGTATTGCATTACACTATAGTGTTATGTATTTCACAATACTGTCATGTATTTCATGATTATATATTGTACTCATGTATTGTGTGAAAGTGTCTTATATTGTGTTAAATAAATATAGGTATTTTAATCTTTTTAACGTGTATTTTAATATTTTTAATGCGATCAATAGTTCATTAGGAATGAAAATTAGCTAAGGGGTCAAGATTCATAACCAAAGTTAAATAGGTCCATAACTTTATAATTTCACATCAAAGTTTCCCTGAGAATTGAAGTATATTTCATCAACATCCACCACTAAATTACAAAGAAGCTGCTTACTTTAGTAATTTGGATTTGTTATTATCAGTGAAAATGATGAATTCATCTATTTTTGTTTACTTTTATTTTGATAGTTGCCTCTTTCACTAATAAATATTGCGATATGTTGAAATGAGTTTCATGCTAACATTGTTGTTGACCTAGGATATTAGAGGATTTAGGTTCTTTTTTTTTTTAGAAACATTTTATTTCACACGAACAACATACAATGCAGTAAAATGCATGTAAAAATACATTAAGATCTCTTTACAATCCATCTATTACAGTATCCAAATGGTCAAATCATTGTATTTTCACATTGAAGATCGGGATGAAAACTAGTGCAACAGAGACTTCACTATAAGAAATATCTCCTCCAACAAAAGTTGTACAAAAATCTAATTTAAGCCTTATCAGAAAGCCCCTTATATTTTTCATGTCATCCTCTTTCAACTGATTAATTTCTTCCAATGAATATTGTGACAAATTTTCTACTGAGATCCGTCGATTGTAGCAAGCAATCATATAGAACTGAACTTAAACTTGCAAGATAAAAAAATAAAATAGACAACCACCACCATAGATAAAGAGATCTAGAGGTAAACAACCACCATTATGGATCAAGAGCTGTAGGGGTAAACCACCACCATAGATCAAGAGATCTAGATGGACAAAAAGACCAAATAAAATAAGAAATAAACAAGCAAAAGATATTTTCGCCGATGAAACAAGATGTGTTTGTGAATTGTTGTAGAATATGAGAAAAAAGTGGTTAGAGAGAAGTTTCTAATAACTAAGAATTAACATTATTGGAGGATTTAGTCTGTGCATTAACCAAAGTAAAAGTTTAATTCATCGTTATGGATTGCACAGTACAAGCACAATCTTTTAAAAGTGGCATTTTAGAGTAATTTACGAACTTCAATAAGTAATAATAATATCTTTGTGAAGACCTCACATGAATGTTGAAATGTAGTAAATCAAAATAGTAAAAATTAAATGTCTTACATTAGCTTAATAAAATTTTTACTGTAGTCAGAAGCAGAACTTAGAAGAAATAGGCAGGGACCACAGTCCCTATAAAAAAAATTTAAAAATCAATATGCAAAATAAAAATACTTATACAAATAAAATAAAGAAGCCCATGGAAAAAAAATGAAAAAGAATCAAATTGTCAATTATTAGTGGCTCACCACCCCTTTATTTTTATAAATAAAAATAATAATTTTTGTTATTTAGGCTCTAGATATATTTTTTGTTAGGAAATATGTCTTATTTTTCAATAAGAATTTCATAATATTTTTTATTATTTAGTAATTTTCTTATTTAACATGATTTCTATTTAAGGAATAAGTAATTTCTCATTTGAGATTTGACTTATTCAACAAAATATAACTCCTATAAAAAAATGAATACTTATGTTACAAAAAATAATCACTATATATATAGGAATGTTTGGTTCACTTGTTTATACAACATAACACATCAATTAGTTATCTATAAGTAGACAATTTATAGTGTGAGAGAAACAATAAGTCTATTGAAAGATTGAGTGTTATTATAATTTTCGGTGTGAGAAAAAATATTAGATTGATTGTAATAATTTTTATATTATATGAATGATTTTATTATTTATTATTTGTTTGATATTTTTTATCGCAGGATTCAAAATTTCCTAACATTTTTTAAGAAAAAATAAGTATAAGAAACTCTAAATATTGTACAATGTATTTTGTACTTTACTCCTTTTGAATGTGGTTAGGATCTGACACACCATAAGGGACCTCGTTGTGGGCATGCTAACGTTTGAGGACATTACACAAATTAATAAACATTCGAAGGACTTGCTGTTAAACAATTATGCGAGCTTGCCGTTTTATCTGATAAAACCGATAAGCTAGGGCAAACAAATCCATATTGAGCCGAACCAACTCCATAACCCCGCGAAAAAGAGAGGGGAAATAAAAGAAAAGAAAAAAGAAAAATTTGCACAAGTTATTAATCTGAATCGAAAATTAGGGTTTTGCCCAACATTCACCAATCACTAATTGAGTTCTCTGCGAGGAATTTGGTGTAATTTCGACCTCTCTTAACCGGTATACTCTCTCTTTCTCTATTTGCTTTTATCAAATTTTATATTTTGTCTTTTGCCCGTTTTTCTTTGAATACCTGAAATCTAGTGAGAGTAGATTTGTAAGGTAGGTTAAACTGAAAAAAAAGAAGATTTTTTTCTTTTCTAAAAAATACTTTCTGTAGTATTTGGGAAGCACTAATTTTGTTTATAGAGATAGTAAATGGGATGTTTCTTGGAAGTTGCTATTGCCGTTCATCTTCAACTGGGTTTTAGCTTGTGTTAGGAATTAAGATATGTTACAGGCTTTTACAATATAGGAAATGTTCAGGATGAATGTAGAAAATATTCCAAATAGTGCCTGCATTCTGTCAGGAATTGGAAAGGTAGAAATTTGCATAAGAGGTACTAAATTGCATGTTGTACAATATTGGTGCTTGTTTTCTTATGCTTTATCTGGATGGGAAAAAATGCGTTATTTAAGGTGTGTTCTATAATATAGGAAACGAGCGTGATTCAATTTGAAAATGTAGATAATAGATAGGGCTGGCAAAAGAAGACTAGATTCACTGATTCACTTTTCAAGGTGACTTAAGTGTTCTGTAAGCTTTTTGGCTAAATGTTAAATGAAAATAAAAATAGGGTTCCATGACATGTTAACTAATGATGACTATCAACTGGTGCTCACATGTAGATTAGTTTTTGTAGTGTAAGTATTTAATAGTTTTTCTCTTGGTATTCATAGTATATCCTTTCATGTTTCTTCATGATGAAACTTCGTTTTACACCAAAAGAAAAAAAAAAATTGAGTACAAACCATGCGTACTTTATGTTTGTATTATAAAATGTTTAAGTTTGTGAAACATGAATATAAATTGAGGATTCCTGTCAGCAGGTTAGAATTGCTAAGAGAATCGTATTGCAACTCTCAGATATGTGTTTAGAGGAGAGATGTTGATAGTGGAAATCATCTATCTGGGTCTGGAAAAAGCCTGTCTTCATAACCCAACCCAATCACTAATGTTGTTGCTATATTTCGACACTATCATGCACGTTTGGTTTCTTCTAAATAACAAATTTTATATTGGAGAACATTTTACCTTTTCCTTTGTTGCTTTTGTCTTGGATTGTCTTACTGCTTTTAAATCATGCCTTTATGTATTTCAGCACGAGCAAAACAATCTCTCATTCGTTATATTTTGTTTTGTTTTCTGTCCTCGTGGTGAATGTATTTTTCCAGATATGTAGTTAAACAATTAACCTGGCCACTGTTTTTGGTCAACTGCCATTTCTATTATCTTAAATTCGAGGAGTTCACTGCTACATTTTGCTTTCACCTATTGAGCATCATCTCCTCTTGATTATCTTTCAGAATTCTGTTTTTCTCTGTCTCTATTGCTATTTTTACTATATTTGAACCCTTATTTGAGAATCATTCACATTGCAACCTTGGAGCCATATCTCATGGCACAGATTCAATCACAATTCTTACTCTGCAACTCCATTTGGCCTCTCATTTTGTTTCCACCTTTCAATATATGTATTCTGTCTCCTTTGGCTGCTTCTCTGGCTTCTGTGATTTCTGCACAGTTGCCTTGCAAGCTTGCTTTAATAGATACATAAAATGCCAAGGACAAGGGGTAGCACAGCAGCAGCTGATAATCCAGATGCACCTGAAAATCCTACTGAGCGTGAAAAGCTCATAGAATCTGAAGAGCGAGTAGACCTTGCTGAAGATAATGACCCTGAGGAGGAAGTAGAGGAAGAGGTTGAGTATGAAGAGGTCGAGGAAGAGGAAGAAGTGGAGGTAGAAGAAGAAGTGGAAGAAGAGGTGGAAGAGGAGGAAGAAAATGAGGATGCTGCTGATGGAATCGATGCACAGAGGGACTATGATGGTGATGAGGAGATGAAAGTTGCCGAGTCAGACAAGGATGACGAGAAAAAGAAGCATGCTGGGCTTCTTGCACTTCCTCCGCATGGGTCAGAGGTGTATCTTGGTGGCATTCCTCATGATGCTTCTGAAGATGACCTGAGGCACTTTTGCGAATCTGTAGGAGAAGTCACAGAGGTAAGACATTCCTGATATATCCTCTCAGTTATTCTCTATCTTCAGATTGACCAACTTTTATATGCATTTGACAGGTTCGGATAATGAAGGGTAAAGATTCAGGTGAGACTAAGGGCTATGCTTTCGTGACATTCAGAACTAAAGAGTTAGCTTCCCAGGCCATTGAGGAGCTAAATAATTGTGACTTGAAGGTAACATAAGCTGCCATTTGGTTTTTTTCTTTTTCCTTTCATATACTTATTTCCATTACTCACCATTACAGGGTGATGCTGCTTTTCATTTGTGTATATTTGTACCTTTCTATATGATATTTATTACATTTATCTGTTTCGAGTTAAATTTTAATATTTCCCACTAAGAGAGTTCCCTGGTTCTTGTGGTATTGGTGTTTGTGCTTAACCACTTATTTCTTCTACAGGGAAAAAAAATAAAGTGCTCAACAGCTCAAGCAAAACATCGTTTGTTCATTGGTAATGTTCCTAGAAATTGGGGTGAAGATGATATGAGGAAGACTGTAACAAAGATAGGACCAGGAGTTATTTCTATTGAGTTGGTGAAGGTCTGACCTTAATATCTAAAATTGCTTTTTGTTTGAGATAGTATTATTATGTTGTTAATTGTTTTTGTTAGTTGCCTCTGTTGTCATTTATTTCCATAACTTTTTTCACTGCAGTGGTTTCTTATTTGTGTCCTGGTATGTTTCAGATATGTTATCATTAGTGTAATTTTACAGGACCCTCAGAATGCCAGTCAGAATCGTGGGTTTGCTTTCATTGAGTATTATAATCATGCATGTGCTGAATACTCAAGACAGAAAATGTCAAACCCAAAGTTTAAGCTCGATGATAATGCTCCAACTGTGAGCTGGGCTGATCCTAGAAATGCGGAGTCTTCTGCTGCTTCCCAGGTCTTAAAATACTTCCATTTTGGCTATTTTTTGTGTAGATAAGTAGTGGTGGCTTTAATATGAGCATTGGCTAATATTCTTAAAATTGCTTCATTTTTTCTTTTGTGGCCACTTTGTACACATCATTACATTACTTCAGGCTTATAATTCTTTCATTACTTCTTTTCCTTCCATGAATTCATTTGATAGTCAACAGTCTATGCATGTACAAAGGAAAAATTTACTGTTACAGGCATGTGAAATAATTTTATTTATGAATTGGTTGCTTTATTTTACCTCAAAAGGGTTATTGAATTATTTGATGCACTTCATACAGGTTAAGGCGCTTTATGTCAAGAATTTACCAAAGGACATAACTCAAGATCGCTTAAAGGAGCTGTTTGCTCATCATGGAAAGATCACAAAAGTGGTAATTCCACCAGCAAAGCCAGGTCAGGAAAGGAGCAGATATGGTTTTGTGCACTTTACAGAAAGATCAAGTGCTATGAAGGCATTGAAGAACACTGAAAAATATGAAATAGATGGTTTGCTTCTGTACCTTTGGTAGTATTCTCTGTATTTCTAATCAGCAGCAGCAGATGTTCTGACTAGGTTTTTCCTTGTTAAAAGGTCAAGTTTTAGATTGTTCTCTTGCAAAGCCCCAAGCAGATCAGAAGACATCTGGAGGTTCAAATTCACAGAAGTCAGCCTTAAACCCAACCTATCCACCTCATCTAGGTTATGGTATGGTTGGAGGTGCCTATGGTTCTCTAGGTGCCGGATATGTTCCTGCAGGCTTTGCACAGGTAAAATGCAATCTCTCTCCATCTCCCGTCCCCATACTTTCCATATCCACGCAGCATATGTTTGTTCATCTACTTTTTGTTTACTGATTTCTTTGATAACGAACAATGAGAAATCTTCTGTGTTTACTGAAATAGCACGGAAATAAAAATTCTAAAGGTTTTTGAAGTTTTTGAGTTCTGGTTAGTATTTGGGGCACCTATGTGGTTGTTAAGTTGCTTATATGTTCATATAAAGTCAACAATAGAGGGTTTTATTTTGGGGGGACATATATAGAACTAGCAGGACTTGGTAGTGGATTTCCATGTATAAATGAGCTTCTCAGCAAAAGGGAAAGAAAATTGATACCTGTAAAACTTAGTAATTTCAGTTGCTGGAGCTCATCATATTACATGCTTGGAAAAAGATAATGAAAACTGTGAGGTGTGGAAATTTATAATTGTAAAATAGTACAGTAGAAGAAAATTGTAGTGAGTAGGCAGAAAGGAAGCAAAAATTGTGGAGAGACGAGAAACAAGAGTGTAGGGAAGGTAAAGATCATTTTCATTATTTCAATAATTAGAAGGCTATTTATAGGCAAAACAAGAACAAGATAGTTATTATTCTGATCAACAAAAAGAAAAACCTAATTTTCAAAATAAATATCAGATTTCTAACTAACCATCCAATTAAATAATTTTGACTCTGCATTCATAACTGTTACTTATTTCATTTTGTAAACTTATCTTACAATGATTAGACAGATTGTAGTGTATATGAACTATCAGCATGCCATAATTAATGGAGATTCATGCGAAGTATCATACATTACAAATAGGCAATATATTATTGCATTAAAATTTTTTTTGTAAGATTGTATAACTTTCTCCAAAATCTTTTCTAGTTTATATATTTTCCTAAAAGACTTGGTAGTAGCTGGAAATTGTGCAATATTTTCGTTTGTAGCATTTCTTGTTCTGATGCATGTGCTAATATAGTTGCCCCATAATCTTGCAGCCAATGATCTATGGTAGGGGAGCTACACCTGGTGGTATGGCAATGTTGCCAATGCTTTTGCCTGATGGACGGATTGGATATGTTTTGTAAGACCAACTGACTTGTGCTTCTTAGTTCTCTATTAAATGTCTTTGCTGGTACGCATTATAAGTATTTAACATCAATCTCTCAGGACTTTTTCTGAACTGTGCTGATGAGATGTGAATTTTCTTCTAGTGCTTGTTTATTTAGCATTTCTCATGAAAAAAATTTTAGTCATCACCCATCTTAAGATCTTGACCCTTTGTCAGTATATCTAGAATGATGTTGAAGTGAAAATGATAACTCATCTAAGTTGTGTGCACATTTTTTTCCTAGTTATTTAGCACGGATGACCTGAATAAAACAAAACCTTAGTTTATCTTTTATTGCAGGCAACAGCCTGGAGTTCAACAACACAATCCTCCACCCCAGCCCCGAAGTGGCAGGGGTGGGGCTGGCAGTAGCTCTAGTGGTGGAAGGCGTAGCACTGACGTTGGCCGGGGACGCAGCCGGTATAACCCGTACTAGGTTAATTGCGGTTCCAGTGCTGCTTATTTTTAGAATAATAATATTACACATCTTAAATTTTTTTTATTTCAAATAATCATATCAAATGATGAGGCCTTCATCAATTGATTAGTAAAATTAAAGTTGATTAATTATATTATTTTACGAATTAATTAATGAATGACACATCATTTGATATGATTATTTGAGATAAAAAATTTGAGATGTGTAGCATTACTCTTTTTATAATGTGCAGAAGTTTAGAAGGTAAGTGAATGCTTTTTGGAGCCGCAATAGCTAGTGTTTACTAGTTAGTTGTCCGAGTTAACTTTAAAATTCAGTTAATTTATCTGAATATATATGTGTGGTGTTGGTTTTCTTTCCGGCATTCGATTTTGCCGTGCATGATTTATTTTGTTTTCAACGAGCAAAGCTGAAAGTTGATCCTTACCGATTGCTAATTACCATAACCTTTTGTTAATCAATTTCTTCTTATGTACGATGAGGCACGCTAAAATTTTGCTATGAATGAGCATTATTAGATTAAACTCGAGCAACACTGAAATGGGAGAATCAACTACAAATAAATAGCATCACGCCTCACAGCCAAATAATACCGAGAAATGCAAAATATATATATATATATATATTTAATATTTAATCTCATTAACGGGGCTTTGATGCTGTAGTTTCACCAATGGGTCCTGATTATTTAATATTTAATCTCAATGGAGGTCAATTTTTTTTTTTTGTTTAGTAGTTTGCATCACATTGTATTGTACTGTCTTAAAATATTGTTATCTTATGTTAACATTATTTTAATACTAGCATGTGTTTTTGCTGTAATTTTGGTTGTATCATACTGCATTAAAAAGATAGCAAATGTAATAAAACGAGCATAAAATAATCTCATGGGAGTAAGATTTGGACAGTATTGCATTAAATATTGTTTAATATTTTAAATTTTAATTATTTTATTTAATAATTTATAATGAACTTAAACTTATTAAATATTAATTTAAATAAATTTAATTTAAAAAATAATATAAAATATTAATAAGTTTGAATAATATTAATATACAATAGTACAACATAACATTGTATATATAATACAATTAATATTATAATACAATACAATATATCAAATATACATTTAATGTTGCGCTTCTATACTAGTCACACTAATTTTCATCCTGGTTAAAAACAGCTACAGCGTGTCGTAATAATTGGAGAACGTAAACGACTCAACTTCACCATATGAAGACTTTAAATCATCAAGAATTGGTGCATATGGAACTATATCTTCTAATCCAAAAACAGAAAAAAAACAAAACTCAGTATTACATGAATTCTTCCAGAAGCATAACTAAGTGCTTCCAAGATGATCTATTGGTACAGAGTGCACAATGCATTCCATACAATCCAGTTACGATGAAGCATAACTGCATAATTAAGCAGTATCTACCTAATGCAGTAAGCTTCAATGGCATTCCAATAAAGTGATAAAATATAACAAAACATAATGACACAGAAGTTTGTCATAACACCTTAGTCGAGCAGACTCACTTGTAATCTTCAAATGAAGGCCGAAATGTCCTCAGGTGGTTCAATCCAAATGTTTTCAAATGGATCTTGCTCTCCCCAGTCATAACACTGCTTGCGAGGATAGTATCTGCTGTCATTGAGAGAGTATGATATGCAACGCTTTTCCAAAGAAACGAACTTTTGAGAAGTACACACTGTTTCTCATAATCCCAGGAAGGTCAGCTCTTGATTGAGATGACAAAAAACTTGCAAAAAGTGTCAAACCATCAAGGGTTTTCATCTCTTCCCATGCCATTTTTGACTGATCTAGCTTAAATATAATTGGATTTTCACTACAACATGTATAAATAACTAAGATGTCTCCTTTATGCTCTACCATAAATTTCCCCTTCCACCAATTCTTGGCAAAAAAGTTCTCAGGACATTTGGGTGGAGGCACAACAAGGACACCCCAGTCACGTTTCACTGGGTCGAAAACCCCTAACCAACCAGTGAGACTTAGACAGTAAAATATACCATTGCAGAAAACAAGCTTATTCCAAATACTACTCACAAAAGGCAGCCGATTTTGGTAATTATCAGTAACCCATTCTGTTGCCCCTGGATGACAAGTGCTTATAGCAACAACTGTGGGACTGATGTGCTTCACTGTGAAAACTACACAACTGGAAGATGTTGGGGCACATGAGAAGGCCACGATCTGATAGGTCAACTCGAATCTTGGAAGTTTGATCATATCCCTAGTGAAGGGATTAAAGAAAAACACACGATGGGTTCTGGGTCTGTATAGCAATAACCAACTATCTTTAGTGTAACAAACCCTAGAGCCATACAATTCTGGTAACTCAAGGGAATATGTCTTGCGCTGTGCAGGATCATAGAACTCGTACAGGTTGCCAAATTTAGGGAAGTACATAAGCCATGGAGATTGGTTTACCACCCGGACAGATATGGCAGAGACATGCCACTTTTTGCATACAACCGATGCACGAACATTATCCCCTAATGTTAGGTGGGACATTATCAGCTCCAAAAGTTCTGCAGGAAGCTCAGACCAATCATGCAGCTCCAATTTTTCTTCCTTACCATCAGTTACCATTCTGGTAACATCTGTTTCTGTTTCTGCTAAACTACAAAGTCAAAGAGAATCCCATTAATGAGCTTAAAATACAGCAACTACCCACAAGATACTTAAGAGAAGCAATGCAAGCAAGACCTTAGAATCCTGTAAAGATCTTAAAACTAACTCAACTAAACTCAAGTAGACCTTAAACTGATCAGAAAATGGGCACAAGTGACCATATCAACAAATTTGAAATTGCACATTGCGTCACTATTGGCCATAGATTACGATTTACAAGGCATATTGCTCATGAGTTCTCACTTCATACCAGTTTCAATAAATGAAATAAGGTTTCCTTTCTTACGCAACCTGTTGCATAGGGATGTGCCTGATTCCTTTAGGTATCTTTAGTATGCTCTAGCTAATTAAAAAGATATTAACGTTGCAAATACAATGCACAAAATAGTATAGCCAAATTAACTCAGGAAATTCTGTGAAAGAATTATCAGCAGTGACAACATCCAAAACAAGATATTTTCAACACCATCAGCGTACAGTGATGAGCTTGGTTTTGAAAATGCAACTTATAATCCTACAAAGTGATATCTAATATAGACCCTTATTCAACAGAACAATTGACAACTCAATAACCAAAAATTAATCAGTAACAATCCAGACTGTGTTAAATGCAAGTAAAGCCTCGAAAACCTGAAATGTTCCAAAACTGCATTCAATCCTAATCAAACAGCTAATCAAATCTTATCCATCACTGCTCTTCCTATCGGATTCTTATGATAATAGCTCATAATCTCACAAACACTATGACCTAAACAAAAACTACAAATCTAACAAAAACCCACTTGAGAAAACCATCAAATAAATCAAATTTCAGTTCAATCCCCGAAATTTAAATTCATTATTAAACAAATTACACATTGATCTTCCATACTGGAAGGCTCTACTCTAAAACCCTAGAATTATTTCCAAACAAAAACACAAACCAATTCAAAACAACATCGAAACGTTTGAAAATTGAGTACAAAATTCAAGAATTGAACCTCAATGATAACAAAAGGTCACATTTTGATGCCATCGTAACCTTTATATTGCTCTAATCTATAGAACCCTATGATTATTTCCTGAAAATTCACAACCACCAGCAACTAGAATAAATAAAGCTTCAACCTTTCTTACTCAATAGTATCAAAACGACTTACAGTTTCAATTTTCTTCTCTTTCTGCCAGCCATGATGGGAGTGTCAATTGAAGCAAAAATTCTGTTCAAAGAGGAAGGGGAAGAGATATGAAGGGACAAAATTAAAAAAAAAACCTCTCATATTTAGTAGGGCAAGCGAGAAAGATACACGTGTTAGTCTAATTGGAATCATGTGTAAAAGTGTTCTCCTTGCAGCGCTTACAGAAACCACTAATAGGTCGCCACATCAGCAAAACTGTTATGACGTGGCTGATTTATATTGGAATATGAAAAATATTTATGCGAGTCAAATGCTATTGACATAAATAAAGTCATAAATTAATACTATTGTGCCAGTTCACATAAAATTAATTCGTACAAATAATACATTCCGATGCGATGCGATAGAACCTACAGACACCCATTTGCATGCATGTAATTTTATACTTTAGTGTATTTTATAAAATATAAAATTACCAAATCAGATTAAACTTTAATACATGAAATTTTCAATACTTACCAATAATGAAGCGGGGGTATCTGTAATCTTGTTCCATTTAAAATTTTACGATTTTGGTACACAAATCCCTCTTGAGTCCTAATCAAGTAACGGCCTACAAGTTCAAAATCTGTATTTACATTACCCCATCTCACTTTATTAAGGTAATAACTTTTTAAATGGTTACATTTAAATTACGAATTCAGTTCACCAGAAATAATTGCGTGACACTCAAACAAAAGAATTGGAGTTGATTTTTTTTTCTGTTCATTTTTATCTCTCTTTTGTTTACTAATTTTTATAATAGACATTATCACTTCAAAAAAAGAAGAAACGAATATGTAGAGACTTATATATTGTGGAAGGGAAAATTGAAAGTTAAACGATAAGGGAAGGAAAATTGAATATGTTGAATGATAAGGAAAGATGATATAATCGAGTAAAAACTATCTAAAAGAGGATTATGATTCTATGCAGAATTGAGTTTTTAATGAGTATTGAATCAATGGTTAAAATTATTTTAAATTTTTATTTTATTTTATTTATCTTATTTAAAAAGTTAGAATTATTTTAAACTTTTATTTCATTTTATTTATCTTATTTAAAAATTAATGATTCAGTGTTCAACAAAAACTTAGTTCAGCACTGAATCCTTATCCCTCCAAAAGAATGTTAATGATAAGGAGATTTAATATCACTAATTAAGATAACTTAATGATAAACAAAAAGCTAAAAGTTTTTTTTAAAAAATTATACATTATACACCTCATGCTAAACTATTATATCCGTTTTAGTTGATTAATTTTATCATAAAACTGTAATATTATCATTTAGAATCCTTTTAAATTGTTCTTCCCCTGCATGCATATAAATAATAGCATGCCTCAATAACCATTTGCATTGACATTTCTCGCACAAAACTTTTTGCATGAATTTTACGGTGTACGAGAAGATGAAAGTTTTCAACTTTTTCTCTCATCTTTCACTTTTAATGTTTGCTTCTTCAGTTTACGGATCCAACAACATTGCTAAGGTTTATTCAATTACATATATAGCATTATTTTAATATCACTGATCATTGTTTTAATTGGTACTTTTTAATTTCCTTTCAGCACTACATTGTGTACATGGGCGAACATTCACTCCCAAATGCTGAAGCAGTCTTTAATTCCAACCATGAACTTCTCTCCTCAGTTCTTCTCCGGTAAGTTAAACTTTTATCAATTTTCTTTTTAATTTTTTTTTTCTTGCTTTACATAATAAAATGTATTAGATTGAATTCGTTTTCCTTTATTTACTATACATACATTATTTTCAGTACTAATGAAGAAGCTCAAAGTGCCATTGTTCATCATTATCACAAGAGTTTCAGAGGCTTCTCAGCAATGCTGACACCTCAGGAAGCCAATGAACTCAAAAGTAAGCACTAATACATCAACAAAAGAAAAAATCCAATTTTATTTTATTTTATTTTTATTGACACTAATGCTTGTGTTGTATTGCACTTTTGAATTGCAGAACATGATTCCGTCGTCTCTGTTTTTGAGAGCAAAATTTATCGTCTCGCCACAACAAGATCATGGGATTTCATGCAACAAATGGATATAGTAGACCACAACCATGGCCTTTTTCAAAGCCTCCGGAAACAACAACGTGATGTCATTGTTGGTCACATAGATAGCGGCAAGTGTGTGTGTGTGTGTGTGTGTGTGTGTGTATTCAATTAATTGACACTCTATATGCCCATTTCAATTTCAACTCAATCAGAGGGACTAATGAGCCTTACCCCATTATATTTTTTCAGGTGTTTGGCCTGAGGCGCCAGCATTCACAGACAATGGTTTTGGGCCGGTGCCAAAATATTTTCGAGGTTCGTGCACTAAAGGGGATCGATTCACAGAATCTACTTGTAACAGGAAAATAATTGGCGCCCGTTTTTACTGTAATGGCTATGAGTCAGTAAAAGGCCCTCTTCAGAATAGTGGCAATTTTTTTTTCCGTTCAGCTCGTGATGACTTTGGCCATGGCACCAACACAGCTTCAGTGGCTGTTGGTGCTGGCGTTCTGATACAAAACCAGCTCGCAATTGGTGGAGCACCAAATGCCCGTTTGTCTGTGTACAAAGTCTGTTGGTTTAACTATTGTGTTGGCGCTGACATACTCAAGGCTTTTGATGATGCTATCCACGACAATGTCGATGTCATTACCACGTCAATTGCTTTTGACGATGATGATCCTGCCGTCACTGGCTCGATCAATTACTTTGAAGATGACATTTCAATTGGATCTTATCACGCTTTTAGAAATGACATTGTTGTTGTTGCCGCTGCTGGTAATGATGGAACTGTCGGCAGCGTTAGCAATGGTGCCCCTTGGATTATCACCGTTGCAGCTAGTACTATTGATAGAGAATTTTATCATTCTATCAATTTTGGAAATCAACAACCTTCACTGACGGTAATAATGGGACTCTTAATTCAGTATTAATTAATTATCAGTAAGTTTTGTTTTGATTTGTAGCATAATTAATTTGCTAATTACAATATAAACTGGTGTTTTTCAGGCTAAAGCACAAGGCAATGGTCTTAAGGTGCTTTCACCAGATTACCATCTTGCAATGCAGGGCCCCCGTCAAATTATATCTGCTTTTCAAGTAAAATTTCCTGGTGTTGCTGTGGTTGATGCGAGGTTTGTTTTAATCTGCTTTAGTAATTATTTCATAAACATTCAATTTCTGTATTTATTAATTAATCTCTCTTCTTTTTTTTTCTTTTTTTTCTTTCAGCTATTGCAAGGCTGACACACTTAATCCTAGTTCAGTACAAGGAAAGATAGTGATATGTTATGCTGATGGATTGGGTGATAATATAATTGCAAAGGCTGAAGTGGTGCAAAAGGCAGCAGGTGTCGGGATGATCATCATTCAAGAGAACAACGCAACCACGATCAATGATTTGGCTGTTCCTACTCTAATTCTTGGACAAGATGAAACAGTTAGTTTTAAAAACTACATGAGCATAGCTCGGTGTGTCTCTGTTTACAATTCATTTTGAATACTATTTTTCACACAGGATTCGATCTTCAGACCTCTTATTTCAGGATTTTGACAGGAAAAACGCAGTTGTCACGAGCATTTCAGCTGCAACGGCAGTGCTGGAGACGGAGTCTGCACCAAAGATGGCTTATTTCTCTTCAAAAGGACCTAATCATGTTGCACCTGGCATTATCAAAGTGAGGTTTCCTTCAACCCTAAGCCATTTTTATTTATTTTTTATTTGTGTTGGTTTATTGATTGACAAAATTTTTTTCTATTGCAGCCTGATATCACAGCCCCGGGGATAAACATCTACTCGGCTCTGCTACCGCCTTCTGGCATAGCTGATAATGCAGTGGTTTATGGCTATACTTCAGGCACATCTATTGCTGCCCCTCATGTCGCTGGTTTTGTAACTGTTTTAAGAGCTATAAATAAAAGATGGAGTGTTTCAGCTATAAAATCGGCACTAATGACAACAGGTAATTAAGTTCAAATCACAAGAGAATCCTAGTTCTGTATCTCTTCGTTAATGTATATAAATTTTCTCAAACCCTTTTGTCTATGCAGCTTTCGTTTTTGACAACATGGGTAATCCAATCCAAGCAGTTGACAGACTTGCAACACCATTTGATTTTGGATCAGGACACTAAAATCCTGACCGCGGAATGTCTCCAGGACTTGTGTATGAATTTGATGACAAAGATGTTCATATTTTCCTTTGCTCCCAAACAACCAATCCCCAAAGACTACGCGCCATCACCGGCATAGCTCTGAAATGCCAAAACCCGCCGGTTCCAGCATATCAGCTGAATTTACCCAACATTGCCATATCTGCTTTGGACAAGCCAATCAGAGTAAACAGAACTGTAACTTTTAAGGGAAAGCGAGAGGGTCTTCAGGTTTTCCGAGTTACTGTTGAGCAACCTGAAGGAGTTAGTGTAAGAGTTGAGCCTGAGGTTCTTAATTTTTCTCATGGGGAAACGAAGCTAAGTTACACAGTTCAATTTACTCCTTCAAGAGCTCGAGGTTCCGGGTATACATTTGGAAGCTTAATTTGGAGAGATGGCCAGCATGTTGTTAGAAGTCCTATTGCTGTTTATGTTTAATTGACTGATTGCAGGGATTAAAGTTTTGATTTTGGTTCCTTTCCTTAGCTTAACTTAGCTAGATATTTTTAGTATTAGGCAGAAGAAATACAGTTTTTAATTTATGGGAATTATATCTTTTGATAAATCTTTACATTCAATGAATAGAAATATATTCGTTCTTTTTTATCAAATGTTTGATGAAAATGAAAAACTTGTATAATTGATACAAACAAAATCCATTCCTTCTCGTAAAAAAAAAAAAAAAAAAAAGAATCCATTCCAATCAAGCTCCATTAATCAACATTTTGGAGTCTACATGAATAGACAACTTATCTACAAATTTCAGCATCGGCATGTGAAATGTAAATTAGATAACAGTTTCAGAAATACATGTGATCCAATCTCAGCAAAAACAAACACAATTAGAAGGCCTAAAACCCAATTTAGACCCCACAAAAAATGAACAAACAAATCTTCACTAATATCCTTGTCTACCTAACAAGAACGGAAATCTAAGACCCTAAATGAATCCCATACAAGTGGAAAGCAAATATTACCAAATTAACAACAAATGGGACATTGTATCAACCCATTTTCATTGCACTCGCCGCATCTTATCATCTTCTTCTTCTCCCCATTCAAAACTTTGCAGCTTCCATTACACTCCATGCACAGCATAAATCTCACACCAGCACAGCCTTCACATCCACCAATGGCCGCCTTTGGTATCCCATCAAAAAGAATCTCCAATTTGCCCTCTTCTTCCAACTTCAGCACTTCATCAACACCACCAACCAATCTTCCCTTCACAAACACGAGTGGAACCTTCACTTCTTTGGTCCCCATTAACCCTCTTAGCTCGTCTTTAAACCCCGAATCCATTGATATATCGCGCTCAAACGTCTGTACTTGATGCGATTCAATGATGGACCTAACCTTGTTGCAATCCTCAAATGTCTTTCTGATTCCTCTCAATGTAGTAGTGTAAATCACCGCAGCATTTTCGCCTCCCGGAGGGCACTTCTTGTCATAAACTTTAAGTAGCGACTCTGATGAACTTTTACAATTTCGGGACCTAAATGTAGGCGAAATGATCCTCTTGATTTGCTCTTCTCCTTCGGACAATTCCTTCTCATAATTAGCAATAAGGTCCGGATCAAACAAGGGGCTAAAACTTTTCCTCCGCAAAGAAAGCTCAGAATCGCAGCCCAAACTCTCATTTTCCACAGGAACGATGTTCAAATTCAACGCTTTCTTACAAGAACTATCTTGAGAATTTTTCACTTTCAATACAGATTTCGGGCTAAATTCCGATTTCACAGGACCGTTTACACGTACCATATTCTCTTTGCCTCCGAATTTCTTCGCTTTCCTCGGGGAGCCAAACTGATTCAAGAACTTCAAAGGACTCCTGGCTTCCATATCCGCAAACCCGCGAAGCAAAACGCGCGTTTTGGGGCTCCTCTTCGTGGGATACGAATACGAAATGGGTACTTGTACTTCCTCTTCCAGACCTTCCATTAGCTCCCAAGCGTTTATAACCTCCGGCGGCTCACGAGGCGGAGACCCCTTCACCACTTTCTTCTTCTTCGTAGTCTCCGCAACAATATCTTTAACGGGAATTTCTTGCTCTTTTTCTTCTTCTTGCCTCGGCTTTTTTTCGTTGTCTAGTTTGAGGACGCCGTAAGTGCTGGAGGTGAGAGAAACGACGTGGTTAACGACGTACTCCTCGCCGCAGTCGCCATTGTTGAGGAGCATGTCTCGGCGAAGTTCCTTTTTGACGAGTTTAGAAGAAACGCAACCCATCGATTTTGTGGGGGTTTGCTCTCTCTGTCTTTGCTCTGTTTTGTTATTTTTATGTGCAAGGGAGAAAGAGTAGAGGGAGTTATTTACTTTTGAAACATAACCGTTATCCTGTCTGCAAGACTGCAACGGGCCCCAACGGTCAAATTTTCGAATGAGATTTGTGGACGTGTCGTGTGAATTTTATGTCAAGCCCCCTTTACTATAACTTATTCTTTTATGATTTTGCCTCATTTTTTTTTTTTTTATAATTTATCATTTGGCCCACGTACTTGCATGGATGCGTTTTCTTTTATTGATTTTCCCTCAATTATTTACTGCTTTTATATTACTGGATGTTGTTGCTGTATATTTTAAATTTACGATATAAAATCAAGTGTCTTCTTAAACTTTAAAGAGAGTGGGTTTCGAACTCAAAATCTCTCACAGTATATCAAAATATTTGCTAGTTGCATTCAAATTAATCTAGTAAAAAATGTTATAATACTAATATTTTGTTCTTTATTCTCAATTGATTGTTTTTAAAACCCTTTTTCAGTATTTTTTATTTTTATTTATTTTTTTGAAAGATAGTACTCTTTCAAATCTTACTACTATTACTCGACTGGATTATCTTAGAAAATTAAGATTTTATTCGTTCATATAGTTTGATTCAAAGACTATGGGCAAGAATTTTTATTTGTTACAGTTTAAAGCATGTCGGTGTTCAGTAAATTTTAACACAGACTTTGTATAGATTATGCAAATCAGTGTCACCGTGTGCAGCCTGCCAAAAAAAAAATGAAAAAAGGCCCCTAGGTGCCGTTGGATTGAGATCCAACATGTGTGCCTCCCGAAGGGAGATGTTCCCGTGTGTGTGTGTGTATATACATGACTGATTCTCTAATAAAAATAAACACTAAAATATAAAAATTATATATTTTTTATTTATTAATAATATTTTTATTTTAATAAAATAATAATACTTTTACTAAAAAATTATTAAATAATGATTATAATGGAGTTGTGAATACTACTTAATAATCACATAATCAAAATAATAAATAATAAAAAAATTATTATTACTGTCGAATGATTATAAAATAATATTTTATAATAAAATAATTCCACATCAGATGAGTTTTTATTATTATTATTATTATTATTAGACAATTGTTAAGTTATTTTTATGTAACTTATAATTTTTTAAAATAATATAAAAAAATTATAAACTTAAGGCGACCTTTATTATTATTATTATTATTATTTAATAAAGTGTAATATCTCTGTTGATTAGTAGACATGTTATGCTTGGAGTGTTGCGTAATCAAAAGATTTTGGAAACCCGAGATAACTTGAGCCTTGAGCGCTGCAGTTGTTTTCCTGGAAGTAGGGAGACAGACAAGCAGCAGATTGACTTTTTGATGCTTTCAAAACAATGCTAAAATTATTTATACAAAGAAAACAACTTCTTTAAAAGTTTGCAGCAGCCAAGCCAACATTCGGTTTTACCATCCATTTTTGATGGGCCTAATTGCCAAATCGCAATAGAGTTTTAATTAATTTTACTATCATCTAAAATAAATAAATAAAGTTATAAACATGCTTTTAAAAAATAATAATAATAATAATTCTTATTACTAGTAACTTTTTTCTTCGCTGATTCAAAATATTTTTGATTTTATATAAAATAAATAAATAAATTATATCATATATTGGGGCTCAGCATTGGGCTGCATGAAAAGTTAGTGGACATCTTTCGAGGCCCAAATGAGAAAGAATCTAATGGATTGCCAGCTGCCTCATTTGAAATTGTAAATGGGGAAGATAATTTTGAGTAAGCATAATAAATAATGGCAGTGTGATATGGACAGAAATACTTTGTTTCATAGATTAAATCAAAGCAATGATGGGAAGAATGATTACAACCCAACTCAAAATTGAAAATGAGTCAAAATTAATCATGCAGTGGTGTCCTCAACGGATAGACTTCTTGTGGATTGACCCAGCAAATGTCATGCCCTGTAAGTTTGGGAACTCAGCATTTATTTTGGCTTACACTGGATGGTCAAATTATTTAATGCCTATCTGCCAATTCAGTACACTTGGGCAATTAAATATATTCGGTTACTTGTGAGTTTTAAGTAATGCGGTTTTAAAATTCAGCTAACAAAATGATAAGAGATTTTATTATTGGTCAATTTTTTTTTTTGTGTTACTAACAAATTTCTTCATCTGACCAGTGATTACCTTATCTTCATCTTATTATTGAAGATTATAGTCCAGATATTTTTATGTATATTGTGAAAATAGAGTTTGTTCTTCTTTTCCATGGACTTGTGATTTTACTTACCAAATTTTTGAGTAAATTTTCAAGCTAATTTTATTTATAAAGAGCATGTCCTAACAGATCTCGACGTCTTGATAATAAAACTAGTTAACAACTTGCAAATATAAACTTGACTTCGATTAAAAAATGTGTAGTTCAGTGCTACAAAATCAATAGTTAAATACCCAATACGAGAAGAAACACAAGCTCTTAACACACCTTTGAAGTTAAACTTTTAATCCAAACCCACTTTTCTATTAAAAAAAATTATTATTTCTTAATAAAGTTAATAAATATTAATTGAAAAGTTAAATATTACTAGAAGCTTAAGAAGATCATGAAACTTTTATTTTGGCAGCCAATTTGGGACGGCTGACTTTTGCTTTCTTGAGTGGGAAAAGCCCATACAAAATTACAAAGTTGATGTCTATGTCTTTATCGAAATTATTGCTTGTTATATTCACACATTAATTACGAGTTTTGACTCTTTTTTTAATTTATTTATTACTTTTGTTATACATAGTTTAAGCCATTTATCTAATTAGTTAATGTATATTTTTAAAAAAAAATTATTCAAAACACTCTTGTCTTGATTTTCGCAGTCATCAGATCTACCTTTAATTCTTTTCAAGGCAAAATAATTTTTTATATAAAATAACCCTAAATACAAATAAATATGACATGCACCAATCGAAAAAAAAAAGAGAGAGAATAATTAAATTGATTTTAGCAAAAAAACATATTTATATTAGGGACCTTCTGATAACTTTCAGAGATATATAATAACTGTTTAACCGATGAAACCAAATCTTTCATGTCTTGAGCCATTTTTTTAATAAAAAAAAATCTTAATTAAAAATATAATGTATTCATGATTGAACATAATAATTATCATGTGGCTGCAGTTTTCTCGGTCAATTGCCAAAATAAATGATATATTTGATATTGAGGTTGGATAGTTGTAGGATTAAAGTATTTGATAAATACCAACTATTATAGTTTAGAAGTTATTTTAATATAATTTTTCACTTGTATTATGTAAAATCTATTATATTTTTAATAATTTTGTTAAAATTATTATTTAAAAATTATATTCACTATGTATTATTAACTTTTGTTTTATAATTACAATTTTTTTCACAATAATTATAATTTTTAAGTTACAACACTTAAATCTCAAACATATTCAAAGATATTTATTCCCTAAGTTTCAAGGCTCGTTGCTTAAAATATAAGGGAAAAGATTTGTGAATGGCCATTAATAATATATTATTGAAGGTACAAATTTAGGTGAATCTAAATTGTAATTATTTAACTGATTGATGTCGAACCAACCAGAGATATGCAAATTTTCTACCATTATATATAATTCCTTGAATTTGAAACAAAATATTATTTTAAGCCACCTCAATTAAAGAAAAAAAAATACTTTATTGTGTGTAAATGTCATGTGCGAACAGCATTTTTAACTTATTGCTAGAAACTAATTACGTTACTCTTATAAAATTGAGGAACAAATTTTATATTTCAATGGAGACGATTCTTTGTGATTGTGTTACTTCCTCAATCATATCAGTTTAAAGTAGAAATTTCGTACAATAACTTAATTTATAAATTTATTTAAGTATTATTCACTAAAAAATCAATAAAATGTAAGTTGTCAGGATTTATGAAAAAAAAAAAAAGGATCTTGAAATTTGTATAAATTAATTTAATAGTCTTTTTTGGTTGACACTTAGTTGTTCACTTCGCTTGCTTCTATATATTGACAAAATGAAGCCATCAAATATTGGATTATTATTACCTAGCGGTTTTCAACTGTTCTTATGGTCACCGCTAGATTAATAAAAAAAATTAAAGAGGTAGATGTTCAATTTCAATCATCATTATTCATTAACGTAATCTTCAATTATTGATTTGTCATTCATTCGGTGGCACATGATTCCATTCAATTAGCAACAAAATCCAGCTCTGAGTTGTTGGGACTCGGAACCACAAACAAGCTCTGGATCGCACCACACCTGATCAACAACTTGGATATTTACGAGTTAAAAAGCAGGAGATTAATGAATTTCGATCCGGTGCATGCAATCATGTGTGTGTGTGTGTGCGCGCGCGCGCGCCCCCCGCATGCGCGCGTCAATCGTTGCGGACAAATTGAAGTTTCAACGCCTATGGCATTGTGAATTTGTTTGTTTCTTAAGATTAGATCAAAGCAAATAATAACACTCAACTCCGAGTACTGCAAAGTATACAAGCATGTGGTGTCCTCCATGCGTGGACTTAACTGCTTCATCAATTTCATTGACTCAACAAACTTCTATATATAATTATATATATATATATATAAATATGATATGATATGATTGAGATAGAGGTTGAATATTTATAATATTAAAATATTTAATAAATATTAGTTATTGTAAATTAAATGTTATATTAATATAATTTTTTATTTGATGATAAAAAATTTATTATATTTTTAATAATTTTATTAAAATTATTTTTAAAATATTATATTTACTATATATTATTATTTTTAAATTATAATACTTTAATCTTAAACATTTTTATAGTTCCGAAATCCCATCACAATTACTCATGCAACTCTGCGTTCAAAAAAAGGAAAAAATAGTTAAAAAAATAATTGCTAGTTTGATTCTAGAACAATGCAGAAGATACTAACAATAAATAAATAAATGTTTTCCAATTTGATTAATAAATTAGAAACACTGCCGGCGAGGTCATTAATTATGTAATTGAAAAGGGGTACAAGAATCTTTTAGCTCTCTCTTTCTCAACGAGAGACGTACACGGTTTTGAACAAATTCGATGGTTTCTTTGAAGTCTTCTAGATCGATGGAATGAGACGTCCAAAATTATCAAATAATTTCAAAACACATGCGTACAACACATGTATATATTTTTAATAACTTAATATTATAATTTAAAATTATATTTAATATTATAACTGATATTTATAAATTAAATTTTTATTAAAATTAATTTTTACGAAATATTATTAAAATTTAAACTCTCAATAATATAAATTTATTCATTATATTTGAATCAAAAAAATTATCTTTATTTAATAATTAATATATATATATATATATTTCTATAATATATTTACAGGGATTCGTACTGCTGTGTCTCTGACCACTCAACGAAAGTGATTACATCCGTACAATGGTAAAGAAAAAGAAAAAGTGACTTTTCATTCTACTTCTACATATACATATAATGATTAAATTGTTGATTCCACATATTGGACACCGAGAACAAAAGATCGTTCAACTTATAAAAGCTTTAATCTTCTAGAAAAGTATAAGCTTGATAAAGGACGGGAGATGATAAAGCTTCATGTTTTTTGGCACCGATTTCGGCGGCGGGGCGGCCCTCTGTAATTCTTTTCGGAAATTAATGATAAAAGTTGTTAGAAAATTCCAAAGCTTGTATGGTTCCTTTATTTTTTTATTTTATAATTTTGGTTTTGCGTTCGATTCTTCTAACTCAGCCACACTGCCCTAGCTGTAGCTCGGCTCGGCTCGGCTCGGCTCAATTCAACTTGGCTAGGGTTAGAAAGAAAAAATCGAGCTATAAGAAATACATTTATCATTTCTATCGTATACTTATGAATATATCAATAATCTAGTAATTAAATTTTTTATCAATTAAAAATACTACTAAGTAATTCCATCTATACATTTGTTAAATAGAAATATGTCGAGTATTGCCTTTAATGTAAATTATTTGAAGCCCTGCCCAAGAAAAGAAAGGGTAAATTTAGACATGTGAAAGTTGAAACAATTTAATTTTATAAGTATGTATCAATTGATTTTTATTTTTTTTTTTAATAATATGGTCTTTGACAAAATCATCACAAATTCAGGGGTAAGGTACCTTATTAGTGTTTTTAAGTGATAACATGAAATTGGATTATATGTAGCTTTTTTTAATGTGGCAATTGCATAATCATCAAATAAAAGTACTTTAAAAATAAAAATCATGTATAATTATTTTCTTAGATTATGTTATTTCAAGGCCATGTATATAGTTAAAATTTAAATTAGTTAATTGGAACAACTTATACATTTTTATATTTGATTAAACTATTAAATTATTAAGAACTTGTAGAGTGTAAACGCATTTTATGCGTGTATTTTAAAAACTCAGTTGGACTAAATAATTAATAAATGTGCTCTAAGTAAGATCACGATCCGAGAAGAAAATGAATAAATTATCGTGCGATTTATTATTCAAATGGAGTAACAGATGCTCCAATCTTCAATGATATGATTATGTATGTGAAATTTAGTTTATGAACTCTAATCAAAGTTAATTTTGTTAGCCAAAAAACTTAATTGGATATCGAATGTGAGTAATATCAGGCAAACAACTTAAGCACACCTCCACTTATAAATGCAGAAAAAAAAAATTAAACTTGAGCCAAAATAAAAATATATGAGCACTTATTATAAGAGTTACAATCAATATGATAATTTAAAGCTTTAAAACATGAGCCAAAATAAATATATTTGAGCACTTATTATAAGAGTTATAATTCAATACGATAATTTAAAGCTTCAAAACGCGAGCTAAAATAAAAAATATTTAAACACTTATTATAAGAGTTATAATTCAATACAATAATTTTTCCACACATTTAGGGAATGAGGTGTCTTGAGAGTAAACGACCAGCGTTATTCATCACTATTGTTATGACATTTCATTTTCACAAAAATCTCACTGTACGAGTAGACTATAATTTAAGGATCAACGAGTCATTGGTTCAACTTTGGGTTGCATTATTATAATTTGCAAGCTTGACTGAAGACCACGCTATTTTCTTAACTTAGAAGTTTGAATAGTTATGAAAGTATTAAACTGTTAACATTTGAATGATGTTTTATTTTATCTTTTAGTTCATTCCATTTGAATTTAAATGTTTGAAAAATTAACATGTTGACCTGTTACGGCCTTATAAATCAATTGCAAATTATTTGTAGGTAATAATAATAAAAGAAAAGCTTACAAGTTTGTTATTATTGTGACAGACAGGTTCAAAATTAAGGTGTTGTAATCTAGCTACTACAATTATTTTGTTATCTTGATTTTATCTCTGACGTGCAGCATCTTTTTATTAAAAAAAAAAAATTGAAAACGGACCGGATCCGTGAATCCAATGCATATATATATAATGAACCAAATCCACGTGTCACGTGGCTGTAGGCTGTCGCCGATGCACTGGCTTCACAAATAAAACACTTTATCCCCTAATCTAATAATCTCAAGGCTTGTTCCTTAAAATATGGTGGAAGATCGTGATTCATGACGAGTTCGTTTATATTTTTTTTAATGAATCATTAATATTATACTTTATATGTATATATGATCGCCAAAGCCAAATCAATAAAATGAATCATTATTAAATTCTGTGAAGGTACAATTAGTAAGTACACATTTCTGCTTTGAATTTTGATTGAACCTACTGGACGTGTGGGATTTTCTACCGGTTCTTTCGATTTCAAACGAATTAAATATTTTCTTTTGAAACACAGATTATTAAACCAACACTGACAAAATCAGAATTTGTTGGTATCTAAAATATACGAATTAAAAAAATTTAAATTATTTGATACGGTGGCATATTATAATGTGGGCACAAAGCTGTGAGATAGTCTAGATAAGCATATTGAGTTATGGTATGTTTGAGATTAAGGTGTTGTAATTTAAAGATTATAGTTACTATAAAAAAAATTATAATTATAAAATAAAAATTAATAATACGTAATAAATATAATTTTAAATAATAATTTTGACAAAATTATTAAAGACATAATATTTTTTACATTATACAAGTGAAAAATTATATTAATATAACTTCTAAGTTACAATAGCTAGTATTTATCAAATATTTTAATGTTGTAACTTAAAAACTACAACTGTCCAATCTCAATTTCAAATATGCCCTTAGTTTAGCCCGTTAGGCTCTATGCACAAAAATTAAAAAATCAAAATTATTAATCAATTATTCAAATTCATTATTATCATATTCATCGTTAACATATATATATATATATATATTCTTCAATTATTGAATTTGGCATTATTAGAGAGGAATGCCGTTGGTGCGCGGATTCCATTTGGCAACCCACACCAGCTTGCGTTGCTGGGAATGGAACCCTAAAAGCAAAATTAGGCTCACCTAACTAGATTGATTCTTGTAGTGTGAGATTAATTAATTAATGATGAAAGTAGTTGTATAGTAACTGCTGGGCAAAATAATATTTATGTGTAAAGAAAAACAAAAGGTTGTAAATATGGAGAATCAGAGATTTTGTTTATAGAATTCAGTTAATTTACATATTATTTATGTGAATTAGATGACTTGGTTGTTGTGGACTTGTGGTAGCATTTTTCAAGGATAATTATTGATTTTCTTTTAATGCATTGATATATTATAATAAGAATTTTACTGTTATTTATAATTAAAAATTTATCGATTATTGATCATACATCATATATTTATAACATACCGAGACTACAATTTACCCAAATAAACAATCTTGACAAATACTAAAAATATGTAATTGTTTTGCTTATACTTTACAATAGAGATTGTTATAAATTATATATAACATATTAATAAAAAATTTTTAAGTCTCAATTTTAAATTAAAATACTCAAACTTCTTGTTGAGGACTTTGATTATTAATGGGCTATAAATCTATTGATTGATATTTTTTTTTAATAATTTTATTATGACATAATATAAATTTTTATTCTCACATAATATCATAAAAATATCTATTTTATCTCAAATTAAAAGAGATAACTTTATTCTTATCTAATGATAATTTTATTCTTATCTAATTGTATGAGTTGTACCAAGTTGTGCTACTAGACTGCAAGCCTATTGGCAAAAAGTAATTATTGATTGCTTTAAGATGTGGGCCGGGGGGCCGGTGGAGGTGTTGAAACAATAAATAGAAGGAAGGAGGTTAATTTTACTTAAACCCACATCACTAATAGTAAAAAATTTAATAGTATTATTGTTAAAAAGAAAAAGAAAAAATAATTTTTAATTGTAATATACTTAAAAAAATCTTCCCCAATTTGATTATTATCAAAATAAATAAATAAATAAATAAAATAACATAAGCCACCTAATTATGATATAGTTATATCACATCAATTTATGCATAATAATTTATGTATATATTTATATATATATATATATCAAAGATTATGGTGAATTTATTTCACTGCAGATAATAAATTATAACTACTCATACAGAAAATAATAAATAATAAAAAATATTTTATAACTTTAATTATATAATTATAAAAAAATACTTTATTATAAAATAGTTTCAACATAATAGACTCTATATATCGTTACATGAATGCGCAAACAATAAACAATTAATCAAATGATAATCTTCAGTTGCTGTTTCTTTCAATGTGTATAAAAGCATGTGAACATTGAACAAGATTTGTCCTTTTTCGCGTCATTACTGAATACTGACTCCAATTAGTCCAGAATTGGTTATGAAAAACAGGAGCCGTTTTTCTTGAACAACTTTTATATTTTAATTTTCTAGTTACCGTATGTTCAATAATAATAATACCTCGAGTAATCTGCAATCAGACATTATTCATCAAACGCATAATTGGTTAGATTAGATTCATTAACAGCTAATAGATTAAAAATAATCTAATCGATTTGCATGTAATATAATATTTTATCATTGATGATAATCTCGTTACTCCACGGATCAAAATGAGAACCCCATCAACACCACAATAATAAAAACAAAATACATAGGGATTAATTTGTTTTAAAAAGTTCCATATAATATTCCCTAAGATTTGTTAAAAAGAAAGACTTCGTTGAATTGTACGAGTAAAACTCACATTGGATATATTATATATGTGTGATTTGCATTGATTAATTGTTAATTCTTACTAATATTTAGAGCTAGTTATAATATTAAAATTTGACAGCTGTATCTTTTATATTATAATATTAAAGTGTTTGGTAAATATTAATTACTGTAGTTTAAAAATTATTTTAATATTATTTTTCACTTGTATGATAAAAATTTATTATATTTTAAAAATTATTATTTAAAAATTATATTAACTACATATTATTTATTTTATTTTATAATTATAATTTTTTTACAACAACTATAATCTTTAAGTTACAGATATTTTAATCTTAAACATACATTTACTGACCTTACAATCTTACATTCATCGTTAGATGAATCGATGAGATGAGCCAAAAAATATAAAATTTTATGAATAAGATATATAGTTGAAAAATTATATGACAGTGAATTTAAAAAAAGAAAAAAAAAGTTACTCGGGTGCATGTAAAATAATTTTGCAAAAGGACAGGGGTGTATGTAGAGTAATTTGGCAGCAATTTTAAAGATAACAATAACGTATCGAAATGAAAGTACACGTCATTCGGTATCATCATTTTATATTTTTATATTCTCACAATCACAGACGATCAATATCGATGCAATTCCAACTCCACCTAAATTAATTATTCTTTAAATATGTAAATTAAAAAGTTAGTCAAATTAATAATTTAATATATGATTTATGAGAGCCAAAAATTAAAAGAATAATAATAACAATAATAGGGCGCCGACGTCGGCCGATTACGAGGAAGCAAACAATTAGAAGTTTTACTGTTACATGCTTGATAATAATAATTATAAATAATTTCCCGCTTTCGTCTTTTATCTCCCTATTTGTCAAAAACAAGCAAAAGTGTTTTCTGGAAACACAAAAACGAAAACAAAAAACAGCTACGTGCGCACACACACACAGAGTACACGCGCACGAGTCAACAGGTTGAAACTCTCCCTCCAAAAAAAAACAAAATTCACACGCCGATAACTTCTCCATTATAAAGCATCCCCTTCATTTAACCATTCCTCAACTTCTCATCTCTCTCTCTAGATATATTTTCTTTTTGTTTTTTCGTTATGCCACAAGTAGATCTTGAAACCCTAGTCTCAGCCTGCGCCGGCGTCTCTTGCGATAAAAAGATCGCGTGCGAAACCCTGGCCAACGCCATCAACAAAAACCCCAACTACGCCACCGTGAATAACGACAAGAACCCAAGTCAAGAACATGATGCCGATGATCATCAGGAACCGGAGATTCCGCCTGATTTACCGCCAGATTCCTTTTGGCTGTCGAAGGACGCGGAGTTTGACTGGTTTGACCGCAACGCATTCTACGAGCGTAAGGAGTCCCAAAGGGGCCACTCCCACTCCAACCCGATTGGCTTGAACCCGAATCCGAGCTCGACTTCTCAGAGGTTTTCCACTTCGACGACGACGACGACGACTTTGAAGACCAAGGCTTCGATCATTGGCTTGCCCAAGCCGCAGAAGTTTGACCCCAAGTGTAAGAGATACTCTAAAGCCAACACCAACTGGTTCCCCAAGCGGACCAGTTCGGTTGGCAAATCGGATGGTCCCTTGTGCGAACCCTCTTCTCCCAAGGTTTCTTGTATCGGGCGGGTTAGATCCAAGAGGGATCGGCGGAGATTGAAGAAGCGACAAGGTTCCGGTTCGGAGTCGGGGTCTTTGAAGAGTGTACCGGATAGGAAACAAAAGCCCGGTTTGTTTGCCAGTCTAAAGACGATTTTCCGGGCGAGGAAAGGATCGGAGGGTAAGAATCGTGAGCGTCGAAAGGAATCGTCGGAAAGGAAGAGTGGGGGGGTTGTTAGCACTCACGACATTAGGGACAGGTTGCCGCGCGGTGGAGCGCACGCGCAGTCGAAGCGCGTGGAGTCTCCGCCGAGGAAGAGCGTGGCGAGCGAATCGCGGAGAAGTCTGGATGGCGAACCGGTTGGTTTGGGTGGGATGCAGCGGTTCACGTCTGGTAGGAGATCGGATTCTTGGATCGGTGACGTGGCGTGATCTGGAGGCGCGCTGGACTGGGGAGATTTCGTGCGGGTAGTGCAAGGGTAAGTAGAGGGCGAGGGGCCCAGGCAAAAATGGACTTTAGTAGCCGGTCGTGATTGGGCGCCTGTCGTGGGCCCGCTTTGATTTTTTAAATAGTCGTTGGGATAGAAAAAGATAGATGATATGAATAACGGTTTCCCCCACCCGGTGAAAGAAGGTAACAACATTTTTCACATTTTTATTTTTATTTTTATTTGGGAAAGGTTTGTAAATATTAAAGAGTGTTTTTGGAGTGATGGATTGTAAATTTTTTCTTGTAACAGTGGATTTAATAATAAATTTTATAACTTATAAAAAAAAGAAGAATTTTAGAAGTATATGTATAGGTGTATATAATTGAAAATTTTGATTGTTCGGTGGAGTAGGTGAAGGTGAAATTTTAAAATATTGTTGGAGAAAAGTAAAAATTCAGTTTGAATAAAGGGTTAGTTAATATGAATAATGCATATTCAATTCACAGATTAGAATGTTGTGATTTGTACGAGTAAATGTACAAATTAAAGTTGAAGTTGACTGCAAACTAGAAATTACAGAATCTTCGTTAATAAAAAAAATTAAAAAAAAAAAATTGTTTTGAGGAATATGCAATGGGCTATTAAGTTTTAACAGTCAATTGGTTAGCTACGGACTGGTACATGTTGGAAATAACTTAGGGCTTCAGCGATCGGTGAAGATAATTTAATTTCAAGAAAGCTTTTCAAGATATGGCGTTTCCAACTTTGCATTAATCCTTTTACTTGAGAATATGGCGTTTGACATGAATCTTTTTAATGTTTGTAATCGTTAGTACAAATTTAATTAGATATATTGATCACTCACCAATAACGAGAATGAATATTTTTACTATTGATACTATGGTAAAAATTATTGGTGTCAACACATTTACACTCATTAATCATTGCCATTGGCTATATCCCGAGTATAAAGAAAATTTTAATAAAAAAATAAAAATTTTTGTGGGTTTAGAACGTTAAATCATAATTTTTTAAAGTTATTAATTCTGTTTTAAGTTATTGTGCCGGTGTAACAATAGGAATTAAGAAAATATATAAAAAGAAAAACATAAATAGTATATAAAAGAATTTTGATTAATAAATTAAGTTGAATTATTTATGGAGTAGTATCATAACTATTAATTTTATATTTTTATTTTTATTAATCAAGTTAATTTTGATTAATAAATTAACTTGAATTATTTGTGGAGTAGTATCATAACTATTACTTTTATATTTTTATTTAGTCTCAAATCATAAACTGTATAGGTTACAGAATTAAAGTCATACCAACCCATTGAATAATGTGGCTAAAATCACATGAGTGACTGGGCTTTCTTTTTTTTTGCTGGGGGCTGGGTCACAAGTCAAGGAGTCCTTGTTAAAGGCAATGGCAATCAAACTATTGACTCTCGAGACGCCATAATATGAGTGGTTTAGAATTTTGGCTATATTGGGTTATCGCCAAGCTCCATTTTCTCTGAAAATGACTACTTGCTTAGTCATTTTAAGTCAGCAAAGTAAGCTAAAGCAAAATTCTTGATCTTTCGAAAACCTTGTGTAAGTATTTATCATGAATCACCTTACCTGAAAGTTCAAAATAATAAGAAAGTTTGAAAATTTTAAATGAGAGTGATACATTACGGTATGAGATTTTTTCTCACGAAAAGCATACTTAAAAATTCGAAATAATAAAAGAGTTGAAATCATGAGATTAAATTTTGTCATAAGATGCATACTTAAAAGTTTAAAATAATAAGAAAGATCGAGAGTTTCAAATGAGCCAGATATATTAAATTCTAACCATAGTTTACTACTTAAAAGTCATTGCTAACCACATTGATGAGATAAAACTTGTTTGAATTTGAAGTTTTGGCGTATATATTGGGATCAATTTGAATACAATCGCCTAATTTGACTCCTAGGTAGAAGTGTGGGTTTGCGTATATGTTGTTATTATCCAATTAAGATGTAGGGGTCAATTTAGAAAAATGACAAAATAATGGAGCAAATTTCTAGAGAGAAGAATGAACTTTTTATAATAAGTGTTAAGGTCATTAATTAATATTATAACTGAAGATTACCCCTACAGCATTTTAACAGTGCAGTAGGCCATGACATAACCAAAACAAACTGGAAATATATGGATTATAGAGAAACACGCGCAAAATGATATTCTTTTTCTGTGCTTTGAAAAAAATAAAAAAATTGGAATTAAAATTAAATTGAATGTGTGTGTGTGTGTGTGTCTATATATATATATATATTTTTGTTTCATGGACGGTGCCTTTGTCATCATATTTAAAGTCGAAGATTGCGTGAAGCTGCAATTGAAGACTCCAACTGGAGCATCACCTTAATTCGGGCGCCAGCGACAAAATATAAGGTACAGTAAAAATACATAAATAAAATTTTTCCTCGACAGCAGCGGACCCTGGGCACTAGATTTTATTTTTGTTTTTTATGGGTGCGAGCCCGTTTCTTAAGTGCTTTGAATAACTCGACTTCCCTGTCGTTGAGGGGCTGCACCGGCCTCGAGTTGAATTTACAATCCTTGCACAATGGTTTTCTCAGAGCCATTACTTGCTCCTCTGAAATTGATCTCACCTACAAACAAACAAACAAACAAATAAAAAAAAAAAATTCTTTCTGTCATCCCACGATTGTCAAATTAATACAACGACTAACAATTTTTTTTTTTTTTGTGTATAGCAAAATTTAATAACTAATCGTGTGATGTTTCTTAAAGAAATTTACCCGAGCAAGGACAGTCCAGATGACGTTTTCGGTACATGGAGGAGTGGTTAATGAACCGCGATATCTGTAGTATCCTTGTAAAGGTTGCCTGGAGTAGTGGCAATCCATTATGCCAACATCAACATTAGAAGTCTTAGGGTTGCTTGTGCAGCACTCATGGGTCAGCTGAGGCAAGTACGGCATTAACTGCATGCATGCAATTATGTACACAATCTAATTATTTTCACAAGCCATTATTATAAATTAACTTAATTCAATTCAACTATATATGAACAAATTCTTAATTAATTACCTTGTTGACGACAGGATTTGGGTCTCCATATTTGTAGAGGATTGCCACTACTGCGATGTCCTTCTCATCGGTCTGATGGACGAGATGGAGCTCAGCGGCAAATCTGTTGATATTCGTCAATTATTTATTTAATCAAAGCATGACTGAATTAACTTGCAAAAGAAATTTAATTATTAGTTTTTTGAAACAATAAAAAATAACGAGACCATGGTTGGTATCTAAGTTTTTATTTAATATTGAGGTTGTGTAAAAAAAAAAAAATCTGTAACTATAAAATAATCAATGTTTGTTTTATATGGCAGCAACCCTAAATCTGCCGATACCCACTGGGACCTAAATCTATCAATGTTTCGATGGGATTCGGCCAAGTTGACTCAAGAGACTGAGAATACATACTGCTCTCCGTTAATCGTGTGCTCAGAAGGAGTGTGCCAATGCATATGTTTATAGTGATATTTCTTTCCTTCTATGTTCAATTCTCCAGCTTTTCCCTCATAATGTACCTGCATGTGCAATCAACAAAATTTGATCAGATCAAACATGCAAATTACAACGGAGAAAACCAACGGCATCACGTTGTTTTAAAAAAAGATAGCTAGGCACGAACCCCGACGGCGTAGCCGGAATTCATCAGAGTTGCATTTGTAGTATAGTACTCCTTGGATAAAGGTCCCAAATCCTGTCTCTGGACGGTTCTGTTCTGCATAATGTTCACTGGAGACTGAAGTTTCCCCGTTGCGCATGTCTTGAAATTTGTACACAAGTTTGCCCAGTTCTCGGGGCCGTTGTCTGCCACGTAACTAAACCTCGTTTCAGCAATCCCTGCTCCCCAAAAAAAAAAAAAAAAAAGGAAAATTGTAAAGATATTATTTTATATAATACAGATTAATTTTCTGTCATAATAACATTACATTGATAAAAAAAAAAAACATAAAATTTTCCTGGAGTTTTATTATGCGAGCGAGATTTGAATATCAAATTTCTGAACATCGAAAGAAGATCATACCCTGCTCGACCATCGCCGAAGCGGCATTGAAAAGCAATGAAAGGGCAACGACGATGGACACTCGGAGGACCATCATTAATTGAGCCCCTTTTTATCTTTTGAATTGAAGAAGCAAAGAAATAAAAAGGACTATGGAAATGTTTGTAAAAGCTCTCTTATAAAAGGCTTCAAATTTGGGGGTTAATGCTGCTATTCTTAGACAACACAACAACAATTGGTTCTTAGGAAGCTTTGAAATTGCCTTTGGCCTTCGGATTCCTTGTGACTAGCACTATTTAGTTTTTTTTTTTTTTTTTTGGTGGGGTGTTCGCTGAAGCTAATTTAGTGGGGTCATTGTTGTCCAATTATTAAATTTGGCACTATACCAAAAAAAAAAAGGAAACAAGAAAAAAAAGAGAGAAAATATTTTATCTTAATTGGTGATCAGCTGTCCTATGACTTAACAGCATTTTATTGCATGGAAGCATGATATGGTGTGGTTTACGTAATTAAATATGAAAAAACCATGATCAATCTACACCGTCAAATAAATTGGGATGATTGTGTATAATTGTGGGTTATTTGATAGAGTACAACCACAAATTCTTGGTATAAATTGATGTGTCATGGTTTAAAAACTACCGCTGCTATGAAAAAAATTATAATTATAAAATAAAAATTAATAATACGTAGTAAATATAATTTTTAAATAAAAATTTAGACAAAATTATTAAAAATATAATAATTTTTTATCATATAAATAAAAAATCATATTAACATAACTTTTAAGTTATAACCGTTAGTGTTTACCAAATACTTTAGTATTACAGTTTAAAAACTACAACTGCCCAACATCAATCTCAAACATACTTTAAATTAGTTGAACTAAATATTTTTTAGTTCACATGATTTATTTTTATTATTTTATATTTTTATTCGATAAATAATATAATACTAAATAAACTTGTATAAAATAAATTTATATAAAAATTTGTGATTGTATCATGACTCTATTTAATAATTATTGCATTCCAGTTTTAAAATAAAAAAGTTGTAGATTACAGTGTAACGCACGCGTGTTGCTTCAACAAGTTATTATTATATTACGTGTATACATTTTTTTTAACGAAATCAATCATGATAAATAAAATTTTCAATGTCGCATTTACATGTTTCAGAATATAAATTTTGAGACTAGATTAATGATGTTTAATTATAATTTAATATTTAAAACGTTTATTTTAAAATGCATGCATGTCTCTTGAAAAAAGAACTTTATGATAAAATTTACATACACGTTTTGAACTTTATGATATATGGAAAAAAGTTTCTATGTCATAGTAGTTTGATGAGGGAGAAGAGGTCGCTGCATACAAAATTAATGTTTGTTGTCAAATGGATACATTACATTTTATGGGAAGAGTCTTTAATTTTTTACTATAATAAGTAAAGTTGCTATTGTCTGCACTAATGATTACCCCAAAAAAGGGGGCGAAGGCATAGGAAAGCTAGAATGCTACAAAACAGCAAATTTATATAATTTGAATGTGAGTAGGGAGGTTTTGAACTATTTTCTACTTGAGAAATTTGATGAGATGTGCATGTCTTTGATTGAATGATTTTTTTTATTAATTATTGAAGTTAGTAGGAGTTAAAAAAGTTAATTTTTACTTTACCCATGTGTCTCTATATTAAAAATAAAAAATAAATTAATGTGGCAAGAGAAGAAGTTATTATATTTAATTTATAAAAAATTAGTAAATTTTTTTCTCTTTTAAATAAGTGGGAGTAAATTTCTTTTAAAAAAATTATTATTAAAAAATCATGACTATTTTGAAATTGCTCAAAGATAAAGTACAAATTATAACCACATAC
The DNA here is from genome assembly GCA_025617385.1 of Murraya koenigii. Taxonomy (NCBI): domain Eukaryota; kingdom Viridiplantae; phylum Streptophyta; class Magnoliopsida; order Sapindales; family Rutaceae; genus Murraya; species Murraya koenigii. The sequence continues at coordinate 20,451,813 of CM046819.1, forward strand.
ATAAAATAATAAATAATAAAAAATATATTATAATTTTAATCGTTTGATTATAAATAAATGTTCTACCTTAAGCAACTCTAAAATAATTTTATTACTCATATGAGCTTCCGAATTTGAGTTCTAATAGACATTTATTTTCTCCTTAAAAGAGAGTAAAGTTTATTTTAATATTATACAAAATTCAAAATACATACCGTATTATTTATTAATAATAGTATTTTTTTTTTTCAAAAACAATCCAATATGAATAGGTTGCGGACCAAAATTAAAGAGGTGTACTCTCGAATCAACTTCAGCTTTAATGTCAAGGACGAAATTCTCCCACGCATGAATGGTTTTATTCACGGCAGATGAAGAAGAGACCAACGCACAAATCTTTAGCCAGTGGTCCCCACAGAATATTTGGGGCCAAATATATGTGGACATAAGCAAGAGCAAAAATGATAGTGCTGCCTCTCCTCTCCGTTCTCAGTGCCCATGAGGCCCTCGACATGGAAGAGAACTAAGTATATATATCTCCATATCTACTAAATCATTGTCTTTTGGTTCCATAAGCAACAGGATTTAACATTCATCATTTGGCCGTTGACCTTTCAACATATTTGAGCTTTGGAGTGTAATATGAAGCCTAATTTTTACATATCTTAACGTTCATAGTACACACAACTTTGCAATATATGCTTATTTCCTTAATTGCTGTCAACTTTTAAATTGATAAATGGGAGTGTAATATGAGACCTAATTTGTATCATTTTTATGCCAGATTCCTTTACGTGCATCTAACGAATAGAGAACCAAACCAAGATAGATGCTTCGGTTACATGTTATCTTCCTTCGAAGTATTGAAATAGAGATATGATTTAGGATATATTTAATTGAGATTAAGTAGTTATAACTTTTAAATTACTGCAGCATTAAAGTATTTGGTAAATTTAGTTATTGTATCTTAAAAATTATATTAATATAATTTTTTACTCGTATGATGAAAAATTTATTGTATTTTTAATAATTTTATCAAAATTATTATTTAAAAATTATATTTATTATATATTATTAATTTTTATTTTTATAATTATATTTTTTTATAATAATAATAATTTTTAAGTTACAGTATCTTAATTTAAAACATAATTGTAAACGATCAAGGAAAGCATCTAAAGCATCACATTTGACACAAAAATTTAAATTATTTGATAACTATTAAAGACGCAACATTAGTGTTAAAATACAGTTCTAATTGTAGGAAAAATAAATGTACACATATATCAGTTCGGCCGCTTTGTGACTTTTAAGACACACATACGTGTCTTTATGTCAACCATCCATGTGCAGTATGCGTGATAACACGAAAGTTAGCATCCACCTGACACTGGAGGAAGGCAATGGCAAATAATTATAATCAAATGAAGCCTTCATTTGGAGGTTGGTTGAGTAATTATACTTGAAAGTTATAATATTAAAATATTAATTAAATGTTAATTATTATAATTTAAAAATTAAATTAATTTAATCTTATATTTATACAATTAAAAATTTATAAAATATTTTTATTATTATTATTTTTTATCAAAATTCTTATTTAAAAATTAAATTTATCACGCGCTATCAATTTTTATTCATAATTTTTTTTTTTTTTTTTCGTTATAACCTAAAAACTATAACTCTTCAATATGAAACAGAGATGGTGTAACTAAAGATGTTCATGCTTGTAGCGGGGGAATCGGATACCTTATCCCACCCACCACTAGATTGCACGAAGAGGCTGTTGATGAAAGTTAAGAGAAAGTAGGAGAATGAACCTAGCTGCCACACAAAATGACCGGAGCAGAAGCTGTCAGTTGACAACTCTTTTAGTTTTGAACTTCATATCAGAGATAAGAGATTCGGCAAAATGGGTGAAGAGTGAAGGGGTCAACTTGTTGATAATCTTCTCATTCCCCACAATGTGAGGGTCGTAGGCCATACTTCCTCAGTTCCTCCCGCGCATTATTTTTCAAAAGGAAACAGTTTTCAAACTTATCTCATTTGATATTATTATATGAATGCATCTGGGGAGGTGGAAACTGGGGATGCATTTGTTGGTTTTTGATGTAAGATAGAGGCGATTACTCGTTCTATATGTCACGTCGCTGTTGGATGAGATATGATCTAATCCTTTTATCATGCAGGAGCAAGCAAGGGAGCGCACTCACTGAAGCTGCAGATTTGAGTCCATGATAACCTCAGTGCACAGGGAGGCCCCTATATCATTAACAGTGCCTGGCTTATCAGTATCTTTTAACGGCTTGGCTGGGAATGGTGGCCTGTTTAGGACATAGAAATCTAGTCCTATTTGATAGAACTTAATATGGGTTAGATGCTTTCAATCAACTCCAAAAATTAGGTAATACCGCACCGCTGGTTTTTATACCATTTATGACAGGTTGGATACATATCATCACCTAAAAAGACTAGTATAAATAGGGATACGTTTATGCATCTGATAAATTCAAGGTTTCTATTATGTTTCATGTAAGATAGTGCGATTGAGCCTAGAGTTATCCTTCATTCTTATGGATTCTATTCCACAGGAAATTATAAATGCTGTACTCTATTCGAAAATTCAAATTCTTCATATTGAAATTTAAATCCCTTTATCACGCAGGAGCAAACATTAGTAAGTACATACAAGTAACTTTGAGCACTAATAACAACATTAACTTTGCTTCTCATTTCATTTCATCCAAGTATAAAATTCAACAATGTAGTTCCCATTATTTGAATTGAGTTTAACAAAACTGAAGAAAAGTAACATACAATGTTGGAGTTGTAGACTGCTTTAGCTAACTCTTTACAGCTAGTTCTTAAACTAAAACACCATGCCAAGATCCCTCCCATTACGTTATTCTGTTTCGTAAAAGGGGAAAAGCTGTAAGTGTCCACAATGAGTACTAAATCATCTGAAAGTGCAGAAGCTAATCTCGCACTTAATATATAAACGAATAAACACATCGCTACATCATGTCACAAAACTAACTAATTCAGTAGACTCACTCAGTTGAAGCACTAATTTTATTACAAAGAAGAAATTAGAAACATGTACACATCCCTTTGAGCATTAATAATAGAAAAGAATTACACACACACATATACACACACATCCCTTTCATTGGGCATTAAGAAAACCCAAGCGGATTAAGAAAACCTCAAAATCCCTCGAAAACTTCACCCATCATTGGGCATAAGTTGCTCTTAAATATTCCACAATGTCTGCACTTTCAAACATTTGCACTCCTGTATTCGGATCTTCTAAGTAAGGTACCTGTGAACAAGGGTGGTCAATTGTTACTATCGGTATCATTTGAGACATGTCAAGCCCCTGTTTTACTTTTATTTTACAGATTTAAGAAAACTCACCATAGATGGTTTAAATCTAAATAAATTACCTGAAAATGTTTTGCTTTTTCAATCAGAATCTGTCGTTTTGGGCTGCCGCGAGCACAACTGAGAAAAGAAAAAAGAAGCATCATTCAGAAATGGTCCGGTAAGTAGTAATGATATAAATCCATGTACATTGTATTTATAGAGACAAAAACAACAGAATGTACAATAATCAATGATCTATACACAAACTAGATGGAAGTATCTACGATGATAGGGAGTGAACTCTCGCATTTTTACATGGATAGCCACATCTAATATACAACATTAAAAAACAACTGTGGAAAAATAACTCATGCAGGAGGGAAGAGATTACTAGACTCAATGCTGTATTGTTCATGATAGGCACAATAGTCCATGCAGAATGGTTTGAAAACACCACAAGAAGCCACGCATTAATATCTGTCTTTTTTCAATTTCAGTAAGAAGTGTAAAACATTTCATGAAGCTTTTAATATATATTTTTTTCTTTTGGGGTGGGGGGATGGGTGGTTGAAGACACGAGTTGCATATGTAAAGCTAAAAAATCTCCAACTATTAGTTCAACAGCAACATAAACTGCATGCACTTGGTGACTACATGCAGTGGAATATTGAGTAATTAATAAATCATGACGATACAATTAAAAGGAGAAAGAACCAATCACACGACCACGCAAGGACTTTACCTCCGCTGCAAGTGCGGCAACTCTAATTCTACAAGCACTTCACGTACAACTTTGCAGAATGGGGAACCCTGATGAGGAGTAGAAAACCACAGGAAACCAAAGGGATACTGAACCACAGTCTTCTAAATAAAATAAGCAGATCATTGAAGTCCCAAATTTTGGATAGGGAATGTGAAAAAATCATTACTCCTTGTACTTTAAACATTAAAGACTAGTCAATACTCCACCAACCTCATATGCCCATACTTCAAGTGGCTTGGGTGGCAATTTAGCCTGAGTGTAAGATTGTCCCTGCCAAAAAATGACAGAGAGGGTTCAGCAAAACTCTACACCCAGTTCTTGCTTAGTATAATTAACACTATTCTGAATAAACTGTATCTACAGAATGATGCAGAATGGTATCCTATAATTTATCTAAGGGATTCTTGGTAGTATTTATTTTAGAAAAGTTTTTGTTTTGTTATTTTTTTCTATTTGTGTTAATTAGGTTATTTACTTGATGTAGATTTTATCGTTTCATATTTGGTTATGATTTGGTCAGTCTAAACGGGGCCTTATTCTTATTCACTACAAATAATGTTAAGGTTTAATTGTTTTCTCCCTAATCTTAATTCTTAAATTCTTCCTTCTATTTCTGATTCCCATCTCATATTAATTTCTGTATTTTTCTTTTTCTTTTATAACTCTTTTCTATCTATCTATTTCTTTCTTCATCCTTCATCAATCAGTATCAAAGCTTTCTTCCCCCACATTACAAATGTTATATAAATAAACAAGTGGATCAATTAAATAGATAACAAAACGAAACCTTAAACTATTAGGCGGTAAGCCCCAACAGTATGAAGTTATGTCAAATTCAAGATCTTAAAAATGTGGGATTCCCTAACATACACCTCATATGTGAATGTAGGATAGCAACACATGCATATACTTTTGTACAGAACATTAAACTTTTAGTGGAAAACGTAATAGTTATATGATGTCACATTTAACATTTGATTTGGTCAATGCAGGATTTCCTGTCACAGCTATAGCAAACAATGCATATCAGATTTCTCCATCCCAAACATTATCGAACTAATTATAGACAAATTCAGGTTACCTTTCCTAAACGACCGATCATAGCAAAGCCTTCAGTCAAAGTCTGCAATAAATCCACAATCACACATTCTATGATTTTGAATTTTTGTCGCACAAATGGGCAAGCATTACTAACAAAAGAGTTAAATGCTAATAACTAACCGTTAGTAAACCAAGTGAGAGCATAAGAGGTACACTTCCATCACCTAAACAAAGAAATAAAGTTGAGTAAATGCAGAAAAAGCATAAGAAACAACATGCCATTAAAATTTTATAACTTCTCATTGAAGAACAAGAGATTCAGAAGAATTAACTGAAAGTGAAAATGATTTGTAAGACTACCAAATAAATCATAAAATTAAAATTTATCTTAACTAGGAAGGTGGAAGCACAATTTGCACGTCTCCTATAAAAAAAATATTAATTTTTTTTCGGTTAGAAAATGGAAAAGTCCAGAAGATGTACTAAACTGCTAAATAAATGGAATTCTTGTTGTATATATTGTGAATTTTATATCTTCCACACTTACAAAAATGCAGCTATTAATTGATGAAATATTGCAGAAAACAAATAATGAAAGTGACACACAGAAAACAGGTGAATGTAACCACACACACCATATTTGCCAACCAAGTACTTTATTATATCATCTGATTCGTACATTGAAACTCCTGTGTTCGGGTCAACCTGCATCCACAAACAAAAGTATATGTCCCTTTTCACATATAAAGTTGGAGTACTAATAAACAATAGTGCAGACTAGTGATTCAGAAAAGAAAAGGAAGAACATCAGACCATGTAAGGGAACTGCCTTTTACCACCCATCTGGAAAACCATGGGACGAAAATTGGGACCATTTCTTGGACAAGGATAATACAGAACATCAAGATCCAACACTGCAACAATTTCTCTAACCTGTTTATAGATATGATTATGATACGATGTAATGAAACTATTGAATAACTTCAACAACTTGCCACATTGCTGAAGACATATTATACATATAATACACCTGGAACCTAGCTATGAACCATAGGTGCCAAATTGAACATGTATGGCGATAATCCTTTAGCAGCGTAACTTTAGTTCCAATGATATCTAAATGCAGCACACCATTATCATAAGAATATTATAACTGCAATATTTAGTATCAATAGCTATACATGGACTGGTGAATTTATCCGAACATTCTATCATTTGAGACATGACCATTCAACCAGATTTGAGGGTAGCAACTCCTCCAAGAGTTACAGTGTGCTCGAAATGTCCAAACCAGTGATACAGAATTACGACATGTAGCGTATAACTAGTTCAACGATATTTGATCCATTTTATACATCTTAACAATTTCACTGCTCAATTACGAGCATATTATACTATCTAATACATGCAAAAATGGAAGATACTCTGAATTAATGTTACCTTTCGACAAAAAGGACAGCTGAAGGTTGCAAGTGGTCCACGATAATACATATGTGGATAAAACAACACAAGCAGTCAGTCTTTTCTTTTACCATGAATGGCATAAGGACATGTATAGGATGGCAAAAAACAAGAATACAGAAGGCAAAAACACCGAAGGAAAAGATCCAACTATAGAGTACCTTTCATACTCATATATCTCAATAGGCTTCTCTGGACGAAGGCCTAATTTTGAAGTCTCCTTCACCTTAAAACCTGTTAAACTCAGCTAGCTCAGCTAAAATGTCAAATGATATGATTTGAATTCGATGTCTTTACAGATGCGTGCCAACTTCAGAACTCATGATACAGAAATAATGTAAGGAATTTGACTAATACCAGCTATTTCCAGAGCATACTGATCAGGTGGAATCTCATCCTTGGAAACAAAAGATGCACTATATCTGCCACATTACAAAGTAGATTCCACACAGTTGAGGTAAAAGAAAGTGTCCAGGGTTAAATTAACAAAAAAATGATAAATGATGTGATGCATTCAGCAGGGCCACTTGTGCTTGGTTTTGTAATATTCAAAGAGAATAAGGATGGATTCCTCAGTAGGACTTCTCTGATTACCTAAACATTTTTTGTCTATCACAAACGATAACAGATGAGCCCTACCCTTATTTACATCTTGGTTTGCACCTGTATATTTGTAGGCCCAGGAGTTAGGCGAGTAAGCGAATCAGGAAGACCGAGTTTGCGTGGTGCGTCTCTGTCTTAGCTTAAAAAAACTTTGGGGTCATAAAAGTTAATTTGTTCCATATTGATATTAACTCTATTCGTTAACTACTTAAATTTTAAGTCCAAGAGAAACCAATCAACCAATAACAATGGCTCCAGTATAAGGAGATAGCTCTATGCAATTATTTCTTGCAAAATCATACACAATATGAAAATCAATAAAAACCAATACTCTGTGTATTTATCTTGTCCAGTTTTGTTATTCATAATGATCAGAAATAACTTGACTTTGTCTGCAACAACAGCTTGACAGTTACACTGGGAGATCTGTTAAAGAATACTGCCAATGCAATGCAATCCAATATTCTAGCTTGCCCATTGTCTTTTTCCTTCTTTACAACCAAACCACATATTATAACAACAATGATTAGACTTAACTAAATCCAGCTACCGACAGAGGGGCTATATGGTTCCAATATTGAAAGCAACTCCACAGAATTAGCAACCGTTTACTTGTTGTAAATCCTGCAGCTACATAGCGGAATAGTCTTTTATTACATTTTTCTCTTTTACTTTCTTTTTAGTCCAAGGTTAGCCACTAGACTAGAATATTAGCAATGTAAATATGTAATGAATTCAAGATATCACATGCTCCAATTAATATCTTCTTGTTTTCTTTTTTAATTCGACATCCTCTTGCTTGGATTCAGTATAATCTATTTAAACTATCCAAAAACAAGAACTTAACACACTAACAAGCAACAAAAAATGGTTTAATTTAGCCATTAAACGAACCAGTAGTAACTATCAAACAATAACGCAGATTAGTTACAACAATAAAAAAAAAAAAAAAAAAGATAAAAAATCACAAATACCCTGAAACAAAAACACCAGTTCCAAATCGAAAGAACAGGGCAAGGGAGGCGCCTAATATGTCCAAAGCCTTGTCAGGTCTAATGGCGAACCGCTTCGGCTCAGGTGGCTTGAAATTTGGCGGGGCAGCAAATGGCGTTGGTTCCGGTTTTTCCTGGGTGCTTGTTGTTGACAAAGAAGAGGGAGTTTGTGGAATTTTTGAAGATTCTGAGGTTGCTCTAATGGAAAATGAGGTTCTGGGCATTTGACGGCGGCCTGAAAGTGGCCGGAAAAGTGAAGGTTGCGAGAAGTTCAGTACTCCGGCCATTGGCTTTCTCGCTGAGAGAGTTTCAAACTGAGAGCTCAAGTGTATTTTCTATTGAGTGGCTTCTTGTGTAGAAGCGGTGGTTAGTAAATTTAGTTTACGTGGACGACAGAGATTCAGGTAATACGGTTATTTGATTTTTATTTTTCCATAAAAAAGAAAAGTTTAAAAGGTTCTACTAATAAGAATCCTCTTAGAAATTCTTTTTAAATTAGAAAATTTTGTTTTAAAAGGAGACATTTTTAGATATTTTTGGAGAAAATATTAATTTTATAATCTGGTAATATTTTCGAAGAAAGGTTTGTATTAAGAGGGCTGAGGATAATAAAATTGATGTATCCTTGTGTTTGGGTCTTGGACTGGATCTTGCATGCGAGTCCATTAAAATTAGAACCCAATATGGCCCATATCTGTTAAAATCTTTTGAATAAAGCAAATTATATTACAAGAATTAATTTCAGCAAATCTTTGTAAAATTTGCTAGTTTTAGTTGCATAGATCACCCAAAATAAGGTATCTCTTTGTTTACTTGATTACTGTCAATTCACAAGGCTTTGAAAATTGAAATTATGATGTAAATAAGAAGTTACATAACCGTTAAGCAGCCACATATTCAAAACAAGCCTCATCTCATGTGTAGAGTAGATTTGATTGTAAAGGTATGATCTTAAATCTTAATCTTAATCTTTTTCAGTTGGTGAGTGGCTGAGTGCGGATGAGCTATGAAGAGACTATCTATAAGCATAATCCTCAAGTCAAATTGTAAAGGTCTGTCCTGATATATTGCAATAAGAATTATATTAATATTTATAATAAAATATCTATCGAGAGTTTGAGACTATCTTTTATGAGTGTAATACAATATATTTTAAAATTTTATCTTTACATAATATTGAAAGAATATTTATTCTACTCATATTACTAGGAGAAAAATCAACTCAACCCAATTTTTTTCTCCTCTTTTTTAAGTTGGTGTGTGTGGTAATTATGAGCTACGAAGAGACTTACTATAACCACTATCTTAAAGTCAAACAGTTCAATAAATTGACTAATTAATTAAGGTATAGTTATTAGTGCTTGATGATTTGTAACAATTAATTAATTAAGACAATTACTAAGTTACATAACATATAATTTACTTAATTACAATTAAAAGATTAATATTAATTATATACAAATGTAGTAATAATAATTGTTACGTGAGATGTAACACATACAACAGTAAGCTAGAGAAATCTATTAATTAATGTTCCAATCAAGTTATAATTAACCAATGGGAGATTATTCTTATGGCGGTGCCGCCCAGCCATCGAGAGGCAAGTGTCATTATCTTGTGTGCCATGTCATCCTGAACCGGCCAATTCTATAGATCAAGCTACAAAACAACGTAAAGGACAAAAGGGAATGTTAGGGGAAAATCAAACTTTCTTTTTGAGTGGTCCAAAAGAGAAGAAAATCTAATAATTGAGCTGCTTTTCAAAATTTTGAGTGGTTCAACTTTTCTAAGGGCTATCACTACTGCAAAATCAAATTGAATACTGCACTTCGATAAAGGAATTAGAATATATATGTGTATGTGTGTATATATATATATTAAAAAAAATCATGCATAACCTAATATATCTCTTTAAAACTACCCACCCTATTGTTAATTATCCGCACCACATTCAAAGGATCAAATTCTAGAACCAATGGAGATAATCCAGCACACATAAACCGATGTGATCATAGATATACAGTGTGGTTTTTTTTTTTTAACGTAGATACGTTGTTAAATTATATGATTTAATAGAATTAATGTTAAATAAATTATTAAATTATATAATTTTATAGTGCTTTAAATATATATATATATATATATATATATATATATATATATATATATATATATATATAGCCTTCCTATTCCAATTTTTCTATAACAACACACATCCCTGGAAGCTTAATTGATAAATAAAGATATCAAAACACCGGCATTAAGCTCTAACGTTCTCTCTGTGCGTAAGATCCATACTAATCAGGCTAAGGCTTGCTTTGTGTACTTAACGTAACCAATCCATAGTTAGAACTTAGAAGAATATAATTAATTAAAAAAAAACTTGAAATCATATTAGACAAATCGCTTCACCAATAGAACAATAAGAATTTGTTAGAGAATATGTCTCATTTTTTAATGAGGATTTATAAATTTTAAATTATGATATTTCATGTATTTTATTATTTAAGAATGTTTCTATTTAAAGAATAAGTAATTTTTCTTTTGGGATTTGACTTATTTAAGGAAAAATACAATTAGTATAAGAAAATCAATATTTCTTATACAATTAATAATCATTATATATAGAAAGGTTAGATTCATTTGTTTGTAGAGCACAACACAATAATCAGTTCTATGTAAGCAAACAATTTATAGTGTGAGAGAAACGGTAGGTCTATTTAGAGATTGGGTGTTATTGAAGTTTTGCATGTGAGAAAAAATACTAGAGCGATTGTAATAACGTTTCATATAGTAAATTTTTCTTTTGTTATCTTGGTGGCCGTGGTTTTCTTTAGTATAAGAGTTTTCCATATAAATTATTGTGTTATGTGATTGATTTTATTCTCCGTCAATTTTCTATTTATTATTTATTTGATATTTTTGCATGCAAGATCCTGGGCAGGATTAAAAATTCTCTAATAAATGGCATCAGAGCTAAATGTTGTTTTGCAAATCAATTATATAAGCAATAAGGTTTTCAAAACTTGTGAATATATAAATAGCAAAGTTGGATAGAAGAATCAAATTTTGGCTTGTAATAAGTTCAAGTCAAGGATATGTTGATTCAATTTAGTTGCACAAGGAAAATAAAGGCAATGTAAACTCTGATAGAAACCTTTGGAGCTATGTAGACAATAAAAGGCACCTTAAAGAAGATTGTCAGAATATAGCAAGTTTGACAAATAGTTTTAAATCAGTAGATCGAGATACTAATAATACCAGATAGTATTGTGTCTTTTTTCTTGAGGGATAGGTTTATCATTTTTGAAGTGCCATGGAAGAGAATATGTTATTGTTAGTAGGTCCACAAGATTTACACATAAGGCATAATTTGACATTTATGCAATGTGTTTTTTGGAATTTTTATGTTGATAGCTAAGGACTCTCAAGGAGGCCAAACATGAGTGTGTATTTTTAGCAAGGTGATGGATATATGTCAAATATGTGTATTTTGGATAAAGTGGAGTATGATGGCTCTTAATGTAGAGAATTGTTGCTGCTGGACAAAGAACAAGATTTTTCCCGTAGTGGAGTGATTCTTATAAGCCCTAAATGAGTTTGGTTCTGGTGGAGTAAAGAAAGTGGAGACAACGTGGTTGTGTGGATACACAATGAATCATGTTTTGTCGCCTAATTGAAAAAATTGCCAAGGTGGAGATTGTTAGGAAATATGTCTATTTTTTCAATGAGGATTTATAAATCTTAAATTAGGATATTTCTTAGGTTTTCTTATTTAGTTGTTTTCTTATTTAAGAAATAAGTAATTTCTCTTTTGGAATTTGACTTATTCAAGGAGAAATACAACTAGTATAAGAAAAGAAATATTCTCCTATAAGAAATAATCACTATATATAAGGAGGCTGGGTTAACTTATTTATATAACATAATACAGCAGTTAATTATTTTGTAACTAGATAATTTCTAATGTGAGAGAAATAATAGGTCTATGGAGAGATTGAGTGTTATTGAAGTTTTGGGTGTAAGAAAAAAAAAATACTAGAGTGATTATAATAATTTTTTATATAGTGAATTTTTTCTTTCGCTGTCTTTGGCGATTATGATTTCTCTTCAATATAAGAGTTTTCCACGTAAATTCTTATATTATGTAATTAATTTTATTCTCCATCTATTTTCTATTTATTATTTATTTGATATTTTTACTTACAAGATCGTAGACAGAATTATAAATTTCCTAACATGATTTTTGTTTTTAGAAAATAAATTTGAGTGAAGTGATAAAAAGAACAATGTTCATCATGCCGACATAGATATAGAACAGTACTGTAATCCATTATAAAATAAATAACCCAAAAGGAAAATATAAGAATTAATAATGGTAATATATATATATATATATATATATCCTTAGGGGCCAAAGCACTTGGTAAAGACAATATTTTGTGTATATCTTTCTGGTTTCTTTCAGCCAATAAATTGTTTGATTCATGATTCTTGCCAATATAACTAACTCGCTTGTAATAAATTTTTCATTAAAAATAATTGGCAAGTAAGGGGAAATGATGAAAAATTTCTATATATTCATGGTAATCATTTCTTAAAATGCCAAAGTGACTTGTTGCCACCATACCATCATTTGTAAATTCACTAGCTACAAGCACGAAAGAGGACATCTGATTTGAGCATGGATCTTTTTCTTTAAAAAAAAAATATTTTATTTTATTTTTTAAAATAATTTCGAACAAATAAATACACACAATATATATATATATATACACACACACACACGCAACAAACGCGATATATTAGGCTGTCGTCAGTTGCATGACATGAACGATAATGTGAAGCAATGTCCACAGCTTCAGCCCATTTATGAGGTATTATTTAAAAAAAAAAGGGGTCATTTTATCTTCATGTGCTAACCTCTAATCATTTCATTCACCATATAGGAGACATTATTTCAGTCAAAATATAAGATTACAGTTATACTTTTTTTTTTTTTTTTTAAGGTAGGAGAGTGGATAAATTTTAGATAAATTTATTTAATTCTTATTTATTTTTAAAATTCGTTTTTCAATTATTAGTTAAATAAAGTTATTTAAAAACTACTCTTCCTAACATTCTTGGGGCAAATAAAGTTGTACTTGAGTATAATTACTCTTACCATGCTGGCTAGGGGTAGCAGGCAAGCTAACTGCTCCTTTAATTTTGGTCGGATAATTAATAGCTAGCCTATCTCTCTTTCTTTTTCTTTTTTTCCTTATTTTGTTATAAAGGTCTTAGTTTCTTCCATTGAATTTCTAAAAGTGATCGTTGCTGCCAATTTTTCTACCTCCACTGCCTTCTAGGAATAACCACAACCGTATAATTGATATTAGCAAGCAAGCGTGTTGAAAAAACATTCATCTTGATACGAGCAATTGTAAATTACTATTTAAATGGTGTGATATTATTATTTAATAAGTTTAAATGATACACAATTAATTATTAAATCTTATTATTTTTATTTAAATAATAAATTTATGTTGGTCTCACGTCAGATGTAATATTTATTAGCGGATTTAGTCTTACCACATGCAGTGGATTTATTACATTTACTAATCTGCCGTTTCACTTGAAACTCCTGGACTGTAAGCAAGCTGCAAATTGAAGATGGCCAGCCCGCACTCATTGATGGCTGTGAGATGATGACATACATACACAGAGACTTAACTGGCTTAATTACTCTTCATCGGTTAAATAACCACAATGGGTTTTTTAGGTGGGGATTCATGTGACTGAATCACTTTCCATTAATTTGCAATTTAATTGACTAAAGTGAATCTCTCTCTCAATTAGGGACTGAAAATGCTCACTATATCTACATGACTTTTGTCGAAAGTCATGCAATCTTATACGATACGTATCATTCTTTGAATGGGGATTGATGGGACTTCCATTAATTTACAACTTAATTAGCTGAAGTGCATCTATCTCTCAATTAGGGACCGAAAATGCTCAATATATCTACATGATTTTTGTCCAAAGTCATGCAATCTTATACGATACGATACGTATCATTCTTTGAGATTTTAAATTTAGAATCTCTTTGTCCTCAAAAAGATAGTCATCTTAAACAAGAATTTTGTTCAATATGTGTTTGTGTATGGCAATTAAGGAAATTTATTATCAAAATAAAATTATGAAGGATAAAGATTTTTTTTAATTTTTTTTTATTTTTTAATAATCAGTCGAGTATGAAATAATTATATTAATTTTTTAATGAATATATATAATTAACTAATTATTGTAATCATTGAAAATTAAAAAGAATTAAGAGAAGATCCTAATCCAATTATAATACTTAAATCCATAATTTTTTTACTTAAAACCTACATTCTTAATAAACCTATCATTAAAATTTAAAATTTTTACTTTATAAATTGTCTATGATCTCAAAAATAACCTCAATTAAATTATATATCCTCTTTTTATTTCGTCTTATTTTTTTCCCTATTATTGCAATTTATTTTTTTCCACCTACTATCACTAATCTCTTTTGTTAATTTTCTTTGCTTTTTCTTCGTTTCAACGATATGCTTAATAGTTTACCAATCTCTAGGAATTCGTGCAAACTAAGACTTAAGATTAAAATTAAAAATTATTCAATCATTAAATATTCATTTTCGACTTCACTCTATTGCTATAGTGCTACCTGAAATTGTTTGGGTGGCAAACCCTGATATATTTAATTTAGGTTCATAGATGAGAAAGAAAATAGGTGAATTATTTACCGACTATTTACTTTTTAAAAAATAAAAAATAAATCATTCTTAGTTTTTATTACCCAACTCTGCTTTAAATTATATATTTTTTCATCAGTCCACTTTCATATTCAAACTGTTACAACTTAACTGAAGTTGTTAGGATAAAGTGATCGTTTCATCTGCGCCTAAAAAATGGCGTCGTTTAGAATCTATGATTAGAGAAAAAAATAAATAAATAAATAAAGAGAGAGAAAGGCAGAGTGGTCCATAGCACACAGTAAGCAACGAAAATAGCCCATTGTTTATTCCCCTCCATGCATGAAGAAGCAACAAAATCCCGCCATTTTTTCTGCAGTTTCCATGCATTTTCATCAATGAACCACGCTAAAGTTTCAAATCTTTTGTTAATTCGAAGATTTAGAGGCATTGAAGAAATCGGTGAGCTGTTAAGAAGTCGCGACGTTTGGGTTTTTTAAATGTAATACTCCCTACACTCACTCAAGCAAACAGTGCAACCTATCTTTTTTAAGACCAATAGTATTGATGTACCATATGGGATGATCCAAAACAGTCCATGATCTTCATAAAAAAATCTTCTTGGGTAGCAAAAATTACTGATGGATTAGTTCTTGAATGAAAAACTCTTACAGCTGCATAGAAAATACCAAAAAGAAGCGTACCAGCGATGATACCACACATGACAATCATACCCATAGTAACTAATTGCTTTGCATGTGATTTTATCACCATCCAGTGGTGCTAGTGGCAGGGGAGGAGAAAACTCATCTACTTGGCATTTATAATTTTGGCAGGCAAACAAGCATGATGATGAAGATGAGCTAGGAAAAAAAATCATTTTTTCCTAGATTATACAAAGGTTGTGCTAGTATTGTAATAGATTTTTGGTAGCAATTTTCTATGATTAAATTTAAACCCCGTCATAAAAACAGATGGGAAAGAAACTGATAATGATCAAGTAGAAGGGAGAAATTCATACCACAAGAAGATCGGTCTGCTTTGCAAGATCCCAGATTCCACAAGGGTACGTGTCTTGAATTGATGTTGATGATGAAGACTTAGTATTTTTCCATGAAGATTTGGATTTGTTGAGGTTTCAGACACAAGCATCTCACTTTCATGCCTAGACTTTTTGACGTGAACCATTTACTCGACAGTTTCGTTTTTTGCTTTCCCAAAAAAAGTACCGCCAAGTCAACCCACTTCTTTGAGTCATTTACGCGTAAACTTTAATGCGGTGATAACTGAGGATGAACAACGATGATGGGTACTTGATTTTGGTTCAGTATAGCGAATGAATGACTTGTGAGTTAAAAAACAAGAACAAAACAAAACGTAGGCAACCGTAAGATATATTAAATGTAACTTTTTGCATTTATTTAAGGTAAAAATGTAATTTTATATTTGAGAGTAAAAATATTATTTATTCAATATTTCGTTGGTACTCTTAACTGTTTGAAGATGGAAGTAGAGATGTGAAAAAAGAAATTTGAAGTGGAGTTAAAAAAAAAATTATGTATTTTTTTAAAATAAAAAGATAATCGAGTGGATAGTTATCCAATAAAATATAATATCGAAAGCATCAATTTTCAATTTTTAAATTTACACTTGTTGAGATTATTTACATGTATATTAACTTTATAAAGAATTTTTTCTTTTTTTAGTATCTGATTGTGGAAAATTCGTTTCTCATTAAAAGATTAAGTTTTGCAAAGAACAAGAATATGGAGAAGAAAAATGAAATAGAGTTTATGTTAGATGAGTGTAAAATTTATTGGGTGCAATTTGCAAAGAGAAGTATTATTTTATTAAATTAAAAAAAGAGAGAATTATTATTTTATTATTGTCTTCAACAGTAATTTCCTTCAAAGATATTGTAGTGATATACAAAGTGATGTAGCAGTTAGAGATCAACAGTTAGATATTGTAGTGATATACGAAGTGATGTAACAGTTAGAGATCAACAGTCAAATCACTTGTAATTCAAATTCCGAGATAAAATTTCTTAAATACTTGAGTATTTAACCTTTATTTGTACTTCACTCAAACTCAAATCAAAATTCCCCACAAATCGATCCTGACACGAATAAACTCGATTTCAGGATTTGTTGTACGTCCCCAATTACCTAACTGGCTCTATGAAGAGTTCTAATATTTTAATACACATGCTAGCTCATATATACGTTTTCTTCTTACTTGAAAAGAAGTTAATAACTTGAAGTTTAAGTTATAGAAGTTTATAGTTCTACTTCAAAGTTTTTAATTTAAGAATTGAAAGTTGTATTTAGTTATATTCTTAACCTAGGTTTTTTCTCAACAAATATGGAATATTCTCCTCAAATACCTCTAGTTATAAGTAGATTAATCTTTTCAATAAGTATAATATAAATCATTCGTGCATCAATTAGCTCTAATTTGATATAAAGGTTCATTGGTAAGCCAACCACCAAGGTGTAAAGAGGTTTATTTTTACACATGTTATTGATGTGTTTAATGTGTTAAATTAAAAGCTCAAAGCATCCATAAAAGACTATTTCAATAAGATTTTAATTTTTATTTGAAGAGTCATGTCAACATAAAATATTTTAAAAAATATGTAAATTTAATTTGTTTAGATAAGAATTATTTTTTACTCTTCAATATTGCCGAATGAGTTTCTCACTCTTCTATTAATATTTTTTTATTATTTATTAAAAATAAGACTACTATAATTATTATTTATGTTTCTTTTCAAAGAAAATAACTGTTATCCAACGGTTTTTTTTCAACCTATTAAGGATTATTAAATTTGTTGAGAATAAATAGAGATTAGTTAAATTTAATAAAAGAAAATATTTAATTAAAATAATATTGATTTATTCTAATTTGGTGAGTCTTTTAGATAAAATTTTATTTTTTCAATCTCTTTTTTATCACATAAATAAGTAAATGATTATTTAAAAAATAAAATTTAAATAGTCTTTTGGATATGTTCTTAACAATATGTAATCAATGTTGTGTACGTCAATTACTTACAATTAATCTACGGTCCCCTACTCTACTGGATCTATTGATCAAATGCTGGAGAGCTAGCTTGCTAATTATTTATCATCTCTTATACACTGTGACAATCGCCAATGTGATCTGGTCACATTCCACTTGTTTCATTAAAGTGTCCGAATAGAAAAGGGTATGCCTGTATTGGGTTGGATGGCTCTAATAGTAGTTTATCAAAATTTCAATTGCTTAGAGTGAGGGCTTGCAGAGAAATATCCATGAATGGTTTCGAGGATGGATGTATATTTTGTTGTTGTTGTAGAAGTTTTGTTACTGTTGTTGTTCCGGTTGGGGTGTTGGTTTCATCCATAGTGGTTGAGTTCGATACATTATGCCAGTATTGTAAAATTCCTCTAGGTTTTATTAGATTCTGGTGTGTCGAGTCATTTAGTTTTATTTTAATTTTAGAATTTATAGTTCTAAGTTATTTTATGATTAAATTTTTCTTAATTTAATTATGTTTAAGTCTTAAGTATTGTCCTATTTATTATATTTAACTGTATTTATATTTATATAATGATATATAGTTGGTCATTTTTTATCTTATTAATACATGTTATTAATTTCAAAAAAATAAAAATAAACCTAAACTAATAGGTAAAGATGTACTTGTGGTATTTATGCAAATAAGGAATACAATGACCACATGATACGAGATGTTAAAAAGTCGATAGTTGTTGATTATAAGCCCAACATAATTATTAGAGGTTGACGAATTCATCTTAAAGTTGCAGCCACGACGTAATTGCCCAACGGAGAAATTCTAAAAGGCGGTGCCGTCCAACCATAGAGAGACAAGTGTCATGGTCAGTAGTGCCATGTCAGCCGGCCAATACTCTTTTCTGCCAAGTCTTGAAGCAACAAAACAACCAAAAATAAAAGATTGAGGGAATGTCTCGAGGGAGAAAAATCAAAAGTTTCTTTTTGAATGTGCGTGCATAAAAGGGAAGAAAATCTAGGACTTAGAAAATTAAAAACGAATATTTGTCAGTGTTGAAAGTTCAGATGCTTTCCCAGTTTATTTAAGTGGTTCACGGCCTATCATTTACTGCAAAATAAAATTGGAATTCAGTGTATATATATAGTTCAAAAAGAGTCTTAATGGGTACTTCCTGAGATGGAGTAGCTAGCTCGAAGAAAAAGAAGAATAAGATAAACGATCGATGGAAAAATAGATGTAAAGGGAAATGAAGACTAAGGATAAATCATAAATGAATAATTCAAAGTTTATATTGCAACTGATCTGTCCATTGACTTTGTCACACCGTATCAATTGGTATATGGGTGTAGATACAAATTTTTATATTCCATGTTCATTAAATGTGAGTATGGTAATCGCGTAAAAATCTTTCTCAATAGAAATATAAGTGCATATATAATAAAAATCAAGATTATAATCTCATGCACATATGAAAACAATCAATTTCATTGTATGACATTAATCATAATTATATTGAGCATATAAATATGATAAATGGATATCGAATTACATTACGGTACTTGATTTTTTTTTTCTTTATTATAATTTATAATTTGATCTAAATTTAAGCGTGCCTAACTATCTAAAATTAATTAATAAGATTGAAATTTTGTATGTGTAACTCACAAATTTCTACATGTTACAATATCTATAAGGATCGGATATGTTGAATTTATTTCACCGTAAAATATTCATTTATAACTATACGATCAAAGTTATAACATATTTTTTATTATTTATCATTTTATATATATAATTATAATTCATCATTTATCTTAAAATAACTTTAATATAACTATGACTTAATTATTAAAAAAAATAAAATTTAAATCATTTATTCAAAAATAAAATAATATTGTAGCATGCCACATTTGATTTCTAGAGCTATAAAGCTCATCGATGAAGATTGAAGGAGCAAATTAAAGAGTGCCATGGATCATGGACTGTTGAACTTTTGCATAGAAAATGACATGCCGCATAAAAAAGAAAATGAAATAAAATCTAATTCAGGGCCTAGAGATTTTTTTAGCTGAAGTTAGGCTTTACGGAGAAAGTGAAATAGAGAACAAGCAAAAAGCACATCGCGAAAGTTGGGCCACTTATATCGAAATCTAACAGAATATAGATAATTTTTTTTTTTACATCTGAGCCATTTCATGCTGACACAATTACACTACTGTACTCTATCATAAGGGGGAAAACAAAAATCTTATAAAGGCACAAAAAATCCCAAAAAGAAAATTAAAGAATTAGTAATGATAATAAATGCTCAAAGCACTTGGCGAAAGCCAAGATTTTTTTCATCTCTTTATGGTTTCTTTTCGGCCGAAGAAAATCCTCATTCATGATTCATGCACAGATTGTAAGTAAGCTGCTTGGATTAATTATGATATTTCATTATTTAAAATAATCATCGTCTGTCGACAAATGATGATGAAATTAGAAATATAAATATAATCACGATCATATTTGTTATACATGTGACACTGCCACTATCCATTCCATATTTAAAACATAGATATTTATTTAACATGCAAGTATATGTATGTATATATCAAAGTCATTTTTTTTTCAAAGATATATATGTTGTATTTTTAATCTCACATAGTTGGATATTTAATCTAACGTTGAACTTTATGTAAATAATTATGTATTGTAAATTGTTATATAAGGTTAAACTTAATTAAAAATTATTTAATATAATTTTCGATAATTTGAGTTTTAATATATCTAATAAGATATGAGTCTTTAATGTATATAGACTAAAAAATTGTAATTATTATTTTTATAATAGACTGAAATAAAAATAACTAAAGACAAAAGAAAAAGTTTATAAAAGTAGTTATAATATTCAAGTTATACATATTGTTCTATTTCCTTTTGATATCTCATTATCAAAGAGAGTGTATAGAGAAAATTAAATGATTTTCTATGAGAACGTATTGATCTAAAAGATTAATTACACAACTGTAAGGAATAATTTAATATTATAAATTTAGATATACTTTTATATATTTAATTATTAATTTTTAATGATACAATATAAATATTTTTAAATTTTGAGTGATGAATTTCATCATAAAATTTTAATTATTTCTAACAATATATGTAAATATAATATGGTTATGATTTGTAAATTTATTGATATATGTTGCATTAATGTACCTAGGCCAACGTGGCTTACATCATCTCTCTCGCATAATGTTATGTAATTCACATATAACTTGACCTTTATCAATCAATTAACGAAGTGTTACAAAATTTCTTCATGTGTGTAGTTGTTGCTCACTAAATCAATTATATATGTATGTTTATATACACCAATATTAATTACTCTTAATTAAAAGAATTACTCTGAAGTCAAAACAGAAAAGTTACTTTGCTATTAGTCTACTATGGCGGCGAGGTAGGCAGGCAAGATACGATAGCTAAGTGCTCTTTTTGGTAAGTTACTAGCCAGCTTCTCTCTCTTTTTTTTCTATAATTTTTGTTGTTAGTCTCTTTCCACTGAACTACCAAAAGAGATCAAGCCAGGCTCTTCATTTTTCTACCTCCACTAATTTAAAAGAAGAATTACAGCCATATAATATTTAGCAAGCATGCGTGTTGACAACAGCAGTTGTAAATTAACACAACACCTCTCGTTTCTTTATATATTCTCAAATCTCCATGATTCATGCACTTTTTCTCTAGTCAATTTTCTTGATTGTAGATTAAATAAGTAAATTTTTAGTTTTCGCCTACAAGGGGTATTTAGCTGAAGTGTGGATACTATTCTATTAAAACCCTTCTACTAAATAAACATCATTCAAAATTTGAAAACATTGTGATATTAACACCTATGTAAATTCCAAAACTAGCCCTAAATTGTAAACTCCATTCACGAGTCTTGCTGTCTCTTTCTCAACTTATTTTCATTTTTCTTATTATTATTTTTTGTATGTTCAGTCAAATCATATGTGAAGCTGTGAACAAATCTCTCTGTATCCCTCTTTTACTGTTCACCCCTTTCAAGAACAAGATTTCTTCGTTTCCGTCCTTAAATGAATCAACTGACTGTTTGTAAAAAACGTGTATGCTTAAAAAAGTATCATAAAGATTTCTTCTTTGAAATTGTTATAAGATTATTTATCTTTTTCACCTATTTTCTTTGGATGTGAAAAAATTGCTGAGTTAATTTAAAAAGTTTAAGATGAAATCATTTTTGCATTCAATTGGACTCTATTTATCTATTATCGTAATTTTAATTTAGGATATAATTGTAATTATTTAAACAGAGTTTTAAGATATAAATAGAGGGGTGCCAGTGGTCCTACTCTTAGCTGAATGAATGGTCTATAATTTTCTCCCCTCAAGTTTTGGGTTTGTGTCTCATGCGAACACCGTCACTTTTGATTGTGAGTAAATTTCGTTTGTCTAGTCTAGAAATATGGGTTGCACTATAATTAGACTTAATCCCGGATTACAATAAATTAATATATACATCTGAGCACTTTAATAATACTATTGGATGAATGGCTATATGAATGACTGATGTGGTATGCCTCAGACCTCCTTATATTTGCCCAAAGTTACAAATCTGCCGTTAATTTCAGTTGAAGTTCGGACTGCAAGCAAGCTGCTACTGGGAGAAGGCTAGCTGTGAGATATATGGTGACATGGAGACCGACTACCTTAATTAGCTTTGTATCAGTTAGACAACCACAAAGGGAATTTTGGATGGAGATTGATGGGGACTCAATCACGATCATTATAAGTTAGCTAATTAAAGTATATCCCGTATTAGGGATGATCAAATGCTATATATTTCATGAACTTTGTCAAAATTCAATCTTATATGCACGTTACGCATATAATTGTGTAAAATTCAAAATTAGAATCCCGTGTACCTAAACCTTTAATACATATGCACGCAAGCTCATAAATACGTTTATTTAACTTGAAAAATATGCTAATAATTAGTTTGGCGTTTAAACGAGGAGGAAAAAAATGGAGGCAAAATGCAGAAGCAGTATATATATAAAGAGTTATTATCTGGTTAAAGTGTAGGAAACTTACTGAAAAATTTATAATATATAAATTAATATATTTAATTCATAGTTAGCCGACCACTAACGGTAAAGGGAAATCTTTTCACGCAAGTGTTGAAGGTTACTGCTAAAGAAAGATGAAGCGAAACAGCAAATAGTCAATGTTGCACGCACGAAAACAGCTTTGAGTCAACCACAAAGTTGCGGTCCCCTTGTCCATATTGTCCATTGGACGTATTCATCAAATGCTAGAGTTGCTAGTAACTAGCCAATCTTACTGTTGGAATGGGGTCTGGTCAGATTCCACTTGTATTCCAATGCAATCAACTTTGTTTTTGATGTAATCCAGTTTCATCCGCATGCGATTAATCCACTATAGTGATTCTATTTTATCTGCCCATTTTCCATTTACTCAAAAGCTTCACTTAGTGAGTCAATTCCTGAGTTGGAAAGTGCATGTGTTACCATCAGTGAGGAAATTATGACTTATAAGTACTAAGCTTAGTTCACACCAGCGCGAAAAGTCTAAAGAACAGGGGTCCAATTACAAACAAGATCGGGATATTTCTGTGAATAATTGCAAATCATAAGGGCAACTTCATAACTGTATTCCTATAAAATACAATCCATCGATCCAATATGCTCTTATAATAATAAGAAGGCACCAGAAGCAGAAGAGCCATGGGGAATTGCTTAGTCCTTGAAGAAAAAGTGATTAAGGTAATGAAAACAGATGGCAAAATACTTAAATATCATCAACCCATCAGAGTTCAGGATGTGTTAGCAGAATTTTCAGGCCATGCAATTTCTGACTCTCTTCCTGAAATCAGGCATCTCAGGCCAGACTTTAAACTTCTTGGTGGGAACCTGTACTTTCTTGTACCTGTTCCATTGCCATCCCAGAAAGTTCGGAAAAAGAAGGTTAGGTTTTCGGATGAAGAGGCTGGAGCCGGGGAGAAAGAAACAGGCGGTGTTGTGAGGATTAAGTTGGTTATCAGTAAGCAAGAGCTGGGGGAGTTACTGCAGAAACAAGGAGTTTCAGTTAAAGATATGGTTTCTCGGAGTCAGAGTAAACAAAGTGCTGATGATTTCCAGAGTGGTGATAACGGTAAAGCGTGGAAGCCTGAGTTGGAAAGCATACCTGAAATAGACTAGCAAAACGTACGCTATGTAATCTGCTTTGGTTTCTATAATCTTTCTTTAGTTTAACATAGAAAAATAGACAGTGAAATGAACTATACATACATATATATAATACATGTAGCAAAAAACTCAGCTTAATTAGCTTGTATTTTCATCACAAGTGTTTACCATCTTATAAGAATCATCACAAAGATAGCAGCTGAGTCTTGACTTCTTCTTGCTTGTTTCTCTGTTTAAATCTGGTATCCTAGTAAACCTCCCATGTCACCCAGACCTCGGAAACATGTCAACTTTTAGCAATGTGATGCCCCCTTTTTTAAATATATATATATATATATATATATATATATATATTAATCAATGAAATCAATCAGTTAGTTCATCCATACCTCCCTGAACAGTATCAGATCCACCTCCTACGTATCATAATCCTAATACCAGGCGTGAATATCACATGGGAGGAGCAGGGCACTGGACTGATAGATGTTACAATCTGAGACACCGGGTGCAAGATCTTATTGACAGAGAACTTCTGAAGTTTGAACCACCGGAAGAGAAGCCGAGTGTGATGCAGAATCCGCTTTCCTCGCATGGGAACGATAATGCTGAAAGGAGCAGTGCCCAAAATTAGTAAACTTATTCCCCAAAATCTAATGTTAGATTAAAACAATGATACATAATATGTTTCTAAAAAAATACAATATGGAAAGTAATAGGCAAGTTCTCGGATCTTTCTAATACAAAACTCAATTTCTGAAAATTTTCATTTTACAAAAGTAATTTTATAAATTAATACCGAAAGAACCCAAAATCAAACATAAAAATCGTACACTACATGTAGTGCATGATTTGGAAACGTTTAAGATCACTGATAGCATGCCATCGCACACGAGTCACTTGTCCCCTGATCATTGGTTGGCTTCCTACAGCCCGGCCAATGATCAGGCGACGACAATAACGTGTGCGACGACATTAGGCAGGCGACCACAATAACGTGTGTGACGACGCGCACTTCGTCTCACATTTTACAGAAATCTCTTTAGATCCACCTGCTGAGTCAAAAGAGAAAGTTTAAAAAAGAGAAAATGGAAGAAAGCAATGTACGCATCCATTACAGCTTAACTTACAGTAAATCCTCTTATTAGTCATAATTAAGAATACCTTCAAACATGAGTAATAATAATTCATTTTTTACATCATTGTTTACATGATGGCAGTGCTGCTAGTGCTTCCCCCATTTTGCAGTTCTGGTTAGTGTTCATAATTATGCTAGGCACTATATATCTGCAGTGATGGGACAAGTCAACTTCGTCCAGTAAAAACGCACATTTATAAATCTGTGAAATGGATGCAAATATTAAGCTCTTCTTTCTTTTCTCTGGTGTGTTCCATGCATGAATCCTCACCATTTAAAATAGAAATTAAAGTTTGATACGTTTCTTAGTTTTGTTCCTGTTCCAATACAATACTAAACTCCCAACTCCATGAATTGTCGCAGAAAGTAAATCGACAAAAAACTATTTATCATATGTAGGAATTTGATATGTGTTCGACAACTTAGTTCTGTTTGTTAGTATGGAAAATTGTAATTTAAAAGTTATAGTATTAAAATATTTGATAATTAAACATTTAATGTTATGATTTATAAATTATATTGATTTAATTAAATATTTATATGATGTAAAAGCCTACAATTTTTTTTAATAAAAATCTTATTTATAGTACTAATAATTTTTATTTTTATTTTTAGAATAACTGTAACGTCAATACTAAATAGGATATTGATTTCATTAAATCAAATTCTAGCATAATAATTTGAAAAAAAAAAAAAAGAGTGAGAGTGGAAATAAGATTTAAAATGAGCCAAAAGAAAAACAAAACATATATATTGGGTAGAGTGAACATGGATCACTTCAAATCTAAGTAAAATGTTGGAGCAAAATATCAAAAATGAGAAAAATATATTCTGAATTCGACAGAGCATTCATGTGCCTGCAGTAATGTTACCTCATTTGCGTCATTCTAAATACACAAATTGGTCAATTGTACTCATTGATTGCACCCTTTAGACATATTAGATCAACTGTTCAAGCTTGTGAAAGGCCACTTAATCAAGTTGATGTACAACAGTTGCTGAACATTGTAAATGCTTGGCACCATCTTAAAATTAGACCAATAACTGAGAGTAATATGACATTCCATGACAAAGAATTAATAAAGCTCTAATATGATATGGCAAGCAGAGAGAACAATTGCTAATGGAATAGTGACCTTGGTTAGTGGGGTGCCCCACTGAAGCATGTCACTAATCACATGGCATCCCGTGGTTGGCTGACAGGATATTCCAAAACACCTAATCAAAGTAGCAAGTACAATTGACAGTATAGGTTAACAAATTTCATGTGAATAACATTGGCAAAATAAGGCAAAGGATAACTAGGAGGCTAAAAAGAGCCCTATGACCTCAGTGGGATAAATGATTACATCTACGAGACCGACTATGCGTAACTTGCCCACTATCAGCCTTAGTGGTTGACTGGAATTGAGACCGTCTTCTCCAAACTAGGGGTTTTCACAGACTATTCGATGCATCTACCTTCATTACATCAAGTACGATGTCATGCTTAATATAAGTAATGATCTCTTATCACTTCTCATATTATTTTAACATCCCGATATGTTAACTCAATTGGTTCGTTGACAACTGGAAGCAGAGGACATTCTTGCCGTTCATTGGCTTTTGGGTACGTTCCGGAACATGATTTTATCTCTCTCACTCTAAGCAATACCTGTTTCATCACTCTTCAATTATCCAACTTTGATCTTTCGTAGGTTTATTATTAGTTATATAAACTATGCTTGCATCAAATGGCTACCTCCGTTTAACTATGATTGCATCATAGGGGAAACCTATATAACTTGTTCTGGTTATTGTTATTTTAAAGTACAGTTAAATATTAGTAGAAATCAGCTAACCATTTGGAATAAATACTATAAAAACATTCAGCTTCAAAATGCAACTTTTTTCCTTAGCTTGTTTATATAACAATGCTTATTTTAAGAAGGCGATCTATCTTCCTCTTCAAGCATATATGAACAAATGGAAAACTTAGAATGAACTCAGGAAAGCGACAGCTCAAATATTAAACACTCCTAAGGATGGCAATGGGCATTGCCCGTAAGGAGTTTGTCATTATCAGATCGGCACCCACACAAAATTTGAATTACCAAACCCTATACGTAATCCATCTTTTTGTGAGTTTTGTCGATTATCAAATCCACAATGGTACATGACAAATTTTTTACAGATATTTACATTTGAAATCACAATTTTCATTATGTAAATCATCATCATTGAAATCAAAGACTTGCTTTATTTTTTATCTTAAAAATATTAATAAACTTTTAATTAATGTACAAGAAACTCAACAATATTTATCAATATATAAGAAATTGATTTTAAATCGTATCAAATTAACATATTAAGTTAGCCAAAAGTACAAAATTATACATGCTGATTTTAAATAAACTGAATTAAATCATATTAAATTAACATGTTAATTTATAATTGATTTAAAATCAATTATAAATTAACATGTTAAACTAATTGAAAATATAAAATTATGCATGTTGATTTTAAACAAGCCTAATCTATACCTATGCATGTACCAACCACATAATTTTAAAATGTAATCAAATACCAAAAAGTTGATGAAAATAATATATTAATAGCAGCATATAATTATAAAAATACCTTCCACTTTAAGTCTAAGGTCACGTTTGGAAGACAGGATTGGATTAGATTAGCTTTTATGATTAAATTGAATTAGATTAGATTATATTAGACTAGATTATATATAATCTTATCTTTTATTTGGTATAATATCTAAAATGCTATGTTAATTTAATTTAATAAAACTAAATAAATATTTAAATAGTTTTAAATTTTATTGATAATTATTGACTTTAATATTTAATATTATATATTTTAATCTACTCTATTAGTACATGACATTTTATGGCAAACAAATATATTTTGAATTAGATTATTTTGTTAGCCCCAAAATTTAATCCAATCCCGCATCTTATCCAAACTCTCAAACCTAGCGAAAAGGTGCTAACTAAGGCACCGGTAGTAAAAATAATACCTTACATTTTTAGGTAATTAGGTTTAAATATTTTTAAATTAAAACTTTAAAAAATATTTGAAAAAAATATTGTGGATTTAGTGGATATCTATACGAGTATCTGCTGAATATTTTGTAAAAATTAAATCCACTTGCAACTTAGTGCGGTTTTGAATTTGTGATACCAAACTCGTCCGCAACCCGTACAATTACTTAGACTGATTTTGGTGAATGGGTTTAAACGAGTTTGTGAGTATCATTACCATCTCTAGACACTCCAATAGAGTAATAGATATAACTGAAAGTATTGAACCAGTCTTTTACCTTTCCTCTTTCATTTTCAACTAGCAATATATGGCATTTTCTTGGTATTACGGGAGATAAGAATGTTCTGATATGTGGTAACAATTCAGTTACAACAGATCCCAATAAAACATTACACCAGATAATCCATCAACTAAGAACTACTGAAATTATCACCATCCAATACAAGTTATGATGCAGAATCGCAGATTCAGTAGCAAAATAAGTATTTCAAAAGATTTACAAGTCATTCACTGATTTTGTTCGTATAACATATGCATAATGAAACTTGTTTGCAGATATACAAAGATGTTTTATCTTTCTTAGCGCAGGAAGAGTGTAAATTTACTATACAGTATGCCTCAAGCTTCCACAATCACTTGTAAAGTGCTATTCTTCTTTTCTTTCTACTTCCAGAGCAATCTCATTACGACGTGTGAATGGAAGTGTAAATGGTGGATTATACTGCAACCACATTTAAAAATGTCAAGGGACAAATGAAAGACAGTCTATAAATGGAGTATCTAGAATTTAAATAATCACAGACTTGTTACAAATTAGTCACTTGGGATACCTGTGCAACTTCAACCGAAGCACCTTCTTTGACTCGAAACTCCCTGTCACCTTTCAGAGCATCCCGTAATTTCAATTCCCGTCGTCTTACTTCTTCATCAGTAACAAAACCTGATTTCAAGTAAAGAAGAAAGAAGATTAGTAACCATGTAGTGTTCCACAGTAGAGATCTCAAGAATTGTAATTATCCACCCTTCAGACTCTGCTCCTTTAAATTGAATGCTTTGTGCAAAAAGCTTTCTCTAATTTACTCTAGTGTTACATTTCTCCATCGACGCTATTTCCACATAATGGTGAAAATTTTAAATGATGGCTATATTTTCTTGCCACAGATATTTTAAATTACACACCAATAAGTAAATGGTTAACAGGCACTACTACAAGTTAAAGAAAAAAAATAATTATAAGACAACACATACATCCAGTTTCATCAAAATAATAACATTCACATAAGCTGCTTTATTTTATTTTATTTCTTTTCTTTCTAACAATTAGAAAACCATGTCACCTACACCTTTAAGCAAACATAAAACGTACAAACCTGAGAAGGCAACCACAGCAACAACTTTCTTTGGAACCTCTTTGATCCTTACAGAAGAATCTTTAGGCAAAGGCAAGTTGGCCCCATACTTCGAGGGCATGACAAAAGACATCTGCCACTTATCTTGATCTTCCAGCTGTAAATAGTTGATACACTTAGACAATCATGTATGTATACATGATATATATATATATTTATATATATAAAAACACTTCTGCAGAGAAGATGGATGAATAAATCTAATCATTTAAGTGTCAAACATTTTGCTAATCTAATATCAATGCTTGGTTATCAAAGAGGGTTGATTCAATGCCTGACTGCGCGTGCAGGCATTCTTTTATGTTAATTGTATATCTGAAAATCTAACATATGAAAACTGAAACTTCCCCAAAGTAATGTTCATAAAACCCAAAGAACATATATCTTTATATATATATATATATATATATATATATTAATTAGCAGCATAACACTAAGTTTCTAGCACTATCATCCTGAAGTTAAAATAAAATTAGAGAACTTTATATACGTCCCAAACCTAAGTGTATTTGATAAAATTATTTCTCATCAACAACTACAACATCCTCTAACAGCATTCAGAAAGGCAAGACATGATTTTATACCTTATATTCACATTGGAAATAAATATATATATATATATATAATTCAAAAATAAAAAATTTCGTGATACTGGAAATAGTAAACATTATTAGTTTAGATTAACCTTCTTGGATATCACAGGAGTTGTCATTTCCATTTTCTCCCCATCAGATTGAGTCTTACGTGTAATAACAGGAGTGGTCATTTCCATTGTCTCCCTTTTAGTATTCTGAAAATAGTGCAATAGGCAAAGATTAGCAATAAGCAAACCAACAGAGACACCTACACATCAAATGCACAGAATCAATGATGAAAACAATCTTATCTACCTTACCGAACAGGTACTCAGCCAACACATTGAAAGATTGAGATGCGCCATTAAAATCAAATCCAGTTTTCCCAGGCATCGTTGTTTCTGCAATGAAATAAGACTACACAAACCAGACCCAATAAAAACACAATGCACAAATGAAATTACCAGATAAACATAGAGATTATAAACAATTATATTTATGTACCTCAACTTCTCTTATCTCATACTGACCTCTCCTACTCAAAACCTTGAAATTCACCGTCTCAAGATCCGGAACTACACAAAACCCAATATATAAACCGCTAAATTCATAAGTATACCATAAACAAAAAACTTCAACTCCCCATAAATAGACTATAAAATTTCAATCAAATCCAACCCAAAAAAAAGAAAAAAAAAAAGAACTACCTGCCATCAGGGCTTCCTCCAAATTCTGGCTCTCGAACCTTTTTGGGAACACGTATTTGGCAGTTTCAGTTGCCAAGTCCATTAAAACTGCGAAACAATAAACTTTGTTAAAATTAGAAACAAACAGTCAGAGAAATAAATGTTTCATCAAAAATGGAATTATGATAGCATTTACGTCGCTGAGAGGGGATGAAGTTTGGGATGCGAGAGCGAAGACGAGAGAGACTCTAGCTTCAAAAGCTGATATGGGTTTTCTTTCATTATTGGTGGTGATAGAGTTGGTGATTGTTAAGGATGGTTTCTTGGTGGGTTTTCGGGTTAAGGTTTTGGGGAGGGTGCTGGGAGTGACCAGTGACACTGAAGGCTTGCATAGAAGCATTTTCTTCAGTTTCTGGTTTTGAATTTCTGTTGGAGAGGTTCTGTGATTTTTGTTCGTCAAAGTGGTGGTTACAGTTTTCCCGGGAAATATTATTTCATTATTAATCATTTAATCCGCGATATTTACTAAGCACCCTCTAAAGGTTTTTTTTACCTGATCAGCCTTTGGTGGTTTTGCACTTTAGTCCTTGAATGAACCTTTCCCGTCTGTTTTCTCCTCCAGTACGATCCCTTAAAAATTACTTCGATTCTTACTTTATTTTAAATATATATTAAATACCACATAAATGAAAACCAAACACCCTTTTAATACTAAAATTCGAACTTCAAATATTTTGTAAGTTTTCGTAAAACCATGCAATCTAGGTTTTCGTAAAGTTATTTTTCCTTCTATTAGAAAATTGTTTGTTGTGGGAGAAATAACCTTCCACGTATTCCGAGACAAAAAATGTTCAACAAGGATATTTCAAAATAAATTAAATTCATAGTCCTTTCATGCTAAATTAACATAGCTGTAACACATTAGAAAGCTAGATACTACGAGAAGACAAACTGAAATCACTGAACTGTTAAGGCTTCCTGCTGGGCATGCCAAGCAAGAACATCTTTGTATGCCAAATTGCCACCAAAAATGTCCAGAGCACTGCCAACTGTAACATCCACACGTCCTATTCCCGCTACCTTGATCTTCTCTAGATCAGCCATTGCTGTGACACCACCCGCATAAGTCACAGGAATCTGGCACCCAGAAACAACATAGCATTAGCAATATACATGAATTAGATTGCATCATAGATTCATAAGATCATGTAAAATGAAGCCTAGAGTCAAGTGGGTTTAGTTCTAAGTTTGCCATCATTAGGGCATCAATCAATGACTTGAAGCTATGTATTAAGGTCACCACTCTAATTTTGAATCAATAATTACATAATAAGTACTTTAGGACTGCCTTAAAACAGCCTGCAGTTTTGCAGTCACCATCATCTAGGCTTGAGATTGTCGTACTGGTGATGATAAAGGAGAAATAGGATAATTCAGGGCATTGATTATAAGAAAATATGGTTGCATTTTTTGTAAGAAAATATATGTAAAGAGATTGAGGAAATTGCAAGACATTCGGCATGACAATTAAAAAAATACGAAAATAATCACAAATGCAACCATATTAACTACCGGTGAGTACTTGCCGAGCATTGCCACAAGCTCTTCATCAATTCCCAGCCTGCAATAAACAAACAGTTTGAAATTCGAAATTAATTATTTCAGAAGTTTTGGCTCTGATGTAAATAAATAATTGTCAAATGACAGTCATAATCTTTTTTCTTGTACTATTTTAATTCCAATAAGCAACATCTTCTACTATTTTAATTCCAATAAGCAACTTTGTTATACTATAAGATTAAAGGGCTAATCAATCTTAAATCAGCCGGGATGATGAAATTCCAATTAAATCTTTTATGAACATTGAGACTTACTTTTTCCCTTCAACATCGACACCATGAACAAGAAACTCATCAGCATAACTGGCGAGAAAGTCTAAAACTCTCTCGTCAAGATATACGTCACTAAACTTCTGCCATCTATCAGTGACAATTGCATATTTACCATCCTGCACATCAAAATAAGCATATACAGGATAAAGCCCATTCAACAGAATTGACTTGATAATGTTTAGCTTCAAAACTTGCATTCTTTTCGATACCCTGATTTGCATGGAACCATAAGGACTAATTTACTTAAGTGACTAACAAATCTAAAAATTCAGATTTCTGGTACTCCAGTGGTGGGATAAGTCAGATATTGACCTTTTTCCTGAGACAATATGTTAGATGTTAATGCACAAACTTGTACCATTCAATCTATGCAAAATGGAAAATCATGTATTACTGTACCTTCTTTCTGCAGCTAAGATCCAATACAAGTCTTTGCTTTCCAACAACACGAACAAGATCTTTTAACCGTTCAAGGTCCATCTGACCATTGCTAAATACAAACTGTGCCGTCCAAGAAGAATATAAATATTGATGAATTCATGATAATAAAACTGAAAACCCTTCCACAAAGAATAACCTAAAATCCACAATAATGGTCAAGTAAAATTGTTGCAGGAGAATATAAAAAGGAAAAATTAGTTCTTCCTTATTAT
This sequence comes from Murraya koenigii, assembly GCA_025617385.1. NCBI lineage: Eukaryota > Viridiplantae > Streptophyta > Magnoliopsida > Sapindales > Rutaceae > Murraya > Murraya koenigii. The sequence continues at coordinate 20,485,360 of CM046819.1, forward strand.
TTAGAATATGAAGGAAAATAAATTCTTCCCAATTTTTATGGCACAGCCAATGTGATATCCTCATTGTATCAAACTCCAAGCGAAAGATCATAAAATGGTAACAACAAAGTGGCAGTTTCCTTACAAAATTTGAGAAAAAAAAGGGTGCAAAATTCAATAGCACACATTCTTCTTTCATTTGGATGAGGGTGGGGGGTTGTTGGTGTTGAGCAACAGAGACATGGGAGCAGAAACATGCATATCAATTTGACAAAAGTTGAATTGATTGAGAAACATGATTTGGACTAATAAAGGCAGGATAATTTCAGGAAAAGTCAACATACTGAAGTGACAATGACGTGGCTGGCTCCTTCTTCAATGTAACTCAAAGAATTATCAGAATTGATCCCGCCTCCAACTTGCAAACCTCCTACAGTTATCCAGTCCTCGCAGTAATTTCAGCAGAGGAAAAATCTGTAAGTTTTAAACATATCATCAAACATATATATCAGCTTGCTCACAAGAAATCTCAACATGAGCCAAAGTAGAAAATCTTTTCTTTCCAGAAACCAATACACAGTTCTATCCATGCTTCATCGGTTGAAGATAGTACAAAATATTTCATACATGTATACATATAAATTTTGCAGCAACCAAGATTTCAACTTACATTCCAGCTCGAGACAAATATTCTGCTCAGTACAAGTGACATCTCTAAACTTATAACCCCAACTAGCCGTAACAAAATAAGAACAAGAAATTCTAACTAAAATATGTCAAACTTAAACGAATCCAAATTGACCTAGGAAATTAAAAAACCAGGCAGTTTTTACTTCACTTTGTATATGCAAGTTCACTTTGTAGATGCATACCTGTCCAGCTATATACTCTTACCATAAAGTAGTGCATGATCCAGTTTCTTTTAAATGGTTATGATAATAGGCCAAATGATTACAATTTTCGTAATTATAAAGCACTACAGTCCACCAAAATCACTGACAAAATTAATTTATATTTCTTAACATGTATGGACCAAAGAACACACAAATAAATAATACAAAACTATTGTGAGAATATAATCCCCATTAAAAGTGAAGGAAACATAGGGTTTACCAGGATAGGCATGCAATGCTTCAATGGCTGCAGCTTTGCTTAACGGGTCTGCTCCGAGCATTATAGCATGACCACCTGTAAGCCCATCTTCCTTGTATAAATTTGCAAACTCGGCTGCCGACTTGTCTGATTCAAAATTTGTTACAAGCTTCGTCCCATCATCCGTTGAGTCCCTAAGTGTTGACCCAACAATTTGTTTCACTTTTCCCTGATAAAAAAAAGTTATTTTTAATTCATAAAAATCAAGCAATTACTAAGGTCAGCCTCACACACACACACACCCCAGTAAAAATAAAAAATGAAACAAATTTTGCCTCTACTCCACCGCATACATGATTAAATCATGTGAAACAATTCCTCAGAATCACATCCTTTCAAATTCTAATCCACTTTTTTAATGTGTTAAATATCAAAGAAAAATATGAAGGCTTAAATTTAAATGAAAACCAAAAAGTTACCGACCAAATATTTTAAAAGAGTTTGCTAGAAGCCTATAACCGAAATACTTAATTATAAATCAAACTTCTAAAACCATTTAACGTCAAACAAAATCCAACAATGAAGCAAGTAGTTGACATAAAAGGATAAATGAACAACTGAAACAGGATTGGTCGTAAAATACCTTGTGTATATCAATGCAAGGGCGGAAACGAACAGCACAGCAGACAGATCGACGCGAAGGTCCTGTAAAGAAAATGAATGATTAAACAAGTGAATTCGAAAATCTATAAATCGTAGAAAGTGGACATACGGGAGAGTGATGATGAAGGCGCGTAAAACGAAGAGTTGTTATTCTTGTGAAGCCAAAACAGGTCCGAGACTGAAGTTGGCTGGAGGCTACGAGTTCTCGCCGGCGAAATTAACCCTTGTACGGATGCCATCAAATTGTTTTAGGGGAAATCGGAAGAACCGGCGGCCGGAGGAGCGGGGCAGAAGTAATGTAGTAGGTTTAATTTTGGCTTTTGATCATTTAGGTCCCCATACATGTGATTTGCAGTTTTGCACCATTAATAATTTTGAAATCTCAAAAATTTGGGAACCCAATGCTATTAGTTATTAGTACTCACCGCCAATGATATTTTAATAACATTGGGGACATCAATGATAAAATTCTGTTTAATTTGGGCTGGGCTGAGTTTGGTAAGCACAAAAAATCCAGATTCAACTATCAATTATCAAAATCTATCCCCTCCGTGGGAATGCCGGGGATGAGGAAGAAACTCCCACCGATTTTAATACCCAACAAATCGCCGCAGCCGGCGGCACCGCCGATTCCACTCCCGGGCCCACCGGAAACTCCATCAAGCACACTCCCCTCCGTCACTCTAACCCCCACTTCTCACCACAGCCACCTCCTCCGCTTCCTGAAAACCCACTTACTAACTCCCACGAACAACCAAATTACACCCTCATCACTCCTCCACTTCCTGAAATCCAAACTCCACCACCACCCCCAATTCACCCACTACGACTTCCACATCTTCGCTTGGGCCTCCACTATCGACTCCTTCCGCCACGACCACGCGACTTTCCTCTTTATTGTCCGCTCCCTCGCCTCCTCTTACCGCTTCTCAGAGCTTCACTCCGTTCTCAATTTCATCTCCGCTAACCCCTGCCCGTGTTCGAACGATGGTATTTTCTCGTGCCCTGAAATGGAGCGTATATTTCATTTTGCAGTTAATGCTCTTGTTAAAGCTAACAGAATGAATGATGGGTTGCTGGCTTTTGAAGCTATGAGGAAGTTGATTGATGGGAGGCCGAGTGTGAGTATTTATAATGTTTTGATCAATGGGTTCGTGAAATGCGGGGAGTTTGATAAAGCTTTGGGGTTTTATGATAGGATGGTGAGGGATAGAGTTAAGCCTGATGTTGTTACATTTAATATTTTGATTAGTGGTTTTTGTAGGAATAAAAAATTTGATTTGGCTTTGGGTTTGTTTAGAGAGATGAAAGAAAAGGGGTGTAATCCGAATGTGGTTAGTTTTAATACTTTGATTAGAGGGTTTTTTGGGGAGAGAAAGTTTGACGAAGGGGTGAACATGGCGTATGAGATGATTGAATTTGGGTGCGAGTTTTCGAGTGTCACTTGTGAGATTTTGGTTGATGGGTTGTGTAATGAAGGGAGGTTTTGGAGGCATGTGAATTGGTCATTGATTTTTCAAGGAGAGCGGTTTTGCCCAAGGAGTTTGATTATTTTGGTCTAGTGGAAAAGCTTTGCGGGAAAGGAAATGCAGATAGAGCTTTAGAGGTGGTGGATGAGTTGTGGAAGAAAGGAAATTTGCCTAGTGTGATTGCTTGTATTACGTTAATTGAAGGTTTGAGGAGGCTGAGGAAAGGAGTAGAGGCTTCAGGTTTGACGGAAAAGATGCTGAAAGAGGGTATTGTACCAGATAGTGTGACTTTTAATTGTCTTCTTGAAGATCTTTGTGATGTGGGAAGAACAGTGGATGCTGATAGATTGAGATTGTTGGCTTCGACCAAGGGTTTGGACCCAGATGGGATGACATATCATATTCTGGTATCGGGGTATACCAGGGAAAACAGAAGGAAAGAGGGGGAGAATCTGGTGAATGAGATGTTAGATGAGGGATTTATACCTGATCTTGCTACATATAATAGTTATATGGATGGGCTTTCCAATGCCAGGAAATATGTTAGACAAACACGTTAACATTGCTCTATGGATTTCGGTACAGCAGTTGTCTGGACTAATAGGAATCTGTTGACAAAGAGGAAACAAGTTCGTCTTTGATGATCTTATTGTCCCGTGATTGATTTGATGTTCTGGGAAGTCTTTTGAGAGAAAAGAAGAATGCCTTTGAGGGCAGCAGGTCATAGAAGGTACGTCAATTGATCACGGAGTCTAGAGCAAAATGAGGCAAAATGAAGGATGCTCGTCTTATCATACATTAATATGCATATGTATTTGTTCTACTTATAATTCTGCTTTTGACATTTTGTTTTTATATATTGGCAGTCATATATAGCATGAGCAATGAATGAAGTGCCAAAGGCAGAATTGTAATGTCCCAATGTTCAAGTATTATCACACTGGCATCTTCCAGACTAGGCCCATCATAGCTTTGAGGTGGAGATTATAACAGCCGCTGGCCAGAGTTGGTTATGACGCATCAGCTTATCGATTAAGATGTCATGCAGAGTTAGGAGATTAAGAATTCATGCTGTCGCTCTCTCATCTCAGGCTGTGCAAACTCTAAGCATTGAACATGTATGGTTTGATCATTAAATCAAATGGGTGATATTGCACCTGACTTTTTATTCCTTGTAGGTCTCTAGTGAAGGAGGCTATAACAGAAATATTGAAATGAGCAGCTCAGCGAGATTCAGATGAATTATCTTGGAATGTGTTTTTATTTGAAATTGTTGTATCTCAAAAAATGATGTATAGCAATTTCGATTATCATGCTATTGTATTCGTTGCATTATCGTATCATTAGTAATATCCAACCTTTTAAATAGCAGCCACAAGTTTGAGATGTAAACGAAGAAGTGTTTTCAATTCAATTGATCAAGCGTAGCTTTATGCTATTTGTTGAAACAATTGAGACGTTTAGTGTTTTGAATTTTATTTGGGGAGAGACTGGAGAGGAGCGGAGATATTCGTGGAACGTGATGCTCTGAGGGCAAAATAGTGAATTCGCTATCGTCATCCTATCAACTCCAGAAATGGTAGTACTTTTCTAAAAAAGCTTTGGAATCTTTCGCACCATGAAAAATCTTCAAAAACTAAAGGCCAATCGGTTATTAACCATTCACCAAACAGATAGATATTTATTAGACTATAAAAGCTTCAAAAATCATATTTCACAACGAAGCTCAAAATGACTTCAATTTCCACATGCTTCACTACAACTCCAAAATCTCGCTTCTTCTTCACTCCCTCGCGACCATCAATTAACCTAAAACCTCCCGATTCTTTCCCGAGAATCCAAACACTCACTTTCCCGAGAATCTCCGGGAAAATTCCCGGCTCTAGGGTTTTGGTGCCGGTTGCCAAAGCGAGTGCGGATGTCGCTGTTGGAGTTGGACCTGGAAGGATTGTGGAGAGCGACAAACTGCCGGCCGATGTGAGGAAGCGAGCGATGGACGCCGTTGATGCCTGTAGTCGGAGAGTCACTATTGGTGACGTGGCGAGTAAAGCTGGACTTAAGTTGAATGAAGCTCAGAAGGCTCTCCAGGCTCTTGCTGCTGATACTGATGGATTTTTGGAGGTATTAATTTGTAATGTCAGTTTTTATATTACTATTTTAAGCAAAACTGCTCTGTGCAGAAGTGCTTTTTGATGAAGCATCTATCTATTGCTTCTTGCATTTCAAGTGGTTTTCCTTCCTTTTTTTTTTTTTTTTCCAAAGCTTATGAAGAACTTTTATATAACTGAACTAAACACTAGGAAATAAGCACTTTTGGTTATTTGAAATTGCTTTTTGGTGGTGCTAAAAGTACTGCCAGACACATTATGAACCTTCAGTGTAAATTCACTAGGTAGTTTCTTCAAAATAAACAAAGATTAGAGATATTATAATTGATACTCAACTTGAATTAGGGAATGTGTGTAAAAGATTTGAGTGTGAAATAGCTCAGAAATGAAAAAGAATACAGAAGCATCTTGGTTGAAATGATAGCCACATATTAATTTCTTGTATGTTGAATTGAAATGATTTATTAATTACTGAATTATTTTGTTTCATGTGTGAGGAAGTCTTTGCTGCGATAGCTTTTGGAATAGAACTTGTTTAGGTGTTTTTTAGATTTGTTTCTAAGTGCTTTGATGTTCTTGATTCATGAATGCAATTGTTTTCAAGATGGTTTTAACAGGTCTCGGATGAAGGTGATGTCCTGTATGTTTTTCCAAATGATTATCGTGCAAAGCTTGCTGCCAAATCATTTAGGTTAAAAGTAGAACCTGTGATCGACAAGGCAAAGGTATCAATTGCAATACTATTCTGTGTCAAAATTTTGTTCTTGGAAAAAGAGTTTATGCTATATAATTTGTGTGTGGACCATAAGGTGATGCATCCTTTGCTTTGTAGGCTGCTGCTGAGTATTCAGTTAGGGTCCTTTTTGGGACAGCTCTCATAGCTTCAATTGTTATTGTTTTTACTGCAATTATTGCCATCCTTTCAAGTAAGAGGTATATTTTGAAATTGACACTAAAATCATAGCAAATGTTTATTATTATTGTTGGATCCTTTATAGAAGAAAGCTATTGACCATCTGATTCTTGAATCAGTGATGATGATGACCGTGGGAGACGACGCAGGTCATTTGATTCAGGATTCAATATTTACTTCTCTCCATCTGATCTGTTTTGGTAAATATTTTCTAGTCTCAGACCTCAGTAATATTTCCAATATTTTAACAGTTCAAAGTTAATTATATCAAAGCCACTAATTAAGAAGTATAAAACTGACCTGAGATAACTTTCCAAATTTCATCTAACCTCAAACTTTATTCTAAAAACTTCATGTAACTGTGTTCCCTTCTTAAATCATGTAAGGTACTGGGATCCATATTATTATAGAAGGCGACGAGTACAGGCAGAGGATGATGATAAGAAAATGAACTTTATTGAATCTGTAAGTAAAGATTTTAAATTATGTTTGATATTTTACTCACTTCCCAAAAGTAGGAAGGAAATTCTGACGTTTGATATTTTGTTGATATTTTAGGTTTTCTCATTTGTATTTGGAGAAGGTGATCCAAATCAAGGAATTGAAGAAAAAAGGTGGAAGTTGGTAATACTTCAGCATTGAATTCAGTGGTCTGTTGCTTGCATTGTTGATTGTAAACCATCGGTTGAAAATCTGTTTAACTTCTCTTGATTTTAGCTTGCCCCTTGTGAAAATTACACTTTCTGCAGGCCTGCAACTTTCCATTCCTTCCCTGTTTACCTATTTGTAGAAATTCCTCATCTTTTTGAACCATTTGTCAAAGATCCAAAAGGATTGCTATTGCTAACTGCATCTTTATTTATTCTGTTCCACAGATAGTTTTCAATAAATTTTATTAGGTATCATTAAGCCATCAATCCATGGCTTCTTGTTAGGCAAAAATATTACAGTAACCTAGTTTCCTTGGTTTTGCCAATGAAATGACTAAAGTTGTATATATGAATATAAACTACCCAATGAAGTTTACGATGTTGACCGGGTTCTATTTATCTCTTTACTGGTCTTGGCATAGGTAGAAGACTGAGTGATATATGGACAAGAAACAGTTGAAATTTACCTTGTCTTTTGAAGACATTTCTTGGTCGGTATTAGCAATTTGTAATAGAAAGTAAATAAATAACTAGAGATAAAAAATAAAAACTGAAATTGAGTTGCCTTGGCAATTTTTTTTTTTTAAACAGTCGTAGGATCTTATATTCTGAATTTCTGATCACTTGATGCTTTTCCAAGATATTGCTAGAAAGAATATCTAATACCTTACTCAAATTTCATAAATTTTATGTGCAGATTGGAGAGTACATAGCATTTAATGGTGGTGTTGTCACAGCTGAAGAGCTTGCTCCGTATCTTGATATAGACCGGACTATGGTATGATCATGCTTTTGTCTAGTTTGGCCTGCAATTATAATGTAGTTGGCTTGTATTTGTTTTCCTTTGGACCAGTTTGTTAGTTCTTGCATTTGGAATAGTTACATGTTCTTGGGGCTCGAGGACTATTTCTCTAAAGCGAAGGGGCTGAGACAAGGAGATCTGTTTTTCCCTACCCGTTTGTTAAATGGTGTTTCTATGTTTAACTTTTAAGAATCGATTTTGAGTGAGAAATAGAATTTGTTTAAGGGTGTTGTTTTTTAGTTGACCTGTGCTCCTTTTTGTTTTTCGCTCAAGTTTAATCTTGAATTCCTTGAATTGTAACCAGAAGTTATTTTCTCTCTGCTGTCTGTATTGTCATGCATTTTACGTACAAGAGAACAATTGACTTTTTGTTAGTAGTCAATTAACTGGAAACTTACTAGTCGAGATCAATTTATTTTTCACATAGCATTCTGCAATTTGACCTTGTTTCTTGTTGATTTTAGAGTGACGAATCGTACGTCTTACCTGTTCTTCTACGGTTTGATGGTCAGCCTGAGATAGATGAAGAGGTTTGTACAAAGTTTTTCCCCTTTAAATCTTTATGGTAGTAGGAAAATTCCTGATGGTTATCAATAATTCTCGCCTTCAATTACACATCTTTTCAAATTTGTGAAGTAAGACATTTGAAATTGGAGGTCTTTGTGTAGGGAAATATTTTGTATCGCTTCCCAACCTTTCAGCGCACTGCTGCTTCTCAAAGAATTGGAAGGAAAGAATATGTGGGGAGGAGGTGGGCTGATGCAGTCGGAGGAGCTGAGAAGATGTTTAGGGAGAAGAAATGGGAGTTCAGGTTCTTTATTTTGTGTTTTGGTCATTTGTTTGTTGAAGTTGTTCTTATTCCAGTTCTATAACCTGGGTTCTTTTCGCTATGTAGTAAAACTAACATGTCGGAGAGAGGCATGGCCATTGGTCTGGGTGGGCTGAATTTGTTTGGAGTTATTATTCTTGGAGCCATGTTACAGTATGGTCCTTGACACATTAAAATCACTCTTATGATTTCTTCTCCCTCTTGCTTCTTGCTAATGGGCCCTTTTTTATTTTATATGAAGGGAAATGGCTGTTACACCAAATGGCTTTCTACAATTTGTTGCTTACATATTTCCTCTACTTCAGGTGTGACACAAGTTTTGATTTTAGCGTAATGAGGCTTTTTTCTTTTCTCTCACCTACAAACTTGATTTCAGTTACAGTTATAACAATAACTTTGCAGATTTATGCTGGATCGTTCTTTTCAATTCCTGTGGTTCGGTGGTTCCTCAACCTCAAAAGGAATGCTGAGATAGAAAAGAGAAACCGAACTAGGGAAAAGTATGCTCAAGCACTTGAATCACCAGATATTTCCTTGAGGCGCAAGGTAGCCATATCAATGCTTATTTTATCATAAGTTCTCTTTAAGGTTGTTTCTGGGTATTTGCTGGAGCCAAAACTGATTAATATTTTAACAGAATTTCTTCAGCATGATCTGGCCCCCTCTATTAGAAATGACTTGTTTCCCTTTTATGTAATCTTGCTCAGCTCCTGAGTGCACGAGATATGGCCCAGAAAACTTTCATTGGACAAGATCGCATTGTCTATAGTACTGACAGGGACTTGATTGAGCAAGACTATGAGGCACGAGAATGGGAGAAGAGATTTCGAGAGATTGAGTAGTCGGATTGTGAAGAGGCTGTAGTTGGTAAGTTTGACAGCTATTCCCCCCAAGAGATTTAACAGAGCTGAATCAGTGGCAAGAAACTAATTGTAGTTAAAATCTGAGTCTCTTTATTTCTCTACTTTTGCCTCTCGGTCTTAATAATTTAATGGAGAAAACTAATGGTAGGGATGTATTCAATAAAACACGAAAACTCAGGAACCTAAAGTATAAAACCCCAAAATATAGTTGCTGTTAATTTTCTATATCTAACTCTACCAGTTTCTTACAACAATGCTTCACAAGGGGTTAACTCAAATATTTTAGAAACTGTGAAAATAATTGACTAAAAAAAAAAAAAGATCTGAAAATTGCAAAAATTATATAGGTAATGAGTCTCTTATCAAAGATTTGGGTGCAAATGGGGCTTAATTGCTTAGATTAATTTATTTTGCTGTTGGGTTTCAGTTTCAGGGACTTCATTCAAGCCTTATTCTTTTCTCTGAGAATACCAGACATCATTGTTTTCACTCCTTACCGGAGACTACTTGACTGGATGACTGGCTTTTGATGTTGAACAGATGATAAGAAAAGAGCTTCTGGCTGTGCATTATGGGGATGTGGCAGAGAAAAGCAATGGTGACTTGTAATATAATTCTGGTCAGATGCTATTTCAAAATTCTTTTGACCTTTGAAATAGTTCAAGTATCATATGATCTAATTGTCCCTAGGCAACTTCCTGAATATCACTGATCATTGAATGTATATGGATTTGTTTTCCGGCGGGATTGATCCCAATCTCTCTGCCCCTCGCTGCACAGATCATCATTGGTTACCCACGAGATTTTCAAGATCGTCGTCATTTCTCCCTTGAAATGTATTAGATAATCAATAAGGACGTTTCAATTGGAGGCTCATCTCTAATTTTCAAATATTTAAAGAATGGATTTTTCCTTCGTTGATCTGCATAAAGCTACTTTCAAATTTAAATTAAAAAAAAAATAAAGAACAAAGAACCTCATCTTACTAGCCTGCGTTGAGTAGCATACAAGTAGTCCCTAAGCACAAGACGGTGATATGGTAGTAATTCTTTCTTCCTTCATCTCGTTCAGTTAAAAACAATGAGCCGTAATCTAAATAATTGGCTGTCACAAGCTCTTGTTTTTTTCTCGTGTTTTGCCTCAAAAGAACTTCGATCAACACCCCTTTGTGTGTACAAATACAAAACCAACTTCCTTCCAGCTAATACTGCTTAAGATGGTTGCTTCTGATCACCGTATGAGCATTACCACATATTCAATCCAATCCCCTAGATGGTGGATCATCATTCCAGCTATAGTAATGCTTGCATTGGATTTGATTCATAACCAATATTTGATTTCGGTTATAACCTTATAACTTATCTCAGAGATCAAGAAACAAACACAACCGTATAAGAAGATCATGTACAAGTAATTTTTATAGATTATATCTTCCACAAAATTTGTGGGGAAAAAGAATCAAGTAGACATATGGTGAGCAGTTGACACTTTAATAATGTGTCAGTGTCAGCTACATTGCTTTCAAAGCAGTATCTGAACTTGTACTGCAACATTAACACAAAACCATCAACAATAATCCCAGGACATGAAGATGCAACACAATGAAGCGAACAAACTTGCTGAAGACTCAAATTATGCAATTTTTAGTAGATTGTAACATTTCTAGCACATTGCTTAGATGAACCATCAATGCAGGTTTCTACGTCTATTAAACCTTCCTGACCTGACCACTCATGAAAGTTCACTATGATGTGCCGGTAGATTGCAAAATTAACTGTCGATGACCATTTTCAAGCAATTAGGCGAACCAGGATACCTGCATGAACAGCAGAGCAAATATTAGTTTATTTCTGACATGAATCCCGACTTTAAAAAAATGTTTTTGGGGTGGGGGGTGGTTGACAACCATTGTTATTATTTTAAGGCTTGTTCAATAAACAGAAATAAAGTGATGTGCTCACCCAAAACCGCAAGTGTAAATATTGCTGCTAACATCAATTTTACAAATTGTTGATGGACTGGAACATGAAATCTTTGGCATAACGCCCTACAAGCCCGAAGTCTGAGACAGAAGCTCATTGCATTTGCCAAAAAACCAAAGAAAAATCCTTGCATGCCTATTCTCATATGCTGACTCTGTTAGAGAAAAAAACCCATTAGGCATCCATAGCAATAACAAGATAAAACCATTTAATAAAGCCTGAACTTTAATCAGTTAAATATTTCTCTTTTGGCATGGTTGACAAGGAAGCATCAAACAACAGCATATTGACAAAAAAGGAACATTATTCAATTTCAGTTTCTGGACAACCATTTTATCTTTGACAAGAGAAAGTAAATAAACTTGTAAACATATGCCAATAAGGTTACTGAATACACATAATGCAGTAAACTTACTATTTTGGAGACTAGTTTGTAATGGAGTCTCAGTATCAGCATGGTTCATAAAGGATTACCTGTCCAGCATGAGAAACATCAATGTATGATGGGGAATTCCTTTCTTCTTCTCCATCTTTCAACCGTTTTGTATAGTTCCTGGCAATTCTACTCTCATTTGCAGACCACAGATTGTTCAAGTAACTGAAGATGTTCAGTCCATTATAATTTCCTCTCAATGAATTATTATGGAAAAAGCTTTTAGGTTTGGTTTCATTAGCTTCCAGATCCCAATTCTGATCTTCATTATGTCTGCTACATGAGGTTTCTTGAGGAGCATCTAGTGTGTCTAAACCCAGCCCAGGAGAATAATGAGAACCCACCTTCCTCAAGTTACTCTGCTTCTCTGAACCATAATACTGATCAACATGCCCAAACCCATTCATCTTCATGCTCTCATTTTCTTGGCTTTCATGCTCAATGATCCCATCACCTTGTGAACTAGATGCTGTGGTTGGATCAAGGAATCTTCTCAAAATATTACTACCTTCAACATCATGATGAGTGACATGCTCAGGGGGATTTCCACCAGAAAGAAATAATGCCAACCCATCTCTGTCTTGCTTATTTAAGTTGACCCACTCAGAGTTTCCAATGGATTTCCCCACAAAGGAGTCTTCCAAGCTTTTCTCCACTTGATTTATTTGCTCTCTAATGGCTCCAATAAACTGAGTATGTCTGACAATCACATCCTCTGTAGTTTGAAATTTGTTCATAACAGCCGACAAGCGAACTGCTTTCTCAAAATCTTCCAACTGAATATCGAAAACAGCCTAGATAAGCTTAAAAAAAACAACAAACTAAAAGTTTGACAATAACTAATACCTGCCATTTTGTTGTTTCAAGTATAGTCGCAAGGTCACGCCTATGATAATTTATTGATGTAAGCAACCTTGAGTCTGGATGGTCACCATGAATAAGGCTTTGCTCATGCAAAATAAGGCGGTATATGGACTCCATCCTAAATATAAAATCAGAATCAGATGTTTTAAATGTAGTCCAAGAACATACAGGTCTTATAAAATTCAAAATGAAGAACATATCAGAAAATTATCAACCAAACTAGTCTTATATATATTGACAACTTCAATTCCCAGAACCGTTAAAGCACCCCCATGAAGTTACTAGTAACTCTTCAAAAACAGAAAGTTGAACAAACTTTAATGGGTTACTTCCCAAAATAAGAAAGCTAAAGAAACTACAATTTTGCATTAACTTAGAACAAGACAATTCCAAATGCAATTTCTTTTACTTTTCAGAACAAAGCTTGAACGCATTTTCATTTTTTATTTTTCCAAAAGATGGGAAAAAAATTCTAGCTTGCATTATACAATGACACAAGAAGCAAAGTACTATAACTGAAATTCAGTAAATATAGTTGAGAACTAAAGCACATAGTCGAATATCGATTTAGACAGAAAAGTTACTTATTCTTCACTAGCTAAAACCATTACAAAAATATAAAGATTAACACAAACACATAAAAAGTTTATTTCCTAAACCCATTACTTCTGCGTGAAATCTAATAAAGAGATACATCATTAGAGATTTTTAAAAAATCAAAGAAAATAACGTTTCCCGGAAAGTAAGATAAAAATTGCGCCGAAAAAAAAAAAAAAAGCAACTAAGCCAGTTCTTAACTACCATTCTCCATTACCTTCAAATATAAACAAACATACATATTCTACGAAACCCAGAAATCAATTCATCAAAAGGATTTGAAAAGCACTCTAAAAGCTAAATTCGAGAGTTTTTGCTCCCAAAAAGTACTTTCAAAAAAGGCTTTTTGAAAACAAAAAACTGACCTGTCGGCGGAGTCTTGAACAACTTCGGCTGCTGAAAAGAGCGGGTCGGACTCCCATTTGTGCAAACTCATTTCTTTATGACTGAAAATCGCAATATGTGCGATTGAATATTTGTGTTCGCTTCAAATATTTTACATATTTGAAAAAAGGAATGCTGATATAGAGCTTCAAAAACTAAATTTTTTTAATGAAAATTTCTCTTTTCTATTTGCCTTAAAATTTTCTAGGGTTTTACAATAGCGGAAAGTTGAAAATCGATGCAGAACGAAGAACGAAGAACAATGAAGTTCGTTGGAGCCTTTTTGGTCTCTTCATTTGTGACGGCATTGATACAGCTTGATGTTAACCTATGGGCGTTGCCACGTACCACTCCTGAGTAGCTTTTTTATTTTTTATAGCTTTTTTCTCTCCCACTATTTTGGATTTTTTTTTTTCTTTTTTTAAGGAATTGCAAAATCTATTTTAGATTAATTATTAGATTTGGTGTGATTAAATCAACTTAAATTATTTATTAATGCATCATATCATTCAATGGATCAATTCCGTTGAGATAAGGTAGAGTGCAATATTATTAAAAGCATCTATATACAAAATTACCATTATTATTACACCATTAATCTGTTAATTAATAGCTAATCATAATGATAAAACAAGATTGACTAACTCTCTGTTTGATTGAGGGCTCCCAAGTTGCTGCGTAGATTATGATACTATACAAGAGTATCATTGTGAGCATAGAATTTCTGAAATTTCAAACGTAAACATCACAATTTTAATATCAAATTAGTCATAGATCATGTTACAAAATAAATGCTAAAAATTAATCTAATCCACAATCTATATTGTTTCTGTGAGCCCACAACATAAACAAATTTACAGAGTCAATTCATTGACAGATTGTAAGGTACCAACTCAATTGTGATGTGAATCTTTCCTAGACTTTCAAGCTAAGGGAAGAAAATGAAAAGGAAAAGCGATGCAGCTACTTGAGTCCTAAGGAGACGTACAAGTTACCTTCGCCGATTCTGCCAGAAACTCCACAGGCAATGTGGTTTAAGGATTATGACTGTCATGTATCAACTAAAAATTAACAACAAAAACTTTGCATGGATACTAAAACTGGAAGAGAGATCTTCTTTTGAGAAGAAATGCAAATGAGCTAATGAGATTATGAAGAAATTTGTGCTATTGGCAGCGAGTTCACAGGAAAGCATGGGATGCCCCACAATAAATAGATGGGAACAGGAAATCTTTATCATTCGGCATAGAATATAGAAAGGGCAAAGTGCTGTTCAGAGTTGCAAACTCAGCATTCCAATTACAAAAATCTCCAGAACAATCTATCAATTAAGGTAAGAAATTTGCACAATTGGTGTTGTAAGTGAAAACGATAGCATCAATGACAAATGTTTCTCAAACGAAGTACAGTGCCATCTGAATCTCTTTCTGCTTGAAACCACATTTCTCATAGAAAGCTTTGTTGTCAAGACTGCAATCAAGAATTACCTTATAACACCCCATAGCATGAGCATGGTCGGTAAGGAATTTGATAATCTCTTTACCTAATTGCCTTCCTCGAGCACTTGCATCAACCACAACATCTTCTATGTGCCCTACTTTTCCACAGTTCCTCAGAAACTTCTTTTCAATGAATATACTCCCAGCTGCAATAATTTTCCCAGAACGATCATCTTCAATCACAGAAACAATATGGTCATCACCATAAGAGCTCAGCTCTAGAAATCGTTCTTCGAATTGCTTGTCAGATACAGAATCACAAACAGTGAGTTGTTGCAGTAGCTCTATGAAACCCTTGCTTTTGTCAGTAATCTCTAATTTTCGGACTTGAAACTTGTTTTCTCCACTGGATACACCAGCACTCTGCATCCTTTTCAGTAAGAACTTAATTGTCTGCTTAATTTCCTAGCAACTAAAAACATCCATTCAAATCAACAAGAATAGAGCATTTGATCTGTTCAATGAAAAAGGCTTTAAAAAAAAAAAAAACACACACACACACACACAGAAAAAAACTTACAAATGATGAAAATAAATAAATATGATATAATGCTATAAGCTTTCTTAACTGCCTTTAACCGTGACATATGGAATTGAACTATCATGCTAGAAAATCTTAATGTCAAAATTCAAATCATCGCATCCTAATCATAGTATACTGCTACCAAAACCCATAACAAATAAGGCTTATACTGTAACCTAATAAATCAGGAAAGGTGCTTACTACAAGCAAGATTAAACTTCAGTGTAACCCGAATAAAGTCTGTTCTTTCTAAGAAATGCTACGGCAACTTCAGTCCTGCCTCTGTCATCTGTAATTTGATTGCCTAATGAGCTTGATAGAATTTACAAATTATAGGGGGTTTATGCAAAAGGAAAAAGCATATAGGTTATAAAATAAAAAATAAAAAAGAGTAGCAGCATGACAAAAGCAAGATCAATTAAATAACAGAAAAGCATGACCATGGAAATTGATATCAGGACAATAGAAACGATCAGATCAGAACTAAAGCACTTTAAACAGGCAAATAATGAAAATCAACGGAAATGCAAATGAATGAAATGACTCGATACCCTTGGCTCGGCGATCAACTGTTCGATGAAATGACTGACAGAATACTGGACTCTTAACGGAGAAGCAGATGAAGAGTTCCAATTAAGCCAGGTCGCGAGGCCATTCGCTATTTGGCACAACTTACAAGCACTTACTCCTTTCTGTTCAGTTAATTATCAATAAAGTCACCATCTTTGATAAAATCACGTATGAACCCACAGCAATAGAATATTTAGGATCACTTGTAATTATGTATCAATGTAATATCAATGATACCTCGTAAATTAATTAATAAAACTTAAATTAAAAAACTTGAAAGAAAAAGAAATAAGTTAACTTGTATTAAATTTTTTTTATCTTAATTCTTGTTGATGTACTATACAAATCCTACAATAATTGTTTTAATTCTTAATTTTTATTGATACATATTACTTCGGAGCACTTATGCTCTTTTCTTTAGAGACTTTATTATATTTTGCTAGTAGTAAATAAAAATGGACAGTGATTTGAAGACTATAAATTGGCTAGCTTTATTTGTAAGTGATATATACAATTTGAATAAAATCATAACAAAGGCTTGTTTCCTCTCTAAATTCACTTAATTCTTCCATTTTTGAAGTTAGAATTCTTTCCATGTATAGATCCATAATTTTTATGTAAATCACGTGAACAACGTATAGTCTAATTGTAAAACGATAAACGATGTGTTATTTAGGAGTTAAGACTTGCTTGTAAATTAAAATTTAAAAATATTAGGTATAATATAGTGAAATTTTACTATAGTTAATTTTTCAAAAAATAAAAAGTGGGAAGCAAAGTTAATGGTGTTTTTTTTTTCCCAATTTTTTGTAAAGAACAAACCTTAAAAGAAAAATAGACTGCCTTTGATTTTATTTTGCATTAGCGAACAATCTTTTAATTTTTAAGTTTTAGTTCTATAAATTGTTTCTCTATCCATATATATTAATATTATGAAAAAAAATATATTTTAAATGAAATGTATCAGATATAAAAATTTAAATTTTTACGTTATTTGATTAAATTTATAATGAGCCTAATGAGAGGGTAAGAAATTATTTTCTTGTATAAAGCCCAAATTATCTGTATATTAAACATAGTATAAATTTGTACTTAAACAAAATTTTTTAATTAAAATTTTTTTTCTTAGTTTTACCTAATATACGGACAAATTATTTTTAGTGTCAGATAAAACAAATATGTAAATAAATTTATGAATATTTGAAATAATTTATTAATCTGTGGAATAATTTGAAATTAGAAGAACAATAAGGGGTTATATGAAAAATTAACGAAAAGCACTTGACGTGGATGTGGAAGGTTGCTTGGCAGGCACAAGGCCTCCCAAATTTGCTGTTGAAATTTCATCCCCATGTCGTAGAAGAAGCCAGAAAGAAAGCAAAATAAAATGAAACTATTATAAACGGACCGTCGGATGATTCTCTGAAGAGAGACACGTCAACAAACGAACGACATGTCGAGATCGGTGATTCAACGCCTTGCCCCATACTTCGCTGCTCGAATACGACAAAACCATAGGCTTCTCAGCTCATCTCCTTCTTCTGCTGCCGCTGCCGCTCTTAACGAAGCTTCCTCTTCTCCTTCATCTTCTGAGTCTCCTTCCCATTCTTTAGATTCCATTCGCATGACTGATAATTGCATCAAAGTACCCTCTTTTTCTCTTTATTTATCGTCATTTCGTGAATATTTGTTGCGGATGAATTATTATTAAAATTTTAATTTGTCTTATGTATCTGGGCACTCCATTTTATGACCCTGATGATGTTCCTTTTTACAAACCGTCGGGTGCTGATATTTTCTTTTTATTTCTTTTCGTTCTTAAATGGTTATATTGACTTATTTCACACAATTAATCAATTCTAGAGCTTCAATTATTTTCATTTGTACCCTGTATTTACTTAAGTTATTTGTGGCGGTGCCCATCATAGATTGTGATGTACAGAGATCCTGTTTTTGTTTTCTGATTATCTGCGCATCTGATTTTCTCGATGCATATGTTTGCTGTTATTTGTGTGATATAATATTTGTTAACTTTAGGAATCCCTTGCAGAGAATGAAAGAACTCCAAGCCAGTGAAACATCAAACAGCAAAGCTATGCTTCGTTTGGGTGTGGAAACTGGTGGATGTTCTGGTTTCCAATATGCTTTTGATTTGGACGATAAAATCAACCCTGATGACAGGTCTTTCCCACCAATTTAATTAAAAGATTCCATTTTGAAATTATTGTTGATCAGCTTCTAGTTAGTTATGCTTCTTCCTCATAGGTTGGTAATGACTGCAGGATTTTTGAGAAGGATGGAGTTAAATTGGTGATTGATAATATTTCATATGATTTTGTAAAGGGGGCGACTGTTGATTATGTTGAGGAGCTAATCCGCTCTGCATTCGTGGTAAGGCATTTTTTTTTGTTGTGTGAGTTTAGATTTGTTATTTTAGCCTTCTAGAATATATGCCGTTCTCTTTAATACCTAAGAACCTTGATTGAAATTCTTCTAGTTGGCAAACTATCTCGTACGATAGGTAAGAATTCGTTCAGAGGATTGCTTGCTTAGTAACATCTCCATTAATGGTGGGATACCTACCAACATTTTCTATGCAAATCCTTGACAAGAAGCCTTGGTGGTGTACCTCTTGATGTTTTTTACCCATCAAATTCTATATGAACAATACCGTACAGTTTACTTTGCAAAGTACTATTTAGTATTATCCTGAAAGCAAATATCGATGAGACCTACGAACGCTATACTTCTTGATTTTTTTTTTTTATCATCTACAATATTTCTTCCAAGCCTCCAACTTGTATCACACATGCTTTGAGCGCCAGCACTGCCTTAGAACAAAAGGCAAAAACACTTTCAGGAAAACATAAGAATTTATGATATTATGCATTTTGATGCTTGACTGGTGAGATGAATATAATTTTAATTGTTAAAAGAGGAAATAAACTTTTGTTGGATACAGACATCTATAGCACCTGCATACAAAATGCAGTCACAAGCCAGCCCTAGTATTATTGTATGATGCACTTGTATAAATTTATGATTTTACCTGCCAGCTATAGTGTAAGAGTGCTTTTTGTGATCAAATTTATGTTTTACTTCTAGCTAGTTTTTCGTGAGGTCAAATCTTATATTTATTTCGTGCAGGTGAGTACAAATCCTAGTGCAGTGGGCGGATGCAGTTGTAAAAGTTCTTTCATGGTGAAACAGTAGTTTTTTCCATTCCATGAACCATGATACCATAGTTTCAATATGGCTGAGAGGTCATCTAAGTTTTGCTATAATGGATCTTTGAATCAACTTTTCAAATTCAATTTTTTCCATTAAAATTCATTTGAATCAGACCCATCTCCTGTAATTTTTCCCCCTTTTTCTGGGACATAAGTATCACTACTATATCACTTGGTGACTGGAGCATGTGCTGCTTATCTATCAAGAAGGAATTTCATGTTCAGACACATGCCATCTTCATATTACATCACATTTGCAGATCAAGAATTTACTTTTTTATTGTACTATTTCTCCTTAGCTGTTTGTAGGCAACCATGATCTGCTGCCACAATGTTGTTAAATAATACCAGGAACTGCAAGATTGGTTTGTATAAGATACCAGTCCAAGAACAATGTAATGATTTTCTAGTGGCTAACATATTGGAATGTTGAAGTACATCTTCATTGTAAATGTATACTTTATATATGTATTGTTGATGAATAATGAGCACCAACGATGTGCCTTATAGAGGTAAGTTCTCAATTTCTCCACATGTTAACTTTGTCTCGCATAAGTTATCACATCTTATGATCCCACAAATTGGCACTTTTCCACAAGAGTTAATTCTGGAATTTTAAGCAATAGTTTCCGGTAAAATCATATAGAAGGGAATTATAAAAGAAGGAAGCGTATGACATGGACAAATTTTAAAAAAAAAATTCTGCAATTTGGTCCAGGTTCAATAACAAAAGAATCGACTATGAGAACAAAACTGAAAGCCAATTGAGAAAAATGTCCTACTTCTAGTTCAAAATTGTCTTCATGTTCTGGAGAAGCCAATGATCTTTAATAGATGTGTTGTGGTCTCCCCATGGTACTCTTCAAGTGCAAACATCTTACCTGTTTCCGCGTAAACCAAACAGACAAAAATTAGAAACCTATGATTTTCATATGTGATAATTGTCAAAGCTCAAACATTACAGATGCAACACATCATTTTCACAAGTCAGAATGATTTAAAATTGACACACGGATTAATGCGCTTACATTTTGCCAATTCTTCTTCAGTAATGAAACAAAGAAATTGACACTGAGTTGCACATTCTGGAAAACCTGCTTCTCATCCATACCGCAATTACCCACAGCAACACCCATACAGAGAACTTTCTTAAGTTTAAACTTCACCATGGCTTTTGTTTCATTAACTTTTGCTTCCAGGGACTCTTGATGAGTCACCAGTGTTGGGAACTTCCCTGCATCCACAAAGTTGCAGATGTAAATATGAACTATGAAGCCAGAAACAAATCTAACAACCAGATGGATGTTTAGACCATCCAACATTTCATTACTAATCAGAATAATATATTCACCAAAACAATGCCAAAATTTTAAGTTCAGAACCTAGACCTCATGAATATAAATAGCAAATATATCTGGGCAAAACAGTTCGAGAACAACCAAAGACATTCCTCTCATAGAACAAAAATAATAAATGAAACAAAAACCCATTTCCATATCTCAATAGAGTAGATATTCACATCTTGATTTATGCAGATATTTTAAAACAAATGATTACTAAGTTTATGGATCAATTTTTGCATGGAAGAAGTTTTCTAGAGCTACTCGTAGGAATTAACTAGATCTCTAACCACAAAAACCTTATTTGACTTCTAGCTCTTGATCCACAGAAGAGCAACCAAACTGAAGTATCTAAGTTAAATTTCATTTAGGATAATCAACAATCGAAGTTATCACAAATATAAAATTTCATTTAGGATAATCAACAATCAAAGTTATCACAAATATAATTACTTGGCTGCCTTGTTGAGACCAGGCCCCAAAAGATGAGGAATCTGCTTGATGACAGCTTCAGATGCTAAGAAAGCATGACACTTCTTGGCAAGCTTCTTAACAAGTTTTTTGTTCTTGTTAAGCTTCTTGAGTGCTTCCACATCCATGTAGTCCATGCCGATTTTCTAAGCCTATGGCAAAAGAAGCAAGCATTACACAAAACAGAAATGCCACGTAATGATCGGTCACTGATCTGGTCCCAAGAAAAAGAACAGTGCACAAGCACATAATAATCTAGCTGCAAACTACATACTGAAACTTTACTTTTAACAATATCAGCGTAGCAAAATGTAACACTTCACCACTTAAGGGTGCATAACATTGCAATATTTGGAAAGGAAAGCAATAATAGTAAATGAAAAATAGAGCATATTTTACTAACCTCTCTGACAGTATGAGCTAATGACAAGCTTTGCATGGTTGAAATATCCTAAATATATGAACTATTTTTCACACCAAGCAGAGAGCACATAATTAGGACATACGATGGAGGGGTAAGCTACACTTGCGGTAAAAAATAAAAGTCCACACATATAATAAATGTCAGGGGCTAAC
Organism: Murraya koenigii; assembly: GCA_025617385.1. Lineage (NCBI taxonomy): Eukaryota > Viridiplantae > Streptophyta > Magnoliopsida > Sapindales > Rutaceae > Murraya > Murraya koenigii. The sequence continues at coordinate 20,507,197 of CM046819.1, forward strand.
AATTAGCAAGTACATGCATTTGACAATCCCATAAAACATTTCCCATTAGCATATAATAGGCTTCATAAATACATAGCATTACATATTGGTAAGAAGGCAAACTATGATGGGTTTGGAATTTATGCAGGGGCATTGTAATAAGTACAAGATTTTTGCAATCTGAAACGTAAAAATTGCATCATCCAAGGTTACAAACATAAGTTACAAGTTTAACGTTTCAGGTTGCAAAAATTCTTATAACAGTAAGAATATCCCGGTATAGTGGCTAAATCCAAATATCATAGAGCAAATTTACCATAGTCGAAGCAATAATAGATAGAATCCATTGGCATTGAGTTCTATCATTACGTATTCACCATTAACATGAATAGACCTAATAAATCAGCAAGAAATTTACCAGTTCAACATGCTGGGCATCACCAAGCATGCACAGTTTCATCTTAGGACGAGGAATGTGGGGAAGTAACAGACCCGCTGAAGCGCTTGTCCTTTTGAGGATCATAATTCTTCAACCCAATTTGAAGCTCAATTGTTTCAACAAAGTTGCGGTTTTTTTCCTTTGCGTCCCCACAAATAGTGGAGACTGCCTCTCTTAGCACCTCACTCGATAGTTTACTGCTGCTAATTCAAATCGCATTTATCACTCATAATCACAAATAAAATTTGTAAATACACAAAATAAAAAATGCAGTGCAAAAAGGGATGGGCACCTCATGGTTGCTGCTACTTAATTAGAATCTGCAGTTGCCGTAAAATAAAAAGGATATTAAATATTTAAATGCAATGACCAATGAGAATGAAATAGTTTTTGAAAGGTCTCGGATGACGAGAGAGTCGGAGAAAGAGAAAGAGTGAGCAAACAACCAACGGGAAGAAAACGGGAAGCTTTAACAAAACCCTAGTCGCGTGCTACACCCTTATAAATCAAGAGTGACAAAACGAATAAACAAATCGAATTCGAATCGAATCTTAAATGAATTGGATCAAAATTCTATGAATTTAAATTCGATTCGTTTATTAAACGAATTGAAATTTTAGGATTCGGATTCGATTCGTTTATTAAATTAATATTCGGTTCGATTCGTTTAATTCATTTAATAGAATTGATAAACGAATCGAATCGAATTCGGATTCGTTTATTATTCGTTTATCCTTTATGAATTCATAACGAATCGAATCCAAATTCGTTTACAATTCGTTTAGAAAAATATAATTAATAAACAAAATTAAGCAAAAAAAACACAAATTTAATATCCCACAATAAAATATAAATAATTCAAATCATATTATACAGTCATCCAAATACCAAATATCAAATCCTTAATACTAAAAATAACAATAATTCAAATTCAAATTATAAAGAAATGTAATTTCTTTAATTCTCTTCATTTGTCTTTGTCACCTTGAAAACAAAAATCCTACACCAAAAAGTAAATAAAATGTTATTAACATGCTGCAATATTAATAATAGTCATTGTAAAATTTCAAAAATCAAAATATATAGCAAATTCGTAGCATTTTCAAGGAAATAATAATTAAACAAGATAAAAACTTTACCTACTACACTCACACACTGTCATTTAGATAATTGACACTCTGTGCAAATGGAGCATAATTAGTGCTCATGTTTATAATGTTTTGAGTAAGTTGGTCATAGTGACATCTAAATTTTCTACAATAATTTTATAAAAATAAATCTTAATTAGAAACAATTGCACATAATATTATAAAAGAAAAGTAAATAAATTTTATACGCAAGTTTTACCGATCTCTCCAAACTTCCAATCTCTAGTAGTAATAATTACTTGGTCTGTCTCTGACTTCAATGCACTTCGAAATTGATCAAGAACTCGACCGCCAACACTGAAAGCTGATTCAGATGCAACAGTGGATATAAGAATGCTCAAGATATCACGAGTCATGGAAGAAAAGTTAGGATAACGAAATCCATTTCCTTTCCAAAAATTTAGAATGTCAAAATCAATCTTTCTATCAATTATTGGCTCATCTAAATAAAGCTCCAATTCAGATTTTCTAACATAAGCACTACAATCCATGTTATCAAAATCATCAAACTCATACAAAATAATTAAGAAATAAGAATAGTCAAAATTCAAAACAAGCATGGAAATAATAAGTCTTACAATAAAAAAATAAGAAAATTGTAAATATACCTTGAACATATTCATGATCTTTTGGTTAAGTGTGCTTTGACTATTGTCATTACGTCTCGCACTTGAACCAACATCACTTATTTGAGTGAGTACGAATATAGTGGAGGAAGATGGTGTGATCAAATTATACTCACTAAAAATTGAAAACAACTTATCTCGAACATGTTTCAACTCCTCCGAATTTTGACCATAAGCCTTACTATAAGCAAACTCAATAAATGCCATCTTGTATCTAGGATCCAAGATGACTGCTATAGCCAAAATGGTACAAAAATCAAACCAATACTTCTCAAATTTTTGGATAATTTTTTATGCCATAGTTTTCATGTATACATCCTCACTACAAAATAATTGATCCGAAGCAAGTTTAGCCGCAAACACCTTCGGAAAATGCAAATTTGAAGTGGGGTATTTTGAACCAGAAAAAATGCATGTGATCTCATAAAACATAGACAAAAATTTGCCAATCTTTTCTATTTTCCCCCGTTCTTCTTCAGAAGGACAATTCTTGTCATTGGAATCACTCAATTGTAAATGACGGAAAGCATTTTTGTAGTACAAAACACTATCAAGCATAAGAAAAGTTGAATTCCATCTTGTAGGAACATCTTGTCTTAATCATTTCTTGTCATCTAGAGATACTTGCTCAACACACTCTAAAAATTTTTTTTTTCTCACTTGTGACCCTTTGACATATTTCACACTCTCACGGGCTTTTTCTATTTCTTTCTCAATTTCTTTCAATCCTTGTTGAACAATTAAATTAATAATATGAGCACAACATCGAATATGAAAGAAATCTCCATCACACACCAAAGCATTCGTTAATCTCAATTGACTTTTTAACATTGCAACACAAACATCATTACTTGAAGTATTGTCCACAGCCAATGAAAATATCCTTTTCTCAATACCCCATTCACACAACAATGACAATATTTTTTTAGCCAAAGCAACCCCAGTGTATGGAGTTGGTATTTCACAAAAATTCAGCATTTTTTTCTGTAAATTCCATCCCTTATCAATGAAATGTGCAGTGAGACACAAATAACCATCTGTAGTTATAGAAGTCCATAAATCAGTAGTAAAACATATTCTACTAGGAGCTTCTTTTAACATGCTTCGAATTTTTGTCTTTTCCCTATTATGCATTTTTAACACATCGGCTTTCGCAGTGTTCCTACAGATGTTGGGCACTTCATCACACAAATAACTCCAAATTCTTCTAATTCCCTTATATTCAACAAATTGAAATGGCAAATCATGCATAACAATGACACAAGACAATAATCCACGAAACACATGAGCTTCAAGCTTGGGAACACGAGTTAGGGATCCATCACTACGATCTAACATTATTTGTGCAGGACACGCTTTTTAAATTTTGCACAAGTTTCATAATGTCTTCTTAGATTACCTGTACCAGAATTGCGTACAGCCACGTACTCAATGCTGCATTTTTTACACACCGCTCTCGGCTTGTTGTCCAGATACTTATCCCCCAGAACTTTACAGAACAACGACCAAACTTATGAAGTTAGTTTCTTTTGTCGTGGTGCCTTTTGTTCTATTGGCCTTAAACCTTTTTCAATCTCTTCTTCATGTTCGATTATGTCATTTACATCATCATCTCCAACACTAGAATCGTTAATTGTGTAGGCTGAATTACTTCGACTTGTGTTCTTTCTCCTAAAAACAAAATAATTCAAAATTATTTTAAGGGCCCTGATTAATCAAAGAAATTTATTTAAATAAAAATCAACTATAATCTAACAATTAATCAACATATACAAGATACAACATCATAAATCTACAAATAAAAATACCACAACATAAATCAAACATAAAAAATAACATAAATTCAATTACACCATTATTAAAATTCAAAAATAAAATTAATACATTTAATTTAAGTAATTAAACCAAAAACCTAATTAAAATAATTGAAGTAATTCCAAATTAAAGTAATTCATAAAGTTAAGGAAGATCACAACCTATATTTATGGATAATGACAATATTTAATTTAAAAGCTAAAATAATAATAATAATAATAATGGAAGATGATGATAGACAATTATGAGAGGGACACCTCCACAAGGACCACCACCAAAAATGATTTGATTGAATGGTTCTGTAAACGTAATCCATGAAGCACAAAACGACACCAAAAAGGCCTCACCTTGCTGGAAATTCGCGTACTCACCCTTTGTATTAATAACGGCCAAAGACAGAATGAATAGACAAGGCAATCAGCAAGTTGTCAGCGTTCGATGACAGCAAAGTACACCGAGCAAGGCGAAGCAGAGCGATCGGCATTTAACGACAGCAACACATGCTCAACTCGAGCGAGGCATCCAGTGTTCGATGACTGCAAGTGCGAGGTGGACTGGCATTCAACGGTTAGGGATTTGGGGTGCCCTTCGATTTCAGTCGCTTTGAGGGAAGGGGGGGGGGGACGGAGAACAAGGGAGCCGTGAATGGTTTAGAGAATTAGGGCTACTGAACCTGTTGTTTTTTTTTTTTCAATTTTAACTTATATATTTTTTAATACAAATTTATTAAATTAATAATATAATTAAAAATTAATATATTTTTTAATACAAATTTATTAAATAAATAATAAACGAATCGACCTGGATTCGATTCGTTTATGACCCATTTATTAAACGAATTCTAAACGAATAAACGAATCAAAATTTTCAAACCCGTATTCGATTCGTTTAATTAACGAATCGAATTGAATTCACCCATTTATTAAACGAATCAATTTTTTTAAACCCAAACCCATTTATTTCGCATCGAATCGAATCGAATAAACGAATCCTGACCCATATTGCCACCCTTAGTCGATTCTGTTTTCAGAAACGATTTTTCATTCTTGAAATAAAAAGTCTTATGGGGAAATTATATTTGAAGTTTAATTAAACTATCTATATTTTCCCATCCAAAATCTGTAGTCGTTAACTTTCTGTAAATCATCAACGATGCAGTTTTTTCTTTTTTTAAATCAGCAGTCAATTTACTTGATTTGCACAAACTTTTCTTCTTCCTCCTTGGAAATTAAATTATTTTAATATATAAAGGGTCATTAATTACTGGCATTCAAATCTTAAAAGTTATAACATGAATAGAGAAGAAAAGATAGAACAATTAGACTTTTAACTTATTTTAGAATGTAATTTAAGTGGAAAAGTGCTTTCTATCGAAGGGAGTTAAAACTCGAACAAAAATCGTTATTTACCAACAACCCACTCACTTCCCAACCCTCCTCTAGTCTTTTGTGCTTGTCATTAATTTAAAGTGGAAAGTCTGCAGCTTTTATAACTTGATTCTATTCCTGTGGTGTTTGTCATTGATCCAATCACAGTTGACAAAATGTAATCTTTATGAGGAATGATTCATCCAGTGCTTTTGCTCGAGATAGTAGGACCTTTCATGGATAGAAAGCACTTCTATTTTACTAGAACGTCAAAGAGCAAGTTCTACGACTCCTCAACAAAAGAATATTAAAAGCTTCCATGGCAGCCATCAAAAGCCGCAATTCCCAGATGTAGTTACCAGAATCGACAAGAAGGAAACATCCACCACTCAAACTTATGTCTGGGACTACAAAAATCTCTGGATTATGAGAGCAAATTGCCCCGTCGTATTGAGCCAACATAGACCCCATAGTGGTTTCAGTGACTGATAGATATAGTAATTAAAGGCTTTCCTGGCGTTTGGAAACACTAGAATTAGTGGGCTCTGGGAGGGGTATTTCTTTATTTTGTCAAAAGCTTTCTTGGCAATGCAATGATCTCACTTACCTGGGAATGAAATTTAACGTGATTCCTCAACTTCTGGAATCTTAGCACACCAACCTTTTTGGCTTTTGTTTCTTGTATTCTTGTATTGGTTTCTCTTGTTGATCGAATTCCTAGATACGTTCTTGATATTCAATTTCTGCCTACTTAGTTCCTTTCCAAACCGTCTCAGGCACCTTTTTCCTCAATTAGGCTGTAGGATGCACAGTATCAGTCTACTTTTTCCAGCCTTTGGTTATTCTATTTTCAACTATCTTAAAAGCACATAGATTAATTCACAACAGTTGGATAGCATGTTAAAAACAAAAGGGGATACAATTCAAATTAATGTTCTATATAAACAGAACAAGTGTAAGAACATGTTCCCAGACAAATAATCAGAGCAGTATGCAATTCAAGATTAGCTCCAAAACCTATTTGATTGGTACCAAGCTTGAAAAACAAGTCTGATGCAGTCAAGCATACAAAAAATTTATTGCAACATAAAACAGCTATCCCATACATGGATGCCCTTTCCAAATTTTTTATATAAAACTTCGGAATGAACGGGAGAGGTGTTCAATAGTCTACTCTTCTGATTGCCTTTGCCCCAAAACTGGAATGTCTTCATATCGTTTCTACAGTACCACACATCAAAAGTCAAGTCAGTGAAGGCACTACAAACTGCTGTTTTCAGGTCACAAAATTCACCAACCTCCCAGTTACCAAACACACCAAAGTGATATTTACGAACAATCACCCATGTGAAAATCGACATGACTCAGTATTTCCAGACAGGATTATTAAAACTTTTAACAGACTAAAATGTCATGCCCATTATGAGGCTTGATTACCTCAATGACAAATTTTAATCATTTGTGCTAGCCATGAAAATTTTCCTCCACCATATTTTACATATCAATTGAAACGGAAAATAACCATCAAAATGGATATATACACAGGAGTAACAAGCAGATTATAAACTAAGATAATCATAAGAATTCAATTTAGAAAAAGGGGGTCACATTTGAACCTAGTAGAAAATGGAGAAAATTTACATGGGGAAGAATCTGTATTCTCTTTAACTAAATCTATGCAATTAAAATAGATGCATATGAAAGTCACTCTTACTAAATAAAATGACAATGAAATAAAGTGTCAACAGCCTCCGAAACAAACGACTCACTAGGAAAAGCATTTCCCAATGTCCTCAATCACACAATATAATTTCCAGCATCAACAAAAGAGTTTCTTAACTAGAATGATAAAAATTGGTAATGAAAAAAGAGCTTCAGTTAATGGTGATCCTATGCTAGCAATACCATGCCACATCAATAACTAATAACAGTTTGAGATTCTCAATTCAAATAGACAAGCAAAGTATGCAATTTTAAAGTAATATAAAACAGAAATTAAAGGACCAACACATCTTAAGCAGACATAAGCTGTATATTCCATCTGTGAAATCAAAACAGGTAACGTATGTGCATAAACGAATAAATATGAAAGCAGCAGACTTATTACCCCAACATTGTTGTGCTCCCAGAGTTTGCGAATCCCATAATCTACAGCCTGCACCCAGTGAATCAATTATTATAAGATACCCCAATCGGAACACTACTGCCCTAATAATAATTATAAAACAATCAAATAATTCTAAGATTAATTTCATAAAAAATATGGAAAATAACTATACATAAATTTTATGAAGCTTCATTCGAATACACGTTTTGACACGACACAAAAATCCAAACTTTAATTCTATTCTTCTTACGTTACTAGTTAAAAAGTAAAATGTAAAATGTTAAAACGAAATGTAAAAACTTCTACATCGATGGATTAAATGAAGGTGATTAAATTTGTACCCGTTCACCAGCGAAAGCACCGGCGATGATGAAGGTTACGTAGATGGAGTTGCGGCGCATAATGACTCGGTAAAGGCCTTCGAGGAGGCCTCCTTGGCTTCGTTTGGTTGTATACTCCATGGCTGTTGTTCGTTCAGGAATTGGAGTCGCTCTGATTGATCTGTAAAACAGTGATTGATTTAGGGTTCGCGCACAGAGATCTCGATCGCAGAGAAAACGTCAAATGTGGCTGTGGTAAGTGACGGTCAGTTTCGGCCTTTTGGTATTTATTGTACCGGGCTGGATGATTGGGCTTGAGGTTTTATGGGCCGGGCTCATATGGTTTTTTTTGTTGACTCGGCTTGACTTTGAATTTTTGTACCGCATTATAGGTTTTTTTTTTTTTTTTTTAAAGGGGAGGGGGTGGGCAAGTCCAAAGAAATTTGAACCTCCTCCCCATCTTTAAGGACTCGAACCCGGACCACCACGGCTCTAGAACCAAGCATTGCGACCAACCCGACCACGGCCTTAGGGGCTAAAAATTTTGTCGTTAAGTAAATATTTTTACTATTTTTTGGGTTGCCATTGTGATACGATGACAACACCTTGTACCGCATTATAGTTGTTCTGCCTTATGTTTAGTGGAACGACACTGTATAAAGTTTAAGAATAGGCAATCATTTGCTCGTACATAAAAGTCTCGAGTGTAAATATCAATGGGTGTGTACATATCAGCTAATAACGTACGTACAATAATCACATTTCACCGCAATTTTAGTTACACAAATCTCTCCTTTGGGTGCACGCATTAGCATTTTCAATGACTAATCCATGTAGAGCTCTTTCAAAGATTCTTAATTACATAATTGGAAAAAGAAAAAGGCAAAAAGAAAAAGGTCAAATCTCTCAATAATAGCAGTGATTTACTTGTCAAAATAAAAATGAAAGGGTCATTTGAAATAATGTTTCATACACAAGGATATTTTAGACATTACACAAACATGAAGAAGCAGCCTTGACTAAGCAAAGTAACAAGCCGCAAGCGCCCGTAATCACCGCACCCGATTCGAAAGGTCTTAGCGCGTGCCATTACCAGGCTTCTGGTTCTAAACTTTACTCTAATCCTTCAGCAGCGTTGGCTACTCACTGTTCGTTGTTACCAATCAACCTAAACAGCTAGCTAGCTAGCTAGCTACTTTTGATCATCCAAAGGAAACAGTTAAGTCGATCATTAACATTATTTACAGTTTGTACAATGGAATTTCTGGATGACGGAAATTATGAGCTGAGGGAGATTCAAACACTCGAAGGCCATACCGACAGAGTCTGGAGCCTCGCTTGGAAGCCGACCGCCGGCGTCGACGGTGTTCCATTGGTCTTTGCTTCCTGTAGCGGTGATAAGACCGTACGAATCTGGGAGCAGAGCGCCTCCTCTTGCTCATGGAATTGCAAGGTTTCTTATTTTACTCTTTAGCTTATTGAGTTCTCTCAAAACTCTGTGTTAGTGTCACAAATTAAATTTAGAAATTAATTGCTTCCATTTTGACTATATAAATGCTGGTCATAACTTAAGCTGAATTCTATTATTTATGCAATTATTATAATAGAAATTATACAATAAACTAGTGTATTTTTATTTGTTTGATTCCCTTCTTCATCCTTTTCGATTTTCTGAAAACGCTGTGTTGCATGTTTGTTTTTGTCTCTGGTAAAGCTTGTTTTACTACAGTTATCAAGAGCCTAATGGAATTCTTGAAACTTGAATCTAGCTTCATAAATATTTTTCAATTAGACTCTGTTTAGGCTTAGTTTAGAATCTGATTTATATATGTGAACTAATAAATGCTTAATCTGAATTCAGCTGAATACTGGTGTTAGGGTGAGTGGAAATATTTTGTTTGTTTTTATGTGATTATTGGACAAGATCTTGTGTTTCTGAATCTAATAGTATCCTTATGTTATTAATATTGCGTTGATCAAAAAGGGATTGCGATATTTTAGATCTTGGAATTAGTCTTCGTATGTTATGTTCGTGTTGAAATAATGGGATTCCGCAGGCAGTTTTGGAGGAAATGCACACGAGAACTGTTCGATCCTGTGCCTGGTCGCCATCAGGGAAGTTGTTGGCCACTGTGAGTTTCGATGCCACCACTTGTATTTGGGAAGATGTTGGGGGTGATTATGAATGTGTCGCCACTTTAGAGGTATTACTGCTTCTATCCTTGCCATGTTCTTCTTTGTTTAGTTTTTCATTCTTTTTATTGAACTATTATGTTATTTCTGGAATTGAGGTTAATTTTAATCCACACCTGCTGTAGTATGGAATCACTAGCTATTAAGTATAAAGTGGGTGGGTGGTGGTAAACATTAGCTGCCAAGTACAAGGGGCATTTATCGAAAACTCAAGCTATAGTACTTTCAAATTAAGCAAGAGCACAATAGTTACAGACTTACCCTTTGTTTGGATGACACTATCCATGCCTCCGTCCAAGGTTCACTGGCATGGCCATGGGCATTGACTTTTGCGTGCAATAGAAAATTATGAATGTATCGATATGGCAGAATACTTCAATAATCAATTACAACTGTCAAAGTCCTTCAATTTTCTTTTTATAATTTTATTTATTTATTGCATACATGTTTAATATTCTTCTGAGACTCTTCTTTTTAAATTTTCTATTCTGTGTTTAGGGTCATGAAAATGAAGTAAAAAGTGTGTCCTGGAATGCATCTGGTACTTTGCTTGCAACGTGTGGTCGAGACAAATCTGTTTGGATTTGGGAAGTAATGCCAGGAAACGAATTCGAGTGTGTTTCAGTGTTGCAAGGACACGCGCAAGATGTGAAAATGGTTCAGTGGCATCCAACCATGGATGTCTTATTTTCTTGTAGCTATGATAACACTATTAAGGTACTGCATGGCTGAAATGCTTCCTCTATCTTTTCAGTTATAGAAATGGTTAATTGTCTTCTGCTTTTGTAAATTCAATGATCGGATTGAACAGTAATACAAGATTGCAGGTCTGGTGGGCAGAGGATACTGATAGTGATAATTGGCATTGCGTTCAGACCATAGGTGAATCTAACAAGTATTACACCCAACCTTTCTCTCGATGTATATGCTTTTCCTGCTTCTTTTGCTTTCTCATTACTCTTTATGCTTCTTCTATGTCACCCTTTTATTCACATATGATTAAGTGATGACTCTAAAGAGTTCTCTGCACTAGCTTTCAAGGTATTAGCAGTATGAATGATTCTTGTTGCAATATGATGTGTTGAATAACTCTAACTCAAGAAGCCTGGTTTTCTTATCAGTGGTCACTCTTCTACCATTTGGGCCCTATCATTTAATGCCAAGGGAGACAAACTGGTTAGCTGCAGGTATGTGAAGATATTATCCTGGTTGTGATTCTCACCAATTAGAATAATTTCCATCTGCATGTAGCCTTGAGAAGGAAGTTTCTTGCAAACTTACAGACTAGTGAAATAACTAAAATCTTCACCGACTTTGCAGTGATGATCTTACAATAAAGATATGGGGGACGGACGTTACAAGGATGCAATCTGGTGATGGCTATGCACCTTGGTGAGAAACACGCTGCCTTGTGTATTTCGGAGCTTCTTGTTCAAATTATATATAGGAAGCAGTCTGATGAAGTTAGTATATTTTCGTATATTATTTGACAGGTTTCATTGTAAATAGTTTTATGACCAAGAAGTAGGCAGCATATATATTATTAACTCCGCTGTCCAACCTTTGTTTTTCAATTGTCTTATGATTTCCCTTTTGTGATAATGGCATAGGAAAATCTGTTGTTTTGAAGCTACAATCTGACAAATTTGCTTCTGCATATGCAGACACAAATATCCTTAAACCATATGCACCACTTCTAAAATGGAAGTTAGTTCCTTCATCCCACCAAAATTTTACTGATAACTTGAATAAATATGAGGCATGTCTGTTAAATCAGGGAATTAAAAATTTTCTACTATGAATTGGCCTTTTCATTTGGTACATTCTTACTTTTGATGTACATTTCAACTTCCAGAATCTCTTGCTCTCATAAGGCTGAAATGTGGAGGTTTATAATTTGCTACTTTTACAGGTCTTCTGCTACTTATTCTTGACCGCATGATATCTATTGTTGTTGTTGTTGCACTTGCTCTGTCACTCTTATTCCTGACTGCATGATATCTATTGTTGTTGTTGTCGTACTTGCTCTTTCACTCTTTCCTGTTTTTGTTTTGGTTTTTTGTAATTCATTGTATTGCAAAGAATCAACGCACTGTCTTACTTTTGGATGTATATTATGTTTATGAGAATATGCTTACTGCTTAATGCTTTTTTCACTGGAACCTTTCCACCGTGACCAGTTGCATTGAAAATGTAGAATGTGGTCCTTGATCCTTAACGGTATTTATACCTTACTTTTATTTTTAAGGTGTTGATAATAATTCATTGAACATGTTTTTACTTGAATGAAATGACTAGATTCTTTCTCGCTATGGTTACTTGGCACAATTTTTTAATGGAAATGGAGGTGTCCTGCATGATACTGAATAGTATGAATGATTTTGTTCCATATTATCTACATCATGCATCTTCATGGAATTGAAAGTAATCTGGTGATTCTGTATTCTGTTATTTGTTTTAGATAGAATGGTAAACTGTAGGCTAACTCTGGTTTAACTTCTTCATGCATGCAATGATAATAGATTCCTTTTTATGGATTTTCCAGGAGACATCTTTGTACTATCTCAGGATATCATGATCGAACAATTTTTTCAGTTCACTGGTCAAGGTAGTGATGTATTCATTCTTTGTGATCTATATTTTCCTAGTTTGTGGTTCTAGATGGGCTTTAAAAACTGTTGTGTCACAAATATTCAAATGAAATTCTCTTTTTCCTCTACAACTTAGTTAATCATTTAATGATAAAGAAGACTGGTAGAAGGCCATGACAAGTAACAAATATTCAAATGAAATTCTCTTTTTCCTCTACAACTTAGTTAATCATTTAATGATAAAGAAGACTGGTAGAAGGCCATGACAAGTATATTGTATGCTTCTTTATTTGCTTTCTTCCCATTTAGTAAACTCAGTTATTGTTTTCTTTTAGCAATTGATCTGAAGATTATTGTATCTGTATGTGGTATGCAAATATGGCAGGGAAGGTATTATTGCCAGTGGAGCAGCTGATGATGCTGTACAATTCTTTGTGGAGAACAAAGATGGTTCGGTATTTAATCATTTCATACTCTCTTATTCATTATTTTTGTTTATTCTCAACGCTTGGGAAACTGCCTATTGTTAGTGTACTTCGTGTTAGTGGTAATGCTGATAGATATTTCCATACCTGTTGCCTTTCATAAAATAAATTTTCTTTTTTAATGCTTTGGTGGAAGAAATTTTTTAAGTAGAACCTAAGATGTTAGTGACTATCTATCTTTTTCCTTCAATCAAAATTTCATGCGCTTCAAAGAATGTTAAAACTGGGTTGATGTGTAATTCTGATTCATATCGTCGCTTTTGGTTCAGCTCATGGAATGCTTCAGTCGTTCCTCTGTGTGCTAGCTTGACATTGCTTTTGAAGACCTAGTCTTAGAAATCAAATGAAATTTGGTTTTCTCATGGATTAATGCACCTGTCTCCTCATCTGTCAAGAAGTTTTCCACTTGTTGACGCTAAACCTTAAAATTGTCTTGTGCCGTGAATTGTCCCAAATGCATTGCAAAATTATTCTTTACTAATTTGGTACATCATCAGGATTTATACTACAGTTCATAAAATAAATTTTCTTTTTTAATGCTTTGGTGGAAGAAATTTTTTAAGTAGAACCTAAGATGTTAGTGACTATCTATCTTTTTCCTTCAATCAAAATTTCATGCGCTTCAAAGAATGTTAAAACTGGGTTGATGTGTAATTCTGATTCATATCGTCGCTTTTGGTTCAGCTCATGGAATGCTTCAGTCGTTCCTCTGTGTGCTAGCTTGACATTGCTTTTGAAGACCTAGTCTTAGAAATCAAATGAAATTTGGTTTTCTCATGGATTAATGCACCTGTCTCCTCATCTGTCAAGAAGTTTTCCACTTGTTGACGCTAAACCTTAAAATTGTCTTGTGCCGTGAATTGTCCCAAATGCATTGCAAAATTATTCTTTACTAATTTGGTACATCATCAGGATTTATACTACAGTTCCTGATTTCTTGGTCTCTATCAGAAAGGAGGAAATATTTAAAAGTGGGACATTATTGCCATGAGGATCCATTTGGTATAAGTAGTGCTTTTGTTAGTAGAGCTTTTACAGGTAAAGCTTTTATCAAAAAATTTTAGTTGTTTAGTTATCAATGATAGTTTTATTAAAAATTATAACGTTATTTTAATAGTCAAGTTTTTTAAAGTTATTTTATGAATATAATGAAATTAAATTGTCAAATAAATAAATGATAGTTTAGACATTTTAACATTCGAAAAAAGCTTTTTAACCTCTACTCCCTTTTGCTAGTAGAGAAAAAATAGCTTATTTAATATTTAAAAGCTCTACTCAAATAATAACAAAAATTTTGAAAAGAACTTGTGCAATTAAATAAGCACTTATGACCCTTACATAAACTATACTAAATAGGCACTAATTAGATGGTATATATGTTGGTCAATTGAGATCACCAGGCTTCTTTGTCAGGAGTTTGGAAGCCACCCAATATGAACATGTTCCAACTTCTAACTAGTTTGACACAGAGTGGCAACATGGATCCTTGCTTTTGTCATTTTATCTTGTTTGAAGTCTTGTCTGTTTCAGCCTGAGGTTTACTTTGCCCTGTTGATCATGTTCGAGTTCTATAAAGTTGCAATATGATATGTTTATAGACAAGTTTATTATGGTTCATTTAAACTGAACCTTTTGAGAGATCAACCTGGGGATCATTTCGACCATTGAAACCTGAACTAAGACTTAAATGCCGTGCATGGGAAAATAAAGCAAGCGTGGTTCAAGTCAATTTATATTCTTTGAATTGTGGATGCATGATTCTTCATTTCTTCTGTTATATCCCACAGCTCATTTTTGGATAGCAACAATTAGTTGAGCTAGCTTTTTTGTGTGATTTAATTGCAGATTGATGGACCTTCATATAAAATGCTGCTGAAGAAGGAAAAGGCCCATGACATGGATGTCAATTCAGTGCAATGGAGCCCCGGGGTATGATTTCTTTCAGGAAATTACAAGAGTTTTTGCATGGATGCTGATGCACTTGCACAGATAAACATACCTAAAAATACTACATCCTCAAATGAATCACTTTTTTCTTTTCACTCTTGATGGAATCTTGTGGGTGGATAGGAAGATTGTGGGCTTCTGACTATCAGATAATGATGTTATCTGAATTGATCTTTGTGTTATAATGGCCTAATAATTAGTGTACCACCATGCTTTCTGCTGTGTGATAAGGGTGCCTTTGAACCTGTAGTTTGCCTTCAAAAGAAGGAACATGTGGTCATAAACTTTCTCTCTCCTGTTTGGACTGATGTGGTCTGTGATTTTGATGTGGGTTTCCACTGAATTGACCATTCAAGTTTTACTCAAAAGCCGTTTCCTCTTTTTTCCCCCATTTAAAAAAAAGGTTTACTCCTAACTCTTCACTGTTGAATTAAGCTGCTATCTTTAACTGTTGGCAGCAGGAGTCTCCTATTATTTATCCCTTTTTTTCTTATAGAAGTTTTATTTGGTAGATTTAGTGCAGTTGGGGGCCAACATTTAAACTATCCACATTAAGTGGTTAAAGCTTGAAATTGATTACATCTTAAATGGTGAGAGGGAGCTCTGTTAAGGGGTAATTATCTCAGTATCCCCTTGGGCAAAAGTCTGGATTATCTCTGTTGTACCAAGTGAATTTTATGACCAATTACTTTCCTGTCATTTATAAATTTATTTTGAAAACTACCAATTATGTTGTTGGTTACCATGAATACAAGTATATGTAGCAGTCTATTATTGCTGGATGGTTTTGCTATAACGAATGTAATCGTTTTGTTTATTTCTATAGGTGTAATTGAGTCGCACTTTCAATCTTTATGATATATTTCCAAATATTGTTGATAATTTCAGGAACACCGGCTGCTGGCCTCTGCAAGTGATGATGGCATGATAAAGATATGGGAGCTGGCAAAAACGTTGTAACAAGTGGTTCTGGATCGGAAGCTGGCAAAACTTGATACAACATTTTACTAGTGTTTTAAATATTGTAGAGTTTTTTAACCTTGTGATTATATAAAAGTTGTAGAAATGGTCTTCCATTTTGGTTGCAATACCTTGAATCAAAGCACTAATATATTTTATCAGGGAAATTGAGTTTTGTTTGGCCAGTTTTGTTTAGACAAGTAGATTATTTATCCCTTTGGGAATAGAAACTGAAACGGAAACAGAAACTCAGATAGCATACAACCTCGTTGCTTCCTAAGTATGGCTTCTGATCTTTTACTTCTGTGCCTCCATAATTTCACATATGTAATTAATTAGCAAGTGAAGAGGTTATTGGGGTTTTTCCTTTTGCAATTTGCTATTGAAACCAACGGGCAGGATCAATAGCTTTGCATTTTTCACGCACGTTCTGTACAAAACTTTACTGATACTAAATTTGAAATGCATCAAGTAACTTTCATTCGACGATCAACAATTTGTAATACACGAAAACGATGCTACTGGTCCAACCCTAAAATTAAAAACACCTATGTAGCAAATTATACTAAAAATTTGAGTAGCAGAGCATGTGCCCCGCTGGAGCCACTCCCGCAACTAGTTAATTGGCAGGAGCAGTCAGGCTATATGGCGGCTATATAGAATATAAATAGTGTGGGTACCAATTGGGTTCCTTGTCATTGAAGGTAGAATCACGATAATACGGCCTGCAGCAATGTTAACCACTTGGCCACAGAAATTTGAGCCTTGTGTGCCATATATTTTGTCGGACGAAAAATCCAAATGAAGTGGCTCAGAAAAAAATTTAAATCTCTTTGGTAGGTAGCATGCCAGGCCAGCGGCCTCAGCAACTGCAAGTAATACATGAAAAGCAACCAAACGATGCTCATGCTCCATGAAGTCTAATGTAAGATTAAATCCCTGTAAATTAATTGCTCGAACCCAAATTAATTAAACTGAACAGATATCACCGATATCCCCACAGGAAAATCATTCAATATATTCTTTTCCAGTATCAGTAAACAATTATTAAAAAACTGGAACTCATAATGGTGATTAAAAGGTCCTATAAAGAGAAAAAAAAATAATTAACACCTGTTTTCTACTCTTAATCCACCAGAATGAGCTCGTCTTCCTTCTTGAACCAAAGCAGCTCGAGCAGATATGATGCCACTGGGAAATAACGAAGCATCAAAAGCTGAACAATCAATCCAATCCTTGAGCATTTCTTCTTGGCCCCATATATCCGGTATCCAGACCCTACCCGCCACGTCTATCCTGTGCCTCTTCAGCCTCTCACGTCCGTTATCCTCCTCCGGCTTCTCCTCTTGCACCGGCAAGGGCGGGCCCTTTTCACACAACTCCTTTGTAACTTCAACTTCGTCAGCTGAAGGTACGGTTTCTAATAACGCAGCTTCGTGTTCCTGATGAGTGATAGACACACAATAAGATTCTGAACACAACAAGCTCTGCGTCTGCTTATTCGTTTCAATGCTTTGACATTGATGGCGTTCTAAAGATTGTTTTTTTGGCCGAGTAGTGATGTGGGTATTGCTGGAATGACGAGTTTTGACGAGTTCTGAAGCAAGTGGAGGAATAAATTCACCCGGCTGCTGCTGCATTATTTTGGTGGGTTCTTTGTTCATAAACAATTCAATGGTGGTTTATTCTGCTGTGAAGTTTCTTTCTGGGTTGCTTGATGGCTTATGTGTGGGCATGGGAGGAATAAAGCAAAGAAAATGAATGGGATGTTAGTTAACACGTCATTTAAAAGAGAAGGTGTATTTTCTTTGAATGGCTAGTGACAAATGTACGTGTCTTTCTTTTGTTTTTGTGATTATTGCATTGATGCAGTGCTGCTTGGGTTTCGATATTTGTGTGGCTCGATCAGTTCATTTAATTTAATTTCGGCACATTTGCCACTCGGCCGTTGTGGGCTGCTGCTCTCACTTTTGTGAGAGAGAGTGACTCGGAGGTAATTTTTTTTTTTTTGTTCCGAAATGTGAGTTGTGAGTATTTCGTGAGTATTAATGGGGAAAAAAATATGAAGTAGATATTATTTGAATATTAAAAATTTATATAATATTTTATAAAATTTAATATAAATTAATTGTTTGATGGTAATATGAGTGATAAAAAAATAAATTCGACGCATTAAAAAACAAATGTTGATAAGTCAGTTTAATGGTAGGTCTGCACTCAGAGCATGCTTTTTATTTTTTATTTTATAATAAATTGTGAAATAATGATAAAATTTTCAATAGATTTTATTATTATTATTATTTTTTTACTTTTTTATCTCAATGTGATGTGTTAGCCGGTGGGGGGGTATTTTGCCCTGCCTGTTAGTAGTTTTCTTGTTACAGAGAATCAAAGTCTTCTTAACAAAGGAAGTGAATGATTGATTATATTTATACGTAGCATAAAATTTTTGGTTTTGTCATTACTGCATACTGCATGCTTGAGTCGATCTCTCAGCATTTGATGGATGAATTCAAGCCAGTGAATAAAAAAATATACCCTGTCGTGATTCTGTTGTACTAATTTTTCCCTTGTATGTGCTGAGAAAAGAGAGATTAATTTATCATCTTATGGTGCCCTTCCATGAAATTACCCCCAAGACTATTGCGAAGAGTTCAAGTAGTATTTTTCCTTCAAATGTCAATATCAATCACAATCTGTGAACGTAGGTATACTTAATATTGGAGAGTAGATTTTTTTTTTTTTGAATGGTATCATACATTTAAATTACTGAAAATCATGGATAGCACACAGCAGTTGAAGCAATTGCTTTCTTTTATTTAATTACGATCGGTGTGCTTGTTAACCGTTGCTATAAATACTGTTTAAATATTCATGAATTTTAACGGGGAGCACATAGAAGTTTTTTATGTAGGACTCAAAATTTGTACACAAAGTAAGATTACATAACAATATTGGTTGGATAAAAGTATTACATAACTCTTGATTTATTTTTATTTTTATCCAACCAATAACACTATGTTGCATCTATTTGTAAAAAATAATTTAATGGGGGCACATTGAAGTTTATGGGCAAATAATGGGGACAAAGTCAAAATTAAGCCCAGGTTAGAATCTACTCTTGGAAAATGATACAATTATAAATTTTATACAAACTAATATAGTATTATTGAATTTATAAATATTTCTCATAAATTTTATATATAATTATGTAACATTAGTCTATACAAAATTTGGGACTTTATCACAATTATTATAACTTCTAATAGACGAATCAATCAACACGTGGTGTATTATGTATAAAAAAAATTCTTGAATACTGCTGAAGCATTGCGCATGCTTGAACCAATCATGATGCTCAAGGAGCACCGACGACTTTCTCTCGTTGCTATTATAGTCTTCAGAGCATGTACACGGTTTATAGTCCTTTTGAGTGGAGTCAACGTAACAGAGAATACAAAAGTTTCCACACACAAAAATCAAATGAAACCATCTCTTTGTTAATTCTCATGGTTCTGTTGATGTAATAATAATCATTTTCATTAGAAAAGAAAAAGAAAAAAATAATAATAATCATTCTGGAGGCAGAGCTTCACAATGCCAGTGGGAGGGGTGTTTCTGGGCGCATTTCTTCAGGTTTTGTTCGACAGATTGGCGCCTCATAAGCTGCTGTCGCTTTTCCCAAGCGAAGCAGCTGGGATATGCTCGGAGCTGAAGCAGTGGAAGAAGAAGCTGTTGATGATTCAGGCGGTGCTCAACGACGCAGAGGAGAAGCAACTGAAGAATGAAGCTATAAAACTGTTGGATGATCTCCGGGACTTGGCTTATGATGTGGAGGACACTCTCGATGAATACGCCACTCAAGTTTTAGAGACCAAGTTAATGATGACGTCAAAGCAGAAAGTCATCAGCAGTTTTTCTGATTATATCTCTGCAGCTTTGAGTCGACGGAGCTCGTCTACGGTCGAAGGCATAAGCAGCCGTTTGGAAGATCTATGTGAGCAGAGAAATGAACTCGGCTTAAAAGCTGCTAATTATTGCATTCCTGATCATGAAGCGATTTTTTCAACTAGATGGGCGCAGCAGCGACCGCCGAGTACGAGTGTCCCGATTGAGCCTGCTGTTTACGGGAGGGAAAAAGATACAAGCAAATTACTTGAAATGGTGTTAACTGTTGGGTTACTGGCTAATGGCAAGTTTAGTGTAATACCCATTGTTGGAATGGCAGGGGTTGGCAAAACAACACTTGCTCGCCAGGTTTACAATGACGACAGGGTGGAAGATTATTTCAACACTGCAAGAGTATGGGTTTGCCATCTTCAGGATTTAAATCCTGTGCAGGTTCAACTGAGGCAAGCAGTAGCTGGAAAAAGATTTTTACTTGTGTTGGATGATGTTTGGAAAATTAACTATGGCTCGTGGGAAGTGTTCAAGTCACCTTTCATGGCAGCAGCGCCAGGAAGTAAGATAATTGTGACAACACGTAGCAGGGAGGTTGCATCAATAGTTGCTGGACCGACTAGTTATTACGAATTACAGCTTTTATCGGATAGTGATTGCTGGTCTGTGTTCGTCTAGCATGCATTTGATCAAAGCAGCGGAGATGTTTTTGCATTTCAAGATTTGGAGTTCATTCGTCAGAAAGTTATTGAAAAGAGCGGAGGATTGCCCCTTGTTGCAAGTAATCTCGGTGGTTTTCTACACTCTTAGCTGAGCTATGAAGAGTGGGAAGATATTTTGAATGATAGCATACGGGATTTATCGGATGATGATTTTGACATTCTTCCGGTGTTAAAACTAAGCTATCGCCATCTTCCCTCACATCTGAAGAGATGTTTCGGTTATTGTGCTCTTTTTCCCAAAGGTTATGAACTCGAGGAGAAGGAGCTTATTCTTTTATGGATGGCTGAAGGTCTTATTCAGCCGTCAAAAAATAAACAGTTGGAAGATATAGGCCGTGAGTATATTCGTGATTTGTTGTCAAGATCAATTTTTCAACAACTGAGTAGTGGTCATATAACATTGCATGACCTTGTCAATGATCTTGCTCAAAAATAAACAGTTGGAAGATATAGGCCGTGAGTATATTCGTGATTTGTTGTCAAGATCAATTTTTCAACAACTGAGTAGTGGTCATATAACATTGCATGACCTTGTCAATGATCTTGCTCAATGGGTTTCTGGAGATACAATTTGTAGATTGGAGGATGAACTTGGGATTGGGATTGATATGCAATCAAGAAGATTTGAAAGGACTCGTCATTTTTCATACACTTGTGGTAATTACGATGGCAAAAACAAATTTGAAGCCTTTCACAAAGTTAATGATGACTTGATCAGGACATTCCTGCCCTTGCCACCGATTCATGCTGGCTTTCGTTGCTTCATAACTAGTATGGTTCTTTCTGATTTGTTGCCCAAGTGCAAGAAGTTGAGAGTTTTATCTTTAGCAGGATATCGTATGAGTGAGCTACCCGATTCTATTGGAGGGTTAAGACATTTAAGGTATCTTAATCTTTCCAACACTACCTTGAGGAATTTGCCGGAGTCAACATGTTCACTATTCAATTTGGAAGTTCTGTTATTAAAAAATTGCTTTCGGCTCAAGAAGCTGCCTCCCAACATGGAAAATTTGATCAATCTACGACATCTTGATATTACAGGGGCATATTTGATAAGAAAGATGCCACTGGGAATGAGAGAACTGGCATGTCTCCGGACACTGTCTAATTTTATTGTGGGCAAAAGTACAGGATCTGATTTGCAAGACCTCAAGAATTTAAAGTTTCTTCATGGGAGGCTTTGCATTTCAAGATTACACAACGTGACTGCTTTCCAGAACACAAGAGAGGCCATTCTAAGTGACATGAGGAACTTGGAAGTGTTGTTATTAGAGTGGAGGCTTGGATTTGACGAAACAAGAAATGAGGAAGCAGAAAAAATGTACTCGACATGCTACAACCTCGCATGAAATCTGAAAGAGCTGGCGATTAAAGGCTACGGAGGTACAAGATTTTCATCATGGATAGGGGATCCATCATTTTTAAAATGGTGGTTCTAAATTTGGAAAGTTGTGAAAAT